>JAACJT020000075.1:5915497-5938011 GCA_009936485.2 Gymnarchus niloticus
AAAGAGGTGGAATCAGGTGTGGCTCCTGCTTGCTTGGAATGAAAACCTGCACCCACACCGGCCCTCTGCGGACACCCCTGCCCTAGACCATGCAGTCAAGAAATGGACAGGTACATTTAAATCACTCCAATCTAGAAAGCTGTGGATGAGCACGTGATACTCTGGAAATATAACTAGGATGCTTTTTATCCAACATTCATATAGGTCATCTTGTATATATTATAGACTTAATTAAAAAACAAAAAGTACCTCATCCATGGGCTCATCCACAACAGAACTGTAAACTCCAAACACACAGAGCAAGCATGGAATTCAAAAGCGTCAGCCTGGAGGCAAGTGACAGTGGACTGCTGTGGCCACCCTGTACCACTTGGAAGACTAACAGAGGCCACGACAGTTTGCAGTCTAAATCGTGACGAGGATCCAGGAAATCTCAACGAGCATAACTATAGCACCATTAAAATGGTTCTCAGCCAGTCTTCTCCCAGTGTACTGAAAGACAACATGCGAGAGAAACGGTCTGGATGGAAACTGTGCATAAACACACCACACAAGGTGCCAAACCAGGGAGCTACTCTGTAGTCTCCTGTCAGCGCCATTAAAAAGGCAGCCGCTGCTAATGGCTACTGAAAACTGAGGAAAACACAGAAATGCTGCAGCGAATACTCCCTGGAGATTAAAACCAGGGAAAAAGTGGCTCAGCTGAGAAAATTAAACAAATAAATAATCACCAAGGAAGGATATGTAGCCTAAAATCCCGTAAAATATATACATTACTTTTCTGTCAAAAGTTATATGTACTGAATTTTGTGTACGATATAATCATGAAGAAATGTAGGAAAGACTAAAAGGATGCAGTAAAAGCGATTCAGCGAAACAGATGTGGTGGAACACACAACGTAATGTGCTATCGTACACCAGCCCCTCGTCAAGGTGATATATCACCCAAAAGGCTGAGCTGCTTTAACACGACGCCGGCGAAGCCGACATGGCTCTGCTTTACGGCTGGAGGTCAACCATGGCCTGCAGAAGTCAACTCAGGAGTACTTATCTGAATGGGCAGATGAGGGGGTCCCCCACACTCGAAATTAATGTCTTCAGGAACTAAAATGCAGCTCGTGTAATGGAACTGCAGCCGTCTGAATGTCTGAGAAAGTAACAAGATGACATCTCAGCAAACAGACAGCCTCTGATATTTAGTGTCTGAAGGCAGAAAAACAAGACGTGGGTGCGAGCTTGAAGGTCCTACTGTGACCTGATCACAGCGAACCAAACATTGCGGTGGGCTGCTACCAGGCCGGCCGACAGCTGGTAAACTATGCTGAGTATCTTTTTAAATTTACGTATCAAATTTTTGCTCCCCCCCCCAACCCCACACAGACATGCAACAAACTCCAAAAACAGAATTTTTCTGCAGCAGACTGAACTGTCAAGCGAAGGTATCCACGACCGAGGTGAGAGCTGACAGAAAGCTAGACGCCAGGGCTACTGGTGGCCAAGTCTTAGGCAGCGTGACTAAACCTGCGATGATCTGGATAAAAAGACCTAACACATCTGGGGTTTTCACAGTATAACCAGTGGACACCAGGTTCTGTCTCAGCAAGGCAGCCCCACATGGCGAGGAGATGAAATGCTTTACATCCTTCTGGCACCAACTGCATTTCAAATAAAACAAAATGAAGAAATAAGTGATGAGATTACGAACAAGTGGCAGAGATCTCATCCACTTCCCCCTCTGCTGAGTCACTCCTTCGGGCCAACAGTGACAGGGTTTCTCTGAGGCACCATTACTAAAATTCAATACACACAACTTTTGACAGAAAGAGTACTGTTTACTTTTAAGACGAAAAGCAGCTGACGAAAAGGCACCAGATCTCTATTCTATCTCTGCCACTATTTAATGACAATAAAGGACTTCAGAATTCATTTAGCAAATCCGACTGCTTTATAACTCCATTTTTTAAACAAGTTAATCATTTGTTTGTCAAGTCTGATCTTTTTTTCTACCCTAAGATTCATAGATAAAAACAAAAGAGTATATATACATTTTACAACTATAGCACAAAATATTGTTTCTAAATAATTACGACACCATTCTGCTGACTTTAATCCATTATCCCCCTTATAAAATATCTCAGAATGAGCTCTAGGCTCAGTATTTTTCCCTGATAAATCATTTGAGCAATTCTAAAGAAAACTTAGAATTACTAAGCACTGACTCACAATTTAATGACTGTATAGCAGCAAAACACAGAAAAATGAAAATGAACAAAGCATGCAGTGGTGAGTGAAGTGATTGGGTGGGGAAAAAAAAAAAAAAACCAGGATATTTTAAAAAGTTCTTCCAAAACACTGGTTTTTTGAAGCCATAATCAATCTGCATCACAGTTGTCATAGCAAAAAAGTTTTGGCTTAAAATGGCTGCTTATTTTCTATTAAATCTGTATTGCAACTTAAACCATACTGAGTCTCTGAACGTGTACAGGCCTGTGCAGACAATTGCTACTCGTAAGGAACAATGGTAGTGAAAACGAGCTGGAAGCCTGAGTGAGCTGCACAACTCAGAACCAGGACCTACACCTGGACTGCAGGCAGACCTCCAGCCTGAGATGACGAAGTCTGGCTGTCAGTGAAGAGCAGATTTCAGTCAGTCAAGGTTCTCTCTGTGCCAGGAACAAGACCGTGACATCAGTGTCGAAAGGAGGCAGTAGTTTAAAATGCTGTACGCAACAGTCGCACCGAGCAACAGGAAGCTTGTGGAGCAAGAAGGACCGGGTAATAGAGCATTTTGCAAGAGCAGGGGAACCACACTTAAAGTCACTCAGTGGTATGTACCCTACAGTCATTGCCAGTACTGTTCCAGTCTGCCCCTTTTGCCCCGATCCCATACACACGTGCATGCACACACACGTGTAACTGTGGGCCCCCAGCTCTCTGGACAACCATTATTTCTAATGTTCCACATGGAGAGCATACGTTTCTGCCGTGGTCCCAAAATAGTGGCCTTACCACACTTGGATATCAGATGATTTTGAAATACATGACAAATATCTTGTTGTGTTTATAATTGAAGAGGCTATGGAGGAGTGACATGAGGACACCTCAAACACCTCTGACCACCACACGTACACAAAGGGACAGAGAAGTCCGTTTGGGTGGACGACAGGCAAAGAGGGGACTAGAAGACACCTGTGCTCTCTCCCTTGGACACTGAATGAGAGCCCCCCCCCAGCCCACCCAGCCCTAAATATAGAACTGTGTTTTATTATTCTGACACACACATGACGGCTGGAGGGTAGGATCAAATTGAATTTTGTGTTGTTGTGATGCTTGGTGCAGCCAGTCACTGCCAGCAAACATGATGTGGGATAGTAAAAACAAACAGGAGCTGTTTATTGCTGAAGCATCTTCATTCTTTGAACTCACTTCAATCAGTATTGATATATACTGCCAAAAATAATGAGATTAATGAAAATACAAAATTATTACAAAGTTTTGTGGTTTGTAAGATCATCTCTAACAGAATATTGGTCTTCATGAGAACAATTAGGAAGCTCAGGTTTTGAAGTGAGAAGGCAAGCGATGCCACGACTGAAGATCATGCTTAGCATTTTAAGCTGAAAATGCTGACTCTTAACCACATCAGCCCCACCTCCATCCCCCCCCCAGGCCCAAGCTGCCGTTATGGCTGTGAGTCACGGCACCATAAAACAGGACCCATTGAAAGCCTCCGAATCAGGCCGCCCCTGCCACCCACTCTCTGCTAACCAGATCAATATGGCTGCTGGAGCCAGGCTGAGACCGCCATTTTCCACCTTTCCATCCTAACCTTACCCCCTGAGCCACCGTAAGGCCTCCACCCTGGCCCCTCTCCCACACCTCAGCAACTGCGGCCCTGTGAAAATGTGAATACATAGAGTCCCATACCCACAGAAGCCCTGGTATTGTGGTTTCTTTGTGTTGAAGCAAAGTTCTGAACTGGGCCCAGTTCCCACCTGACACAGCCAGCCTTCTCTCCCTTCTCCACCACACCTACATACCGCCCACTGCAGCCCCCACTCTCACTACTGTACAGGCCATTTTAATACAGCGGCTACATAAGAAAAGACATCATTCATCTATCCATGCAACCTCAAACCACTTATCCTGGTCAGGGTCGCCAGTTCATCACAGGGCACATACATATAAGTACAAACAATCATACATTATGTGCAATTTAGAGATACCGGTTAATCTAACTGTATGTCTTCGGACCGCTGGAGGAGACCCAGAGAAAACCCAAAGAGAACGTGCAAATTCCACAAACAGCGCTGACATGGGCTTCAAACGCTCAACCCAGGCGGTTTGAGGCCACAGTGCTAGCCATAGCCATGGTATCATTCAAAAGCAAACTTATACACAAGTTAAGGCATTTAAATCCTTACTCTAGGTATGAGAACTATCTTAAACAGGTCACGATGTTGTGAGCATGAAAAGGATTACGGGCCCTGGTGTCAAGTACAAGTATGACAGACTCTGCATCAGAGGATTCGGAACAGGCTGCCGGAGGGAGACTTATTATGAGAAGTGGTTCAGATTCATCTTGCAAATCTCATTTGCTAGACAAGGAAATCACCACCCCTCTTGCATGACCTCTGGTGCTATCTGAATCTTAATAAGCATGTTATTTCCTCAAGGACATCCTGACCAGTTCTAAAACAGAATAGGAAGCAAATTCATGGACAGATGCTTGCCTTCAAAAAAAAAAAAAAAAAAAAAAATCACTATCCCTTTGTCACAGAACTTTCCCAAGCACGTCTATGACCTAATCTGGAGGCATTGGGGAAATCTAGTCATCTTCAGAGAGCCTCATGGTCTCTGACAGCTCATTTCGGTCCATTCACTCATTCTGTCAACTCCAGAGACACCCAAGGCGAGGGGGCAGCTCTCTGATCTCTGAAGTATTTACCACCAGAGCTTTAGGGGGATGCAGGCCTGCAAGGTGAAACCCCCAATGCCTGCTGACAGATACGTACCAGGCACAGTGACTGATGCTTACCTAAAGGGAGGAGCATGCACACACATGGTTTCTGAAGGACCAGTGGAAATCTACCACTAGGCTCGGCTTGCTTCGGCTGAGAGGGGGGCCTGTATCTCTTGGGAGAGGAAGTTGAGATGATGGGACAGCAACAATGGGTGTAGGTAGGCTACATCCCAATATGTTCTGGCTTGCCATCACCCAAGATTCACATATTATTGACATGGACTTCCTCATCAGCCACGGGGCCATCCTCAACCTCGGCTGAAAATGGTGGTGAATAAAGAACTTCACAGTCCCATTCACTGATATCTACCAGCCTGACAAAGTCAGCTGAGTCTTGGCCAAACTACCAGCCCAGCCCCCACCTAAGTCAATACAATCAGCTGACTGGCCTAAATGGCACTGGGGAAAGCAGTGGGGGAAGTCAACCCCTGGAGTGGGATCCGTTACTCTGAGCACATGGCCACACAAGCGCTAAAAATACAGATATGCACAGTAAAAGAAAATGCCCCTCTACAGTGCAAACTCCGCTTTGATCCTGAAATTTTGCCATGCTGTAAGCCAAAGGGGCCTAGGGAATGCAAATTGCCTATGGTGGGTCTGATGTCTGGGTCCCTGCTCCTTTCCTTGCATCTTGATGATACCATAAGCCTATATGGCCGTGACAGGAAGTAAACAAACACTCAAGTGCTCTGAGTGTTTTACACAGCTTAGTAAGACCAGCAAGCAGTCTGGCAGATGGACAGAGAGAGTGTGCCTGATAAAACATGTATCAGAGGAAGTTTCACCCTTTCAGAGTTATTTACTGTGCATCGAAGGCAGACCTATGTCCCATGAATGACTGGCTATTCAAAATTAGGAGAAAATGGTGGAATCAACAAATGTAGGGGTCACAAGGTTATCCAGTGGGGTCCGTTTGATCTGGCAGATCTGTTACTTGGCATTGGCTCAGTGCACGGATCAAAAGAAGCCAGGCCTCTTCGTGGTCGGATGCGGCTCCCGACGGCGGGGAGGCTAAACCCACAGTGTCTGAGCACACAGCTGTTTGATGCTGAGCTCAGCGGACGGCTTCAAAAGACTGCCACACTGGCACAATGGCACCAGAACCATGTGTAACATGCCCTGTGCCGCCTGCTTATTTAAGCACCCAAGTTTCTCAGCTGGGTTTGCAGCAGCTCACCTAAGAGGGAACCCTGTGTACGTTCCCAGTTCCAGACCACTGACCAAATACTTTTCGCTCTAACAAGAAATGACTTAGCTCAAAGATTCGATAAGCACTGCCATCTGAACAATAAGTACCGAGCTGATTCAGCTGAGTACTTTTAAGACAAACTTATCAAGTCATTACTTTTGATTGATCCCAAAGAGACCTCAGCACGTTTTATGAAGGACTTGTAAGATGTAAACAGTAATAAAAGTGACATACACATCAGTGTCAAACCAAACGAGAACAATTTACTGAGAGGTGGTCTGAAACAAGGGCAGAATCGAGGGCTAGATAGAGAATTACTGCTATAGACAAAACGGAGTGAATGCGCGAACACACAGGTGCAGAGATTTGTGGTGACTATTATTCTGTTTGTCTCATACACTGGCTCATCACCCACTTCATTAAAGCCGCAGGGAGAGGAGATGGGAGGGGAAGAGGGTTGGTATGTTCTGGAAGCTGGAGGGAAACGGATCAATGGCTGTATAACAAGAGGCACTCTGATGAATGCGGGGGGGGTGAGGAACTTAAACAAGGATAGTTGGTTAAGTTACATAAAGAAAAGTGATAAAAATAAAGATTCCTGGTGCAGCCAGGGCATCTGCTTGTACTCATGTTGCTGTTCATAGCAACCTCAGGCAACCCTGGAGGCTAAACGAGGCGGCGTGGCAAAGGTGAAAGTGTAAGCATGGCCCCTGACGTCCCACACGTACCACACACTGTCCAACGAGTGGGCGGTGGACCGATTAATAAACCATATTCATGACTGATGTCATGTTTTTTTGTCATAACGCCATATGGGTATGGCTACAAAACAACGTGTTTTTCCCTCGACTTGAACATAAGACACCAGACCAGTAAAAACATGCCAAAAATTAATTCTACAAAGAACTGAAAGCCACTCCCGAACACGGTGTGGTTTCAGCTGACCACTCCACAAGAACAGTGAGTGCACACACGCACACACACACACCACACACACATTGAAGTCCAGAATGCAGATCTGGTGAAGGAAAAAATAATTAACAGTTGTTATTAAAAGCTTAAAGCTTCAACTGGCCACATGTCGCTAGTTGCTTCTTTAACAAAGGCTTCTCAGCAGGCAGCGTTAGCCAAAATTCCGCTCGATCCCGTCTGCTGAGAAACCCGTTTCTGTGACTCATCAGAGAGCGCAAGAGAGGAGCGGCCACGCCTGGAGTTCCCCTTCTCTCTCTGACTCACCAGCAGCTGCACACCGGTTGTCGTGGTGAAAGGCTGTGTGGACAAAGGGCATTCTCAAATACCCTCAAGAAACAACAGGGATAGGAGATCCTGGGGTGGTAATAGCACATACATAAAAATGGTTCTACTAACATAAACACATTAGTTCAACACGCAACATTTCATGGCAATGAATTCCAGAACAAAAGCATGGCATTAAAGATCCATGCATTTATCCATTTTACAAACTGCTTATCCTATGCAGGGCCATGGAGGGGCCCAGGCGGCTTGTGTCACAAGACTGGGGTACACGTCAGATGGGATGCCACTCCATTCCTGGGCATATACCAAAATCCTCAGTATGAAATTCACAGAAAGAATCAGGTCATCCACTGACGTGCAATCGGACATCATCTGACTTCATGCTAAAGGTAGGCAATGAGCTACACATTCTTGCTGTGTTAAGTCATGAAGGTAACCACATAAAGGCCTTAACAGTCCCCACGTAAGCTGAGGGACACAGTCTGTTCCCCAGATATGAGTGGACAGTCAGAGGGGTGACCAGCCATACTACACAGGTCTGCTAAGAGAGGATTATGTGAAGGAAACACGAAAGCCCATCTCCTACAGTGGAATTCTCCTACGGCATGAACATGGGATTTTAAAATTGATTTATTAAAACAGCATGGCCTTTACATCTTTAAACAGAAGGATACAAGTTCAGTATGTCTGACCAACAGCATTCCATGCAAAAAGAATACATACAAGCTTTCCACCTTACAGATTAGCGTTTTAGGGACTGAAGCCAAAAGTTACCTATAGGATTTATCACCCGCTTTTTAAGTAATATAATAGAAAACACTGTTTCTGAACTTAGTATGGCAAATCTCATAATATATTAAATGCTCAGTGGGGCCTTGCTGAGTGAAAATACCGTTTGGTAGCTTGAATCAATTTCATGCCAAATTTTGGCCACCGAATGAAAGCAGCACCTATATGACAAACAGGAAGGAAAAAAGATTTTGAACAGAAAACCACAGCAGGTAGCACAGGCATTGAGAAACCGTGACACGAGGTCAAGATGTTACCAGCACCAGAAATGGTGCTGCTGTTATGAGCAAGATAAACTAATTCTATAAATCTTCCCAGCTGTAAAAATCAATATAGCTGAAGCTCTTCATGTGGTTTTGGATAAAAGCCCTCACTAAGTGGCTAAATAACGCAACATATCTGCTGAGCCTGAGGCCAGAGGGGGCCACAGGGAGTGATTTAAGGGGGTAATCTATTTTCTGCCCCTGAAGGTAACAGGAAACTCAACCCGTCTTTCCTGCAGAGGCTTTCCGGCTTCCTGGAAACACTTCTGTGAGGAGGTCTTGCTCTGGACCTGGGGGTGGGGGGGTACTGAGGGGGGAGTGGACTGGGAATACCACATGGACATGGGGATCCATTTACAGGTCTGCACTCCAGCCTCAAACACCGCCACACTCTTCCGGGTACCCAGCTTGTTATATGTGCAAATTACCGGTGACATTCAGCGGTTGAGTGACACTTAATGTAACTCTTCTACTAATTGCATGGAGAAAAAAAAAGAAGTTGCTACCAAGATGCTCTGCAATGAGGTAGGCTTGCCACAAATACTGCTCAAGTGCCAAGCCGCCATTTGGACTGGAGACAGATCAACAGGGGTAAAGATGCAGCAGGAAAAACAGCAAACAGCATCTGATTCAAGACTTGTTTAATTATAAATGATGCTACATCAAATTAACATGGGGGGAGTCAAAGAAGACCACCACCTTTACAGGACAACTGGGATGTTAAGGAAGTAGAAACTGATACATTGATGCATAAACATACAATGTAACTCCATATCTTTTATTAACTTCATATATTGTTGAGTACCTTTGCCATGGTAACCTGGGTTACAAGAGGAAAATGTGGCCACAGTAGTTTTTATCCCATTTATATTTAAACGGAATGGGTGGGTTTTTAAAACAAAACAGATCTGATAATTATTAAAGCAAAACCAACCCTAAGAACATTCAATTTCTGTTCAGTGTAAGGTCAGCATGCCTATGGGGTGATGGGGTGTGCTCAGTGCTTGGAAATAAAGCCTCCCTATTGGCTCTGGCAATATGTGGAAGGCCATTTCCAGCGAGATGACCTGGAACATCTCCAAGGCATTTTAGGTTTTCCAGTTGCTCTATGTTTTAGCAGGAGAAGCTAACCGCCATCCATTATGAGGAGAAACTCTACTCTACCTGAGGTGGGTAACTTCCACAACAAAATTTAAGTCTTCTACAAAGGACTAGACATATCTGAAGCATACTCCTGACACCCTCCCTATAAGTCCCCAGAATAGCCTCCAGATCATTGCCATTCTATCTTTGTGCATGATACTTGAAAGTGGATGGATGGATGGATGGATGGATGGATGGATGGATGGATGGATGGATGGATTTGAGCCCTTTAATGAATGACCACACAAGCACTATGTCAATAGCACAAGACAGCAGAAGTGTGTCTTGAGTTTCACCAGGTACATTCAATGCTGAAGCCCAAAGTATCATGTGAGCAGACCACCGGAAGGCAGATACAAGTACCAGACCTTTCCAATTTAGATTTCCACAAAATATATGTACTTAAGCTATACCATGATGTTCCTCTTACAGTTACAATACAGAGGCTTTGTTGAGCCACAATGGCAGACGACAGGCTGCCATCAATGATCCAAGATGTCTGCTGTTCACGGGGACGTTGACTTGACACTATTCATAAACAGCATGAATACAACACACATCCTGCCGACAACCCCCAATTGCCAAATGAGTGGAAAACCACAAATATATGGCAACACCAGTTAACATCACTACTAAATTAGTTCTACAGTAATCACAGGTCTCCAAGCATGGCTAAGGCAGGAAGAAGTAGATATGGGTTAACAGGAAAGACCTGAGCCTTCTCTGCGGCAGAAATTTGAAAATGTTTTAGATAAACTGTGATAAAACAGAGCAGAAGCAGCTTTATAAGCACATTCCTGGGCAGCATGTTAGTGGTGTGAGTGTAGGAGGGTAGTGCGCTTATCGGACGCAAGGAGTAGTTAGGAGGCGTGAGGCCCCCGGTCCGTGCTGCTAAAAGCCCCTAGTCCACTGCAGGATAGAACTGAAAAACAGTTTTCCTGGAATGTGTAAGACAGACATCACACACGATTCCAGAGACTCTTCACAGTCTATCAAAGGCCCTATGTCAAACCTGTGCCCATTTCCTAGTTAAGCAGGGCTGTTCTACCATTCGACAGCCCAAAGCTGACGTGGTCCATGTGACTTCATGCAGACACCAGAACCGTACGAGACCTCAGACGATGGTCCTCGCACGATGTGGTTTCAGATTCAAAATAACGTTGCTCAAACCAAGCTCCCAAATTTGGGACGCTCATCCTAGTGATTTCCACAGTCTGCACAGCGTCAACACTGCATTTGTCAACTCCTTCTTGTACCTCTAGCTGTAGCCTGCTTATCAGGTGTGTCGTGGTCTCATTACAGAGAACTATGACCCTGATACAGGAGCATTCATGTGCTGGACAGGCTGGAAAAAGAAAAAAACGGATCAACAAGCATAGCATCATGACGCCAGCTGTATGGCACTTGTCCAGCAGTGCCTTCTGGTGGAGAACTGTCAACACTGCAGCTGAAAAGGCCAGAAGAGCAAAGACACTGCTTTGCTAACAAAGCATTACAAAACTATAAGCTACAAAACATTATGCCAAAACAATATTAAAACAACAGCAACAATGAAATCTGGCGGAATCCTCCATAATCCTCATCTCTTCTGGACTTGTTCAACAGAACATTTATGTTAACTAATCTGCACAGGAAATCTACTGAGAATTTTAAGTGCAAATCTGATTGATTGTTCAACTGTTTTCTGCAACCCTGTTCTAGTTCAACAATACACCAATCTGAAAACCTTCTACTCAAAAAAAAAAAAATGAATACAGACCAAAAACCTGAAAACTTCTAAATAGGGATCCTGACCAACTGGGAAGTCCTCAGATCAGACTAGAAGCTGATGGCTTTGCACCAGCATATCATTGTCATGGGTAATTAAGACAGCCTGCTCATTATATTTATTTCTTTAGCAGACGCTTTTGTCCAAAGTGATATACCAGTGAGAAAAGCCTGTGGTCAGAGGCCAGGGTCAGTGCGTCTGGATCACTTAGGGTTAAGAGACTTGCTAAACAGTAATGTGATTACCAGACTGTGGTCAGTGCCAGCTTCACTCTGGCATTCCAGTGGGTCCACCTACAGTCTACACTACATGCCAATATCAGAGATGGGATACATCTCTCAGAATATACTCCAGCCCGGTCTACCAGCATGACTCTTTGTTATCAGGCATGTCCTGTGGCATGAGGTACGAGTTCGATGTTCAGCTAGCAACTAATGCCAAGAGTCAGCCCGGAGAATGGCCATGTTCCTGTCCACAGTATACACCGGAGCTCCGGTTAATAGCCAGGCTAAATCACCGGATGCATTTGGTTGCGATTAAAAGCCATGGCCCAGTGACTCACAACTGAGCCATGTGGAAAGCTCTGGCTCTTTGAGAACAGAGCCAGTTGCCCCCTCCTGCAGATTTTTTAGAGAACAGGATGTGGCCATCAGATAGCAGGATGTGGCTAGAGGATCAGGGAGACAGCTGGAAAATATCATGAGTCAGCAGAAGTATGACATGTAAAACATTAACGATACACTGACCATAATCAACTGGAGGGGAAGGAATTTTAAGAAATGAATTAGTGGAAACGATTTTGTATCTTATCCTAGATTACTTTCATCTATCCAATTTCCATACCCACTTATTGGGCACAGGCTTGTTATATCCTGTGCTTCCTGGGACAGGCTTAACACCCTCAGCGGCATGCCAGCCCTTCATAGGGTATCACTCACTACGGAGACCACAGAGGCACCCATTAACTTTAAGGCACGTCTTGGGGCAGCAAGGGGAAACCAGAGTATACACCTGAATCCCACAGGAACACACAAAAGCCTGCGCAGTTACATATATTTCTATAATGTGTTTACATTTTCAAAAATAAACACAGTCAATCAAACAAAATCAAGTAAAAACTAAAATGGCAGCTGGTGAAAAACAATGGTCTGGTTACAGATTCATAAGAAATTGCAGTTTTGTCCTCTACTCTGTCCAGCTCCTCACGACCTCTGGACCTGCTTAAACCTCCGAACTAGCCTGCTCTGTACTGTAACGTAGGACTGCTTAGAAATGCCAACGACCCATCCGGTGCCTGCCAACAAGAGGACATCAGGAGACAGTATTTCATGAGTGGCTTCCCATTCTCTTAATGACAATTCTGATCTGAATCTTGCTCTATGAGAATGCGAGGGGTGTTTTTCAGAGACGCCAACCGCAAGCTCTTGGCACCGGTCCTCTGGCAGCTACTGTGAATTCCAGAACATAGAGTATCATTACTGTGCTGGTCGCACTCTCACTACTCTGAACAGATTGTGGCAACAACATTCTTCGCTGCATCGTTCTGACCACAGAGTGAAAACAACCAGGCACAACAAAAGTTGGTTTTCCTCCGCATCACACATACATCACATGAACAAACCTGAACAAACGTGTCACTCAGCTACAGCAATGACAATGGACACGGGCTGAATTACAATGTATACTACGTTCAAAAATTAAGAAAAGTACATTTGTCTGTTCAGTCACACAATGTGCCATATGCCAAATGTCAAATGTGGTATTAAGGTGTCCATCTTATAGCATTCTATGGCCCTGCAGCACACCTGGGCACAAAATGACTAATAATACAAGTAATACATGTAAGAACTCAATCTCTAGAGCACAAATATTTAATCAGGTAAGCAATAAGTTAAAGCAATGTGGATCTTTTCTCTTTGTCAGGCATTACTCTGATTACAGAATGATTGTTGGATTGGGGGGGGATTACATAGCACTCCCACCTAGTGGAAGTTCTAGCAAAAGACACTACAAAACTAGCTGATCTGCCACATCCCTACACGGTAATAAAACTTCACTTCATGCTCATTATGCAAAGATGACATATTCAGGCATTGGAAACTTCTCACTTGAAACCAGGGAGTGTTTAATTCTGCATGTATAAAAAGGCCAATGAGAGAAGCAGGCCTGTGGGCCATGCTGCTCTGTGGAAAAACGTAAAGAATAAAACATAAACCTACCTTCTGAACACAACCGCCTTCATTTGCTTTTCCCAGCACTTTAACTTTCTAAACCGTCAGTATACATAACAAAACTGTATCAATCCACCCTTTTGAAAAACTGAAGTCTCTTGTTTTTGACTTTAAAGTATCAGTTACTCTTCTCATTAATTGAGGAAATTGTAAACTACTAATCGGAAACACTGAGATGTTACATGAATGCTTAATGCAGCTGGGGGGGGGGCATTCAGCGTTATTCCTCAGCGTCTACAAATTGGCCCACCACCACGAGGGAACGCTGGCATACCCACTTCACCGGGGCTACGTGGTGGACCGCAGGGCTGTAATTCCCCTCTGTGAGGCTGTAGTTCTGAACCTGGAAGGGGCCTTCTCGCACTGTGTCTGGGCTGAGCACATCCTCAGAATCTGGAGACACCAGGACAGAAGCAGCAAGAGCTCTTAGTATGCTCCAACAGTCACCATGTCTTCAATTCACTAGCTACAGAAGAGAGCTGTATGAGATGTAAAGCTAGGGGAATGAAGGGGGGAAAAAATAAGATGTGATGAAACAGGGTCTGAAACTAGGCAACAAATATATGAAACAAAGTCAGGTGAGAGTCTTCATATCATCGTTTTTTAATTCAGACAATATGTAGGGATGAGGACTTCACAATAAAATAAGCATCAGTCGGACACACCCACCCACTTCCACAAAATGCTCAGGAGACTTAATCAAACCAGCTTTGCTTAAAGGCTGTAGCTCACAAAATCAAGCATGCTTTTTCTAGCACTTTCTCACCATAAGGAGAGGAGGCACTTCTCTCTCTAGATGATGATTCCTTGATTTCCTCTTCCCAGTTTTCCTCTTCTAAAAGAGGATGTTTGGCACAAGTGATCCAACCGTGCTGTTGCCTTCCCTTCCTCCTCTGGGGCTTTGACTTTCCGACTGGACGGCTCATGATTGTAGCGTGCCCTTGAGGATCCAGCTTCTGGTATAATGTTCTGCCTCCTGTTAGACAACCTGGTCACGTAAATGGGAAGCAGGGGGGTCACAGCTCAAAGTGTATCAGGAAAATTTTCTTATTAGGTATTTTGGTTAGGAATCTAACAAAGTATTCTGGGGACACTGATTTTTGGCCGTAATGATACAACTAATAGCTGCATCTAAAATCAGGTTAAAGGGCTTTTGCAATGTCAATTTTCTTTCTTCTATAAGACCCAGTGATAAATTTTATGACCAAAATCACTAAGCACTTAAACCATGCAGTTCTTGCTTTGTGTTAGGGCCCCATTACATAACAAAAGTGCTTTAAACTTCACCCATATGTACAGCTGTATATTTCACTGTAGTGCCTTAATCATATTTACACTAGTGAGCATCAAGTCACAGATCCACTAAACTACTCACTGCCTTCATCTGATGCTAATCTGTATCCCCACCACTAGTAGCTAGTGAAATTTATAATTACTCATAATACATCATTATTATAGATAGTAATGACCAATTAAAATTTTACACTACTGTGAGACAAACCAATTGTTCAACATTACTTTCATGAATTAATTAGTAAAAATAACATTTAATTAGTCTATTTTTCACAGCTGAGCATCTATAGTAAGGAGTTTGGCTTAACTGTCCTCCCCCTGGTAGGTCTGAACCATAGGCTATTCATTAAGGTCATAAATCAAGCAATTCTTTCACTTATTTGTCCACTGGCGATTTAAAACTGAAATGATAACGACTGTAACGGACTTCCTCTTGACTGTCAAAACGGTGTAAAGTGTGTGGTCTTTTCACTACACTTCAGAAGATTTTCGCTTAAAAGCCCTTAAAATATCACACCTTTAAAAAGTTTCTCTCATTATCAACGGCAGGAGAAGAACTTTGCAGTGCTTGTCATTTATTTGTTATACAATGCAGCTGGCTACAGGTCGCGTGGCAGAAAATGACCATTTTAAAACAAATTCTGACCTTCTTGTGAAGTTGCCCTACCTAAAGCTTTCATAAGTATTCTTTACAAGCTGCCCTAGCTGAAGCCTCATTAATATTCGTGATAAGGTCACCTACCCAGAGTCATGTCTCTGAGTTTCATAACTTGTTCACATTAGATACGTCGTTTGTCGATTTCGCCTGCCTGTTTTGTTTGACACGTACTGCAAACCGGCTAGCTACCTTGAATACCAAATCTCAAGTCCGTTAAGAAGGATAAGCGGGATAGGGAAAGACGTGGGTATTTATAAATATGCAGAGACTTTAGAAAAGTCCGAAAACGAATGTGCTGCACGTCACCTCAGAGGGACCAACCTGCGGTCACCCTCCTATCCATCCAGCGCTTTTTTTCCCAACAGCTATTGGAACGTGTTGACGTAATGACGCTGGTTGCCATGGTTACTGTCGCGCCATGACAATAAATCCATAAAGCCGCCAGCAGAGGGAGACTTGGTTTTACGAACAGATCTGGAAATGTGCCTTCTTTTCCCGGTTAGAATGGATCCAGAAATAGTACAATGTCTGTCTGGGTTGTGTAGTAAATGCCTGAATTCATTGCTTTATTCTTGGTAAAGGTCTCCCTAAATCGAAAAGGTGGTAGACACTAATTATGAACCGTTGACCTAATCATGTTGATTAAAAACGTTTCAAGTGAAAGGTCGTTTAAAGAGTTCATTCGTGTCGTCTTTCCTTGCTGTAAAATCCAGGTGATTCTGCAGGGGGAAAAAAAAAAATTACATATCCAAACCCTCGAAAGTGAAAAATACATTAAAGTTTATTAAGGGGCATCCAACCTTTAATTGAAATGCATTTAGAATTTAGGAAGAAAATAACCCTAAGTAAACAATTAGTGAAATAATGAACAGGCAAATCGATAAAAACATTCTGAAGTCGCCTATTTCTATACATTTGTACAATCAGTATTGAAGTCTACACAACTTTAGTCATGCCAAAGCAAATTATTATTTTATACATCACAACTGCTTATAAACAACTGCATTAGAGATCAGTTTCTCTAGTATAAAACAACAGTGGTCAATTAGTGTAGCAAAATTTAAGTGGTATGTATAAATTTGAAAAGATAGACAGAAGTAAAATAGCACTTTAAGTGTACATACTTCAGCACAACCGTCTCCACAATATGAAGGTAGAGTTCCTGAAAGGTGGTTTTATCTATTCCTGGTTGATTTCATGTCTAACGAACAACCAACTCTCCAAATGAAAACAGCGACCAGTTTTTCCAAAAAGGAGAAAACTGGGTGTACAGACTCTGCACTGCACTATCGTTACATAGCCGACCACATTATAAACAGCTGTGCTAATAGAAAATGCCATGGTCTTACATACAAGGAGAAAAATAAAACTCATTCAAGAGCCAGTTTGCTTCAAGTGCAGTAAACGGTTTCACAAGTAGGATTTCTGTATACCATTTAAACACCATTAAAGAGTTTTTAAACGGGTTATCATCTGTTGTGCAATCCTGGAGAAAATGTGGGTCACAGACTTCACATCTTTCCATATGTCAGGAGGACAAAGCATGAAATTCATGGACAACCCGAATAGGGGGCAGGAATTACAGATAATGACGGTACAGCTGGAGTACTGTCTTGTCTTACATACAAGAACTGCAGACAAAATGGGATACTTAAGAGACTAATGTTAAAACACATGTTAAGAGAGAGGAGTTGCAAAATTAGCAAAAAAGGATAATCTCAGATTACAAGACTTTAGAACCAAGTAATATAATCTCAAAATATTTTTCTGCAAATCTTGTTTATGCACACGAGATGCTGTCGTATTGCCTTTTTCTTCATAAAATTTTTAAAAACTGTTTTTAAAAGCGTTACGTGGGTGGCACATGAATACAAATAGAAAGTTTTATATACACAACATTTACAATTTATGAATTATATTCACACATTAGAATACATATATAAAAGCTTTACGCAGCCAGATACAGGAAACTAGAAAATGTGTCACTTAAGAAGGCACGAATACCTTAGAACATGCAAAGTAACTCATTTTGTGCAACATAGCAAAACTACAGTAAGATTCACAGTAGATTAAATGTAACCATTACCCTTTTAATTAAAACATCTTTCAAAATACTGTGATGTACACATCAACTCAGTAAAAAAAAAAGATACAGGGGAACCATTTAAGAGCGTACAGTGAAATGCATGGTGATGCATTCAGTGACATTTACAGCATACCAAATTGTACTGCAGGGGCGTTCTTTAACCCGTGCACCAACCCACACGTGATCTTTATTCAACTTGCCAACACATTTTTAAATTTAATTGCAGACTAATACTGTTACGCCCATTGAGGATTCCTCCCCCCCCAATTATGTCCTAATAGGAGAATGTAATTGTACCCCCAGTTAGTGTGTGTAAGACTGACACCCACAAGGAAGTTTGTTGTCCTGCATTCCAAGTTACACGGTCTAGTTAACCATCAAAAGAAGGTGGTGCCTTCGGTCAGATTTACTTCTGAATGTGGAAGCCCGGTCACAAGCTACCCACAACGAGATGCACAACACCTCACTCTCTTACTTGACTACAGAGCATTCAGTCGTTACATTCCTGCAAACCCCTGCCTGTGCACAATTGCTAGATGGCAGACCTAGAGTGGGTTTCCTTATCTGCATGACAGGGGTACAACTGAGCTTCCTTTGTGTAGCCTGCCGGACAGAAACCATCAGCACAGAAACTCAAAGCGGCAGGTCCTTGGAAGTGTGCTGTGTGTAGAGGTACAGCAGGCTAACGCAGATTGAGTACTCGAAGGGTCGAAGGGGGACAGTGTAGGGTTGCTTGCACACTGTGGAACACTGTGACCCATCCCACTTAAGTATCCCTGTCAGAACCTTCTGGATCAATACCAATGACAATGACCAAAACAAGAATTATCCATGCTCCATGTTTAATTTATAGATCTGTGGGAAAATAAACATTCTTCTCTGCTTTTATATTACACATTTAAGTTTTATGTTACAAAATAACCATTTTCCCATTCAAACTATTATTCAAGTTTTTGATGTATTGTAACAGTATATCCAAATACATGTCTTAAATTTTCTCGTCTGTACAGTTGATTCAAGTTCTACATTCATCTCCTGGTAAATGTATAATTAATTACTGGTCTTACCGCCCACACAAGTTTGAAGGATATTCTGGTAACCTCAGCAGTTGTTTCTGCTATTCAGCAGAAGAAATTCATATTCAGAGAATAGATCACATGCCTGTACTCAACTTACATGACCAGCATTTACATGCACTGAAGTAAAACCTCCAGTTTAATCTCTGGGTGAGTCAATTTTCCCCATTGTTTAGGTCTGCTCATTTTGGGTATGGATACTCAAGTCGCGATAGGCTCGAACCCAACAGCACTACTGACGTGACATTTCTGAAGGATCAGAGAGCTGTTCAAAAAACACATAGGACTCTGTTACGGTGCATTACAACTGTCAACTAACCACATTGCTATTGCTGTGCCCTTAGTGCTCAGCTCAAGGAGCCAACAGCAACTATTCACTAATGAAGCCACACCAAAAACATTCATGACAGGCTACTGGTCCCAACTAATTGAGAAACTCTCTGAACACCCTCTCCTTGAAGGATCAAAATCTGATCTTGCTTGGTGTTTCAGTAATGCACACTTCATTATTAAAAATATATATTAAACAAGCGTGTAAGAGCAATAATGCCTCTTTAAAACTATACAGCCACAAGATCAATAACTAATTAAAAGGGGAGTGGTTTTTGTAAGGTTTCTCTGTGATAACCAATCACAAGAATGTTTGTAGAATGGCATGTTTTGGGCCCATTTTGGTATGAATAACGGCATAGACTAATTTCTCCAGAACCTTTTGTTGTTCTAAACGACAGCAGGCATATTTAGTCATCATAGGCCCGAGAACAAACTGAGAAAACTGATCTAAGCTGATATACTTAAATTCCAATTGACGTTTATTTGGGGAGACCTCTGACTGTTTCTGCCAAGACCACACTGTGGCCCCTCACACATCCAAACAGACCATGCTCCAGCCTACACCTGCTGACTTCTCCATTGCCCACTTTGTACCTCAAACACAACCATCCAATCTGTAGATTTCTTCCTGTCCAAGAGCTCCCGTCTCAACCTATGTCACACCAGAGAAAGACTGATAATGCAGACGCCACATGGCACTGTCACACCAGACATGGTACTCTTCACAGATCTTAATTCTGATGCCAACAACACACTGTATGTTGCAGTTTACCTTCCAGAGCCAATTTATATAACATTCAGAACTTGCTCCACTCTACCTTCCAGCCTGCCTCTGGCTTTAGAACATACCATCTGCTACCAGTTTACCATCATTCAGGTTCACATCTTTCCATTCTTTAAAATGTTTTCTAGTAAGTCCAGGGCAGGATTAACGTAGCACTTGCATACCCAGAGGTAGTATATTTTTAAACATATTACTGCTTCCCACGATAAACACACATCAAATGCTTTTCCAGTCATACTTCCCATAAAAAAAAAAAAAAAATACAGCAGTGACAAATAAATGGAACAAAAAAAAAAAAAAACGGGGAAAAGTGCATGAAAAAACAACATCGTGATTCACAGATAACAACAGTCCTGAAACTCTGTAAACATGAAACAACTAAAGTTCCAGTGCCTGCAACTGTGCAGTTTATACTCTGGGGCGGGCTGTGGGGAGGGGGGGGCTGTTTACAGCAGCTCCCCCATCCAGTCGGTCAGACCTAGTTCTTGATTTCCAAGATGGAAGGGTTGTGGTCCAGGATAGCCAAGATGATCTTGTCCATATACTGCCTAAGGCGGAAATTGATCTCCTCCTGTTCCTTCAGGGCTTCCATCAGCTGCCAAAGATAGCCACCAAATTAACACAAGACACTACACATACAACCGAAGATGCTCACATTGAACAAAAACATCTCCCTTTTATCGGTTAGCATGTTGAGGTAGACTTATTTCATCCCAAACATGTATATGGCCCCCTCCCACACACAAACACACACTGATTGGCTCACCTCATCCCGAGAGGCGTTATCTATCTCAGCAGCCAATGACTGAGCTTTTGTCTGGGTCGCAAAGAGGTTCTTGGCCTCATACAGGCTCAGGCTAAGGATCTGCCCATTGAGGTCATCGTTTTGGTCCCGCAGCTTCTGGTTTTCCTGTGGGAAATAGTATGGATGGACAACTGAGTCTGGGGCAAAGGGTGAACCCAGGAGGACACTCGTCTTGGTGATCCAAATCTGCAGGTTGATTGTCCGCTGTACAGTATCTGTCCTCAAGTCCTATTTACCACTTACCCCTTCAGTAATCATCACTCAAGACAGCAAGATCTGCGACCTGAAGGTTCCCGGTTCGAGTCCTAGAAGAGGTCTGACGCTGGACCCTTCAGAATATGTAGGTAAAACAAATCGCCTGTGCAAGATCTACATCTGTATAAATGGGTGAACCTGGAACTGGACAGAACCAATAATATATTACTCTGAACTTGCCTGATCATTACCCATGGCACACAGGACTGTGCCTTAACAGTACCCAGGATGGTGAGCCACACACAACACGTGCTGTCCTGTCAGTAAAAATGTGGGGTTATTCACAGCTATGTCATGAAGTCAGTGGACTAGGATGAGGACAAAGTGGTACGAAGCACTGAAATGATGTTATTTGAGGGTTAATGAATCAGAGAGCATTCTGGAAAACATCGGTTTACCATAAGACTGGGAAGGAGACGTGCTCCAGCAGAAAGGAGTTGCTGGAGCTCATAGGAAATGTCCTGGGGGGTTATCTTCTGGGTAAACACAAGCAGAGGGCGAGCCGTCAAACTCGGAGCAGCCGAATGTTCTGTTCTGACACTAAGAATGACTATGTCACGTCCCACTTGGGAATCCAATCTTCTTGATTTTTTCCACTGGCATTCAGACCCTAAGTCCCCTTAAACCAGCGGTCCTGGGCCCCCCATGGGTGCAGGTTTTCATTTCAGCCAATTCCTGCTTTTAAGTCAAGCCCCGTCTCATTTAATCATGCTCATATTTCCATCATTCTACATTTACTGTGTCAATCAGCATATCCTCACCCTCGTTTATCTTTTAAAGATTTTCATTATGGATAAGACATTGTGATGTTGCTTCTTCTTTCTCCATTTGTTGCTAATTATCATGGAAGTCGAAATGCACATTACATCACTGGTCACTGCTGCTGATTAGGGCCTAAAGATGGAAGTTACCACTTTTGTGAAAATTAGCAACCAGAGAAATAAGTGAAATCTTTAGAAGCAACATCACAATGTCTTGCCCATCAAAAATACAATATTTAAAAGGTAAACTCTGCTGAAAATATGCTGATTGACAAATCTAGAACAATGGAAATTTGGACATGATTAAATGTGATGGGGGTTCACTTAAAAGGAGGATTTAGTTGGAACCGAAACTTACACCAATGGGGGGGGGGGATCAGGATCAGGATTAGGATTGAGAACCACTGCCTTAAACGGAAGGGAACCAAGGGGAAACCTATGAAGGCAACATGACATTTTGACCCCACTCAACAGCACCGTGACAGCGAGACCAATCACAGTGGTTATCGCTGTGAACCACCAAGGCCAGCATAAGGCAACATACTTCTACATCTACACAGTGACGGCCTCTTAGAGCAGCTTTTCCGAATAGCGGGGGCGTTGAGTATTTATGCCATTAGTGATCCGGCATGGCATGTGTCTGTCGTCACAGCAATCCTGCTGCAGATGCATGGGGGGGGGGGGGGGGGGTGGGCCCTGACCCTGGGGGCGGTTTTTTGTGAAAAATTTGGAAATATTCCCAAGATAGGAGTTTTTTTTCAAAAATGTATTTTTTTTTGAACCCCCTCTTCCGGGTTTTT
>JAACJT020000075.1:5942725-5985256 GCA_009936485.2 Gymnarchus niloticus
GGCTGTCGACGCTCAGCGCGTGGCCGCGGGGCGGTGTGCGGGGGGGGGTGGGGGGGGGGGGGGGGGGGGGTGGGGGGGGGGGGGGGGGGGGGAGCACACCAGGTAGGTCTAAGTCATCACAGAAGAAAACCCAGAATCTTGTCCTCCTCCTGTTAGGCACAAGTGCTGGGGCCTCTATTTAAGGTAGTCAATGGTCTCCAAATCCAATGTGATGGAAAGGCTCACCTCACTCTACACTAAGGTTGTACCTCTATAGCGCAAATCTCTCACACACCTGTGAACCCACCCGGGGGATAAGAACTGGGCCGCTCTGGCAAAGTCCTTGCTCATCTAAACTGCTAACACGATGACTTTATATGTGCACACCATTAACCAGACAACGCTGGAGGGAGAGTAGGAATGGACCCCTAGAGTCACGTGTCACATGTGTATCCTGTTAACTCTGCTTTAACTAACTGTATCAGCCTCCGTTAGTGGAAGGGGCGCTCTTACTCAGGCTAGCTAAAGTCAGTTTGTTTACTTTTTTGATGTTGTCTCAATCTGACCCGATCATACCTAAATCTCTGAAGCCTCTACATCCAAATTTCTTGAAACTTGATCCATAAATGTCTGGAACATATTGTATAAAAAAAAAGAAAATGTTCCTCTTTACATGCTAGGAAGTCCAACAGTGAGCAGGGACACAAGAATCAGTGTGTGTGTGTGTGTGTGTGTGTCTCTCTGCCTATCCTTAAATCACGCCAGTCGATATCAGGTATTCATTTCAGGCCAGTAATTATTAACCAGCCAATAGGAAAAGCAAACAGGCATGCAGGAGAGAGAGCGAGAGAGAGATACTTACCTTCCAAATGCTGTGCTGGAAATCATTCTGTTAGGGCTGAAATAAGAAAAGGAGAGAGATGGGATTCCTGTTAGCTCACAACTATAAAATACAGACAGGCAGTTCACTTAAATGATAAACATTGGAGATTACGCTTTGTCAATTTGCAGAGGGAGAACAAAGTAATCAATTCTCATAATAGCTTATGGAGGAAAAAAAAAAAAGATATAGAAGGACATTTCAGAGATAATGAACTCCATCTCCTTAAAGGTGTGTGTGTGCTTTTTCATTAGCTCAGCATTCATTCTGTTTCTATTTTCAGAGGTTGTATTATTTATGGGTGCAGGACAGACACACTACAGAGAGACACTGCAAGCCACACAGGACTGGAATAGCTTCAGAGAGTGCCTGGAGAGTCTTTATCCAGCTTTCATCACGGTCACTGACCCTAGCCACTCATCGATGCCCCCCAGCCGTCCCCCTCACTGGAAATTCGCCCCTCTCCGTGTCACACTGCACCCTCACCACCCAGCCCACCCTCTCCTCGTGATGTTCACTCTCCTTCAGTCCTTTCCACCTGCCCCAGTAACCTATTTAGACCGAGTCCTTAGGGATGCCAGGGTTTTAATTGAGCGCCTCGAATTATAGAAAAGGTGCAGAGATGCTATATTCGTAGGATCTTTAAAACCTTACACAGCTACAGACACGGCAGGCAGCCATTCAATGAACATCGATGTTAGACATGAAAAGCCAAAGTAGTACTAATGAGGCCTGATGTAAGGGGACTCATCTAACAACAATGACCGTACAGGAAGTGAAGCTGCAAGGGAAAGCACAGTTCAAACATCCCCCTCGCATAAACTGAGAAAGCTGACTGTGCTAGAGGACCACCGCATGCAAAACTGCTTGGGCCTCATTATCACGAACCATCACACAGGATAAACACCAGATTCCACTCTCTTAGAGAGGAGATACCGATAACGTGACGGGATCAAGCGGACGACAGACACTCTGTCGTACCCTTGACCCGAACTGCTTCCGCAATATCCGGGGTGACTTTGGAAGAAGGTACCAACCGTTATTGTAATAATAAATGGCACTGCTCCTTTAGCAATAAAACAGCAGCACGGCTGACTCTCTCCTGCATGCCTGTGTCGCAGTGCTCTGCTGCCATGGCAACTGGTTTTCTTAAATCAAATTATCCCCAGACAGGACGCTTGCAATAAAACGAAGGGGGGTGAGGCGGACGTGGGTTAGCAACTCTGAATTAGATTCCGACGGCGAGTGCGATCATTCTCCAAGAAAGCCCAGGGGTGTTACGGGGCCGCTGTTTTTATTGTTGAGACAGGTTAAATTATTAATGTTGGGGAGGAATAGTATCCAATGAACCAGCAGAGACAGCCTTCTCACATCGCCAGCGTGAAGCCAGGAATGGAAATAAGGCATCCATTGCATAACATCATGAGTCACCGTAGGGATCTGCTGTGAAACATGAGTCAGCCAGCACACGTTTCCGAGATGAGTGTTTACGGGTACCGTACATGGGCCCGATCGATTAGGCCGTCACAACCCGGCAGTCATTGTCGGGGTCTCTGGGACCCCCCGCACCTGTTGGCCTTCAGGTTCTTCAGGCGTGCTTCCAGGTCGTGGAGGAGGTTGACCTTCTTGCAGCACTGGGAGCAGTAGACATCCATAAGCTCGCCGCCATAGACGTGCCTCGTCTTGTGGGGGGTCTGGCCGGCGCTGTCAAGGGGAAGCGTGGAGGTGGTCAGGAAAACAACCACAGGCAGCCCCACTCCACGTTACTCACCGGAGAAAAGCACACCCATTGCGTTTAGAAGGCTGGGGAACTGACAACAGAGCAGGAGGTAGAACAAAGCACTTCTGAGAAAGATAGCCATCCTGGTCAATAGACAAGCTGTAACGAGGTCCCTCAGCTCATGTGAAGGCAACTGTGCTCCTCTCCCTGGCCAGGGGAATACTAGAAGATATCAGGATTGCCGGCAAATAAATTCAGAATCACATCCATCATACGAAAACATATCTGAGACACCGATGATGTCATATTTCATGCCAAAGCTGGCAAAGCTGCATTTCACCACCTCACAGCAAGTGTGGCACTGTATTTTAGGCATCTGCTCTCGTTTGTCTGAACACTGGGCTCATCGATGTGCCAACAGTTTCTGCAAAGTAAAAGCTTGCATTCAAATGAAATAAAACAGCCATCCATAGCCTCCCTCCATCCACTGGTAGGGAGGAGATTTTTCTGTATGCACTTGGGAAAATACATTCGTGAAAATTTCCATTGATAAGACATCTCCATCAGTCATGCGGCGAGTAGAAATCCAGACAATGGTAAAACAAAAATGTCACAGCATGGCACAACAACAACTTGTGATAATTCTAATTTTAGCACAATCGGTCTGACTGGAAAAACCATAAATTAGTGATGGGACAAATGAGGCTTCAGTACCCAATGGTGGGTGGAAGTATTCACCCTGGTGAAGAAGTTCAGGTGGGATTAAAAGCCTAATTTTTAAAATCCAGAGAAACTAAGTGGGACTCAGCTGTGAAATGACTGAGTCATGCAGTGCAAAAAACACACCGTCACTGGTTACTAGGAGAATATAAGAGACCATGTGTTTGTGTGTGTGAGGAGTTAAATATCACACCCTTTAGATTGTTTAAATAGTAACTGCATATTTAACGTCTGTTATATACTAAATTTACCCTTATCGGTTACTCCACAATGGACCTTGAGCATTCAAAGCCAATTCAGGAGGAGATATACAAATTCCCCAGAGCTTCGTTTAGCCAAGGGCTGCAGTGTGCGCTGTCCTGGTGAGTTTGCACACAGGTCTCAGCAGGACTCGCTGCTGTCTGAAGGTGCAGTGGGTGATGGCATGAAGCACCTTTTCGGTGATCCTCCCGTGTGCGCGTGAAAACCAACCTGGAAGGCACCGAGGAGCCTAGGTCAGAGTATCCATTGGTGCGTGTCTCATCATCCAGACAAGGACTGCTGGGGACAAAGTCGACATCCTCGGCCACGCCGTAGTCCACAAACTGCTCCTCAGACGTCACTGACGGGTGCGTCTGAGCACATCTGCAAAAATGGATTACAATCACCAAACACATCCGGCAGGAAAATATTGCAAACTCTTTTAGGTCACGATCCCGACTTAAGCATGCTGGATATTTTATGTTCCCAAGCCCAATTTTAACCACGTGTTTTCCATTCAGCATAGAATAAAAATCACGACCAAAATGATGGTTTAGTGCAAACCATTCTAAAAGAATATTACTGCAATAGCAGCACAGCATACCATTAAAAAGTCAGACTGCTTATGTAAATACATTACAGAAGCACTGACTGTAAAATAAGTTCAACATTTGTATTTGTATATGCACAGACGTTAATTCACATTTATTTAGCAGATGCTTTTGTCCAGAGTGATGTACAAGTGAGGAAAGCTTGTGGTTGAAGAGCAGGGTCAGCCTGTATCCCTGAGGTAGTTGGGATTAAGGGCCTTCCTCATAGGTGCCTACGATTACTCTGCTGGCCGTGGGATTTGAACCCAGACCCTCCCAGACCCTCCCAGACACAGCCACTAATGCCTCACCCAGTGAGCTGCACACCACCCAAGACACAACACTATGTGACACATACAAATGACATCCAATAATGCATACCCAATACAGTCCAAAAGCAGTCCATACAGAAGATGGAATGAGTTCATCTGACCCAAACAAATAAGATTGCTTTGTCTAGGTTTTATATGAGATGGAAGGTGAGACTGACTTTTCTCTGGGTACGTAAAGTCCTCTGAGACCTTCATCCTTGTCGCCAGGCTTCCCTCCCTCTGAGCGTTCGGACCCTGGGCCATTCTCCACCGCGCCGTCCGTATCCGACTCAGCGGTGTTGCGTTCGCTCAGGATTTCCTTGCTGCCAAAGACCTGTCCATCGGGGTCCGGTCGTGTGCACATGATGACAGGCCAGCCCCCACCCTGGTCCCCGTGCTGTGAGCAAAGTGGGGGAGGTGGGTGGGTCAGGTACACGCTTATCCAGTGGGTCTCTAAACTGCTGACTGCCATACATGATCCCATCCCAGAGTTACTCTTAAGAATCTTGTACTTCCTGTATAAACAATCATGTGACACTGGTATGCTGCATCCTTTTTAGCTCCCCCCGATCTCAAAATCACTTTACCAAGTTAATTTCACAAGATGACTAATCACCAGCAACTTGGCTAGGACGTACACTCCAAAGCTGGAAGGTTTCTGTCTACCACAAACAAGAGCTCCTACCCCTGCAATAACTAAGCCAGTTAACGTACCACGGTACATTCTGCTCAAAAACTACTTAAGCATGAGCAGAACTGCCGGTATGCCAGCAGACTTTGCAACCTTTGCCGGACCGCTGACCTCGAAACCCCCCCCGCTGGCTATTCTCGCCAGGTTTTGTGGGGGCGGGGTGCCAAAACGCAGTCACTTTTGCTTTTCGCTCGCCACCCCGGTTTGCACACCAGCTGCTCAGTCAAATGCAAATTGGGACGCGTCGAACACGTCTGGGCACGTGAGCCGTTAGGCGAGGTTTCGGCACGAAGGGAGAAAGGCGGTTCGATGACATCGACCAGTCAAGGAGGTCAGTCAGTCGAGATGGCAGCGGAATATGAGCGCGCCGAGCTCCAGAGTCGTTACACGCATGTGTCTTCCGAAAACAGAACACACACGGACACGTGCAAACAGTCGCTCATATACTGAACACAGCACACCGACACATGCCGGCTTCCCACAGCACACAAATACACTGCCCCGCCAAAAAAGGTCACCGTTTCAATTTAAATACGCAAATACAGTACTTAGGAGCCAATAGTCTGGTCTAGGCTCAGCGAAGTTATGCAGCAATAAAATTAAATTAAAATAAAACCAGCTGAGTACCTGAACCTATTAAATAACCATGTTATCCCATCAATAGATTTTTTTTCTTCCCTGACAGCATGGGCGTATTCCAGGACAAAAATGCCAAGATTCATCGAGCTCAGATTGTGAAAGAGTGATTCCAAGAGCATGAAGAATCATTTTCACACATGAACTGGTCACCAGAGTCCTGACCTTGACCCCAATGAAATGTCGTTGGGATGTGGTAGAGAAGACTTTATGGAGTGGTTCAACTCGACTGTTGTCGATATAAGATTCAATGAAAATAATGCAAATCTAGGATGAAAAGAATGCTGAGACATTGCATAAGCTCATCCAAACAATGACACGACGAACGCTCCTTAATCAAAGCTAAAAGATGGTCAAATGAAAGACTGACGTGTGTGACTTTTTTTTTGGCCTGGCAGTGTATGCGTACGTGCGTGGACAGACACGCGCGCACACACACACACACCATGCTTAATGAGACTAAAGAAAAGGGGAGTAAATAACATACACATCCCAACAGATACTCCCATCTGACAAATTCCAGGACTTTTCCAGAACATCAGCACTCCCACATTATAAAGCTCAAAATCCTTTTTCTACTTTCTCTTCTATCTATTAGTATTTTAGATTATTTTTTTTCCCCATTGCCTCTCCTTTTTTCTATTCTCCTACGTGTATGTAGGTTCTACACTGACCAAACAACCTTCTGTTTTCCGATTTAGAAAAACACTAACCTGGACAGCTAGGAGTCCAGCACTCACTGACAGTAGATTACAGTGTGACCAAGCCAGGTCAACTGAGAAGATCAACCACGGGATAGATCTCAATGACACTAGGCGAGAAAGGCTTCCATTGTTCTAGAGGATTCTTTACACAGACTGCACACAAGCACCTCCGAAAGCTTTTGCATACCGTGTAATTATATACATTTTTTCCTCCCAAGAGGTGGCCATCTCACTAAGCGTGCTCTCAAATCTCAATGCCAAGAGCTCATTATGTGGACAAAGCTATTGCAGTGCGCAACTAGCTTAATGAAAAAACAAGGAAACAAGCCAATGTCTACTCCTGTGGACCCAGGCTGGCGTTGGCTCTGAATCATTTGCGAAAGTACGGCGGAAGTTGGTTAAGGAGGACCTACAGAGTTTGAGGTAGTGGGTGTGTGGAGGAAGAAGTTCACACAGGGGGATTAGAGGGCAAATCGGGGGGGATGGGGGGCAACATTGATGAATGTAGTGGTTTGTAAAGAGGGGTGTTTAGCATTCCCTAACCGCTTTTTGTGTCGAAGAGAAAAGCCCACCCAGAAAGAGGTCAGGAAGCCCCTCCCCCGACGGAAAGACTCATTTGCATGCACATGCCACTTACACGGATCTCCTTACACGACACATTCCTCTGTTCATGTAAATCACCTCGCTCTGCGACAGATGCGGGGTCTCTAACCCATCTGGAGTGCGCTGGAAGACGAGAATGGCAACCACAAACCGCTGAGCTTCGGGGCCATGCTGGCGAGTTGGGTGTCCACAGGCTGGACACCTGACATCCAGACTAATGGACCACGAAGCTAGCATTTACCAGCACCCTGCTCTTCAGTAGAAGCTGCCAGGAAGCTGACAGCCCGTCGGCACCTTTAAATTTACCGATGTATGTGATGCAAAGATGTTGTATTGATTGCTGGTAGGAAATGTGTCACATTGTTCTCCACTTGGTATAAATCCTCATTGAGGAGGTGGGGGATCTTGACCAAATTCTGCATCTTAGTTCATCCCAGGATGTTGTCAGGCTGATTTACTGCTAGCCAAAGCAATGCTCATCCATTACAATCCCTCGACTTCACATTTCTCAATAACAATCAGTGGGTTGTCCCAAGTCTTCTCAACCGCTACCTCCCACACCCCAAACCCCTCCAAAATTCACACCGCATGCCCCCCCCACCAGCTTTGCCGCACAGCCTCTGGGACACCGCACCAATGCCGCTGTTGCTAAGGTGCTCCTGGATGACAACTTTTGAGGCGATGCATTTGACAATCACCAGAGATAATTCACTTTCACAGAATAGGTGTATGCAGCTCAGCAACTGACAGCTCAGAGCAGACAGAACTGCATGCCTGGGTGATCGGGCAAGGCTTACGCAACATTTCTGGAATGTCAGGAGATACTGTTCACAGACTGCAGGCTCTTCACTCATCCACTTTGACAGAGGGGTAAGTCGTCATGTTTGTCATGTGACAGCTAAAGCTGCTGAAAAAATATCTCGGGGTACTGTGTGTTTACCAGGAGTGTAACCAATTCTCAGATGCAATGCAGGAATGTCACCATTATTATTATTCACACCTTTTTTAAAATAAATAAATAAATAAAGCTGTCATTTTTGCAGGTAAAAAAAGACTTGAGACACTGCATGCTGAGGAATCTTAACTAGAAGATTTAGTGGTCAGTCACTGGCTGTGGCACCTTCTCTGGTAGAGCTTGTGAATGTGGTAGGAGAGACTAAAACACAAATGTTCAAAGGATAGCGTGTACGTCCACACATGACCACACGTGGCCTTACGCACTGACAGCTGGCTTACACGCACTCCTCCACACTTCAGCAGAGTGACCGAGCAGCTCAGTCTCACTGATGGGGCCTGGGGAGATGCCAAGGTGGCCTGCAATCTGGTAGCTTCAATAAAAAGGGCCAGCTAGGAGTCAGATGAACACCATTAAGCTCCACACCCACAGCACAATGGCACCTGAAATCATGTATTTCTGGCAGTTAGAGATGATTAGGAAATCGGCTGGAGGGGTGATAAAAAAAAAAAAAACCAGGATTTGCATTGAGCTCATTGGGTGGGAAACACAGCAAGTAGTGATTTAAAACATGTAGCAGGTTGAGTTGTTGTTTTTGGAAGGCATTCATCTGGCAGTTCTAAAATGGTCTCTGCAGTGCGGGGGGGGAGAGAGAGAACACGGTGAAATGCAGTGTCTGTTGTGGGCTGACAGGTGTATAGATGATACTACCTCTGGCATGATAACGATGCCAAAGGCCAGCAGATAAGACAGCTAAAATACCTGCTGGCCTGGTGCTGAAGGAGCAAGCTGCTACAATTAACCAAGACCAATAATGCCATACATCTCAAGCCTAGGAAATAAAGAAAATTAACCTACCCGTCTATTACAAAGCTGTGTGTTAAGATCCTGCACAGCTATGTTTTCCACTGTACTACCAAGTAACTAGTTACCAGGCCAGGTAGGAGAACATGGTTCATTTCTCCATCTTCAGCAGAAGTGCTGACTCTATGATAGTAAGCCAGCCCCAGGGCCTTCATTTCTCCTTCGCATGGCTGTGCGTCCTCAACACCGCAGCCCTGCAAGGGGTCGCACCCAGGGGCTCCCTCCAAAATCCATGCCCACGCCATTTCCCCCCTCAGCGCAAGGCCAATAGAGATGATCAGAGGGAACAACATCCAGCAGCTATACCATCACACAGCACGCAACTAGAAGTGCAGGTGGCTACGTGACAGCACCTACTTGAACCCATCCCTTCAACAATAGCTGAGGACAGTTGTACACGAGTGCCACTCAGACCACCACAGGTGTCTCCCGTGGATCTACAGACAGTACAGCGAAGGCATCATAGTCTCTCTTTCAATAAGGCCGACAGATTCAGTGGTTATCACTGACTAGCTTCTCAGGGTGAGGAGACATTCCATCAACGTTCCTCTCACAACGCAGCAGTCTGACAGACCTCTCTCAAAACCCCAACAAGTTCTGGTCAGGTTATCATTTACTTGTAAATATGTCACAAGAAGTAGGGTCGTCACCAACTCAGGATTCTCCTTCAATGCTGCTTGGGTTCTTTCCCATTATTTGTTGACTCTTCCCTCTAGCACCTGCAGATGCCTGAGAAGTGAACCCTGACAGGAGAACGAATTCCACGCATAAACTTTGCCCAGTGGGTTTGATGCATCAGCTGAAGGACTCTGCTTTTACCCCAGCACCTCTTCCGCTGCGGGGCTGGGTGCTTTACTCCAAGTCCCTGGACAAAAGCTGATACAGGCATCTCTTGCAGCAAGGAGCCCACTGCAGCCACCCCCTGTGCAGAGGAACACAGGCTGGGCACTCACCTCCGAACCATCAGGGAGTCTGGGGTAGGCTGGCTGCACACCTTCACTTTACAGATCACAGAGAGGGCCAGGCCACTCTCTGATAATTAGTGACAAATTCACTATATCCTTTATATACATATTTATACTGATATGAAAAAATGTGTAACCCTGTCAGGCTTAAGTAATTATACAGCTGAATATTACTGGTGCAATTCAGGTAAAATCTTTTTCCAAGCTCCTTTCCTGGGATTTTAACTCCGGGTTCTAATCAGGTCAAAAAAGTACCATTAATTGGATGATGTAAGCCCAATTAACATGGTTAACTTACTGTATGACAGGTTTGAAGGTCAACATATTAAGGAATTCCCAAACGATATATTTAATTATAGACCACCCCCAGACCTGGTGTTTATCCCATAATACACAAGAAAATCTAAATGCCTATGGCCTCATTACCAGAAGGTGACTTAACCACTTTAGTTTCTGGCTGAACACACAGCTGTTTATGAAAACAGACTTTCACTAGGACACACCCCGGTCCCAGAAAAGTAGCGATACGTCTGAAAAGCACACGTTTCACATTGCTTTCCAGTGATATCAGCATAGACTGTAGCAGACGATACTGGTATCAGCGAGATACAATGTCAGTACATCGCCAGTATCACTTGGACACAACCTTCTATCAGTACAGACTGAATTCACATTACCAAGGTTCGATACCAGCACAATCGGTCCTGCCAACCAGAACATACCACTCTGATAGTAGCAGGACAGAGAACACTGACAAATTTGCTCTAACTAAATCACACCAAGACAATAAACGACTCAGTGAAATGCATTTCAGCCAGGAAGGGAAGCTGGGAGGACACTCGGTTTGCCCAATGGTGGTGAAACATCACTTGTGTAAAAGCAGTGCCTTCTCAGTGACGGAATAGCACTCAGGTCATACAGTTTACGAAAGACTCTGCCCATTTGTCTTGAGGACTCTACGCAATGGCTCTTGCACAATCCTGTGGTTGGTATGACACCAGGAGAAGTGACGCTACGTACATCTGTGAAACTACACCATATCGATGTGTCTATCATTTTTCTGCCACTATAAACAAAGCACACAAAGCTATAACATCTGCTTATTAGTACAATGCCTCCCTTTAAAAAATAAAAATCTGGTCAGATAATGCAGTTTATTTAAAGGCGTGAGAGGTAATGCTATAAAAAAAGTTAGCCTAAGTTTTTGAAATCACAAAAGCCATCATTTAAATTCATGCAGGTAGTAAGATACAGTTTGCTTTCAGGAAAGCAGCCTGTAAAAAGAGCATGTACACATCTAATCACTTATCCTGGTCAGTGTGGTGGGGAAAGAGAGCACAATTCTAAGAGAAAAAAAAAAGACCTTTAAGAAGAACAGGAAAATACTACCGCAATTAAAACTCCATATTAAATTGAGCATTAAAGCATCAACACGCCAGTTCAGTTCAAACTCAGCAGTTTCACAAATAAGAGGCTTTTAATACCAAGACAATGAGAAAACATCAATATTACCCCAATTAACAACGTTGGCATTCTCAACAATCTGGGTCCTGCGCAGCAAGTCAATAACAATTAATTCTGAACACGCCATTGATTTCGTGTCCCCTCCTGAAAATACATGAGCGACCACACAACGCAGACACTTAACCAGGAGACCACTGATGGCCGAAGAAAACATCTGCACCATATAGGAGGAACAGCGATTTAAATGGTTCCTAAAACTAATATCTCAGTGTACTGGATACACCTGTTCAGTTAGAAGACAGATGCTGAAGGACAGACAGCTTTTCGTTCCTAAGAACAAGACCGCTTCCCCACCTCGACAAGTTCACTTTTGCCCGTAAATTCAGGGAACCGGGAAATCATACCATTATTGTCTTAGAGCACAGGAGGAATAAAAAGGACACCTTGCGCAGTAGACAGCGTGCTGGCTAATTATTTAAAGCGCTCCTTCTGAATCATAAATTATGGAAATGCTCTACGCTGGCCAGAAGCACCGTTGGCAGACGGAATGACAGACAGCATGACAGACAGCATGGGAGCCGAGGCAAACGGCCGACAAGAGCGCCGCGAAATCCTTCACGGCTGTGCAGAGTCAGCACATCAGGTGCAGGCGTGGAGGAGGTGAATGGGGGGCCGAAGCTTTGGCTGACCACACATTTGCCAATCATTATTTGGGGGGTGGGGGTGCCCGGGCACCTTCTCAAGGACGAAAGTGATTCCGCAGAGGCGTCTCCGCTCCAGCCCCGCAGGCATCTGTCACCGCGCCCCTGCGACTTCCACAGCTTCGTGGAGCCGCTTGTTACCGATGTGGCCGGCGGGTTCACGGAGCCCCAGCTTGACCGCACCGCCAAACTGCTGTTTTAGCTTCGGAGAACGCGTTTCTACGCGGCCGAGCCTCGGCTTACGTCGGTCGTACGTGCGCGAGCTTCACAAACTAGTCAAAAATCCGTCACTAACCGACGAGAAACGGACACAGTGTCACACACATACCGACTGGGTTTACATACCGATTACAGTCCTGCATAAAAGAATCCCGGAGGCGGTCGACACGGACGCGGACATTGCAGTTAGGGAAGGGCCACAACGTCCAGTAACGTTCTCATAACGTTCTTAACGTTCCTGTAGCGTTCCGTTTGCTGGGGGACTGCCGTATAGGAAGCTGTTCTGTCATCTAGAGCAGTTCTGGGACACAGCCCTTTCTAAAATCGACGTAAGTTATAAATTCAATCGCTGGAAATAACCTAGCTAAATATGTAGTTGATGCAGAGATTTCACAGCTGACAGAAAAGGGCGGCAGAATACTGAGAAAGTTAAATTAACAACAGGCTTGTGTAGTGTCTAATAACTGAGATACATCCAAAGCCACAGAGAGCCCGGCTGAGACTATACAAAGCCAACAGAGCTCACCTACAATTTTGGATCTGGTTTAAAAAACAGTATAGTGGTCCACTCAGAGTAAGGTATGTCTTTGGCAAAGACGACTCATGACCAGGCCAAAAGAGGCAACAGCTGTGAACCTGTTGTCAACGAGATTAGTACAAAGAATCCGTTCACAGAAAGAAATGTCTATTTGAAAAACGCATGTGTCCAGACCGTAGAAAATTAAAAGGTCCTTAATTCAAGTGAGTGCTAGACAGTTGAGTGAAATTCAACAGCTGTGTTTAAATATTTCTCTGGAGAATCTAAGGAAGTATAACATTCAGAAAACGATGGGACCAACAAATGTGGAAAAAGTACGTCATTTGAAATGTGACATCAGCTCAGCATCTAAAGCCATTTTAAAATGATTATACGATTCCCTCAATGGTCTGGTTTACCTTTAATCATCTAAAGGTCTTCTGCAAGCATAGTCCAACCAAACAATGTAGAACTCACATTGTCATGTTTCTTTGAGTGAGGAAGGAAGGGTCAGTTACAATATTACATTAAGACATGAACTGTTGGGTATGTTGGTATGTCCCAGAGTCAGCTCTGTGGCGTGGGGGGTTGGACTGTTTTCCATCATGTGCTCTATTTCGTCGCACCCTGTACACCTGTGACTGCAATTGTACAAACCTTAATCACCTCAAATCCCTGTACAGCTAGGAGTCATCGGAGTGAGACCTCTTGTGTCGGACATGCCGGTAGCATGTTCACGCCTGCCAATTACCCAGTCAGCCAAGCAGCAACTACTTGAAATGTAGAGTCTTTTCAGCAAGGGCTAACTTTCTATTTGCAGTGTACACAAAGGACCAGTTTCAGCACATTGTGTGTGTTTCTGCGACATGGTAACACTCAGCAAATTGACAGGCAGACTCATGGGTCATACACAATAAAAATGGCCATCAGGATGATTTTAAGGGCCTGATTTGTTACAATCCAGTTCTGAGTCCTCAATCACCTTTGTAGCTGGTCGGATAGCAGAGCACTGCAGGATGCATACCACCAATTAAGTGTGAAGTGGGCTATCAAGGGGCATAAGACAGCTGTATCCCACCCTCACACCAACAGGCTGTGATTGACACGAGCAAGAATGCAGGGCCCATAACCACACAGTAGTTTGCTGCCTGTATAACTAGACACTGAGGAGAGAATGTGGAATCTCCTCTTTTTACCACAAGTTCAAAGTAGGCTGCCTTTGGCTGTAATCGGAGGTTGCGTTGAGCAACTCAAGCAGAAGCATTTTCCTGTGTTGTCAAATAAAAATCATTAATTTCCTTCAAAAAACAGTCCTGATTTTATTGCTTTATCGGGGCTCTCTTCCACGCATCGACAACAACAACAAAACCACCAGGCTATCTGGTGCTCACTGTTGCACCTGGCTCGAATTCGAACCAGCGACGGCTGAGCGCTCACACCCACATACACAAACACAGAGCTTTTGGAGACATCTACATGATGGTTGGATCCTGTCAAGTTTTCACAGCTCAGCTGCAGACCGACCAGTACTCCTGTCTGAAAAGGAGAAAAATAGCCTGGCAATGATGACCAGAGAGGAATTTCATCAATCTCTTTTCTTTTCCCTTGACCTTTTCTTTGACCTGGTGTCAAAGTCAGAGCTCTCACAGCAGCAGGTGGGGACGCCATCTCATAGTGCCTGCTGGGCTAAGGCAGCTACATGGGGTCTAACACCCCCATCACCACCAGGATGTCAGTGTCAGTCATACCCGGGCCACCTCCACCCACATGGGGCTCTATTCTCTCTGCTGGCTGTTCCCACCAGCTAAGACTCTGAAACATGCAGATCAGGAGAAATTCTCAGACAAAAATGCACAGATCCCATCTGACGCTGTCAGAAAATGCCAGAGCAGACAGTGGGGAGAGCTCGGCTGCGGAGCCGCTCGGGTAAACTGATAACCCAGATGAAGAACTGATCTCCCGTTCGGCTAGGAGCCCCCCCACTCAGATTGTCAGGAGTATCGGACAGATTGACTCCAATTGCAGACCACCTACTGAATGGTTTCACTTCACTGGTACCTCACCCCAGTGAAACCATGACTGAAGCTGACCAGGAACATGACAAACAAAACGGCAAGAGAGTAGACACACTCAGTTTGAAAGGTGTGCCCACCCCTCATTACTGATATAGAATCATCCAGAAATTTACCAGGCTAAGTAAGCCATTAATTCCTGCTTGAGGAAAATACAATCTAAACAAGGCAAGCAGACAGGCAAATATTTGTTAGCATGCAGAAGTAGACAGAGTTCCTGTGCTAGGTAAGAAACTGAGCTGCCGCAGCAGACAGGAAAAACTCGCTCACCACACGTGTATGCATGTAAAGACCCACACGCCAGAAAGTAAGCCTAATGATTCCGCAGATGGAGCTTGCCCAGTGCCAGTCCCACGTTCGCAACTTCTGGACAAAAGAGGACCCGTTCTTCCCTTTTAGCACAGCTCAACTGAGGGTCACTTCTCCTTTCTCACTGCACCACTGGGCTTTCCGCCAACAACAAGCCGAGTGACCCGCTGCAGAGGGAGTGGGCAAAAACCTTTTCTCTCCTCTTCAACTTTTTAAGGTTGACCCCCCCCCTTCCCCAAAGTCATGGCGTCTCCCAAGCACTGAGCTTTAACTATTAATTAATCCTATTACTGCCAGAGGGAGGGTGAAGCACACAGACAGGGAGGGCGACCAGCCTTGCACCCGGGCCTGGACACGCACGGGTGAGCATAACATAAAAGGAGCAGGGGGAACAACACACAGAGAAAGGCAAAGTGAAGACAAGCATGGACACACACACACACACACACACACCTTGGAACAATAGACTTTGCTTTCAGTGCTGCTCTCCCTCCCTCTCACCCCCCAGCGGTCCCCTATACACCTCTCGATCCCGGCGCAGTGCGGCCCCTTACCCCGTTGCTCACTGAGGGGTCGCCAGCTTCTCCCGTGCTCCAGGCTACGCTGACCACACCACCATCCCCCGAAGACATCCGAGCCGCAGGGCCTTCCCAGACTATCAAGTCGCCCCCACGCAGGTGATCCAACAGGTGAGATAACAGCAAGGGGAGGGGCAGGAGCAGTATCGGCAAAGGTGCTGGGAAATCTTCAGAAAGTCTTTCAGATGACCGCTAAGGGTAATCCAGAGGAAGAACAGAAGGAGTCTTTCCTCTCACGGCTCGGGTTGAACTGCCGTAGTTTTCCTTAGTCACACTCACTGTGACTCGCTCGCTCACATTGATTCACACGGAGACGGCACTCTGGCAACAGTTGTTTGAGAGTAGGCCACTCCCCCTCTCCCCTCCCTCACTACTTCCCTCCCCCTCACCGGAATGTTGCCGGGCAACTGGCTTCAGCTGGGCCATCCCTCCGCGATGACATCAGTGGGAAGAAAACTCTCGCATTGCAACACTCTCCTGGGCTCCAGTGCTGCATTTGCATTTCAGGTTGGATCACTGGTCACAAGGCAACACATGCGCTCAGAAAAAGTAAGTGGCTATAATAAAATTAATCAGATCCAATAAATAAAATAAACAAACGTGATGAGGGAGCATGCAGGTTCAAAGGACCCCGGCTAGCAGGCTGATACAAGGGAACACCGGCATCTAAGCAGCCGTCCTTAAGGGCTGGGTGTGAAGCCGGCTCTATGCAGTAAGAGGCACTTCTGCTATCATAAGCTACTGCTGGTTCCATCGCACTGACTTACTGCACTTCCTGTAAACAAAGCTGGCGCTGCCTGTGTCAACAGCAGAGCACGGCAGGCAGGACGTGACAAAGTGCTCAACTTTCAACACCTGCATCCAACATTCCCGCCCCCTTTGGTGCCTAGCAACCAACGAGGTTTTATCTGGAATTAATATGTTGTTCTTCCCAAAGTTCATCTCCCAGATAAACCCCCCATAAAGGTGGTATTTGTTGCAACCTAAGTTTCAGACATTTACTCTAAATATCCATGAAGAACAAAGTCAAAAAGACAGCATAAACACAGATGAGTTTCTGAAGACACTCACCGTACATTTCTTTTTCTGTCCCCCGTTGCTTTCTACAGCACTTAGCTGTGACAACAGAAGTGAAACTCAGCCACTCACACACAGACAGACACACGTAGGCCTCCATCACCGCGGCTGTCAATACACGGCTCTTCTTCCTCAACTTGGTCTGACACAATGCTGAACTGAAAACCCACCGAAATACCAAACTGCATTAACAGCCACGACACGCCTACTCCTGCCTTTGAGGACCAGAGACATTGTACTAACCAAGAGAAGCAAAACAGTTACAGAAATCGGACTAACACCATTTCAGCACATATAGATTTCTATTTAAACTTTCACGGTTTGCCAGTTTAAATCTCTGGAGGGATACCGCAGTTGTACCCATGAGAAAGGCCTGTACGTTGTTCAGAAAATATCCACTGCAACAGCACAGCTTAAATTAGCACAGGAAGAATGAAGCAGTGCATTATCCTCTTTCAGATGTGTTCTTTATAAAAGGGCAGGCATCTCAAGTTGTCAAGGCTGATTTCTGGCAGACATGACAACGTTCAGCAAGATGTCATAACTCTTCATTTCTGAGGTGCTCCTTCAATGAGGCTCTGTTTGTTTAAAATTGTGTTGTACCGGCGTGTCAAATGTTTTGCTGCTGAAATTAGTTGTTTGCTTCGATGACATTCAATTCATTCATGTCTGTGAAAAGGCCTAAATCCCACAGGACAAAAGGTTCATGAGTGTTTGATGGGAGTTCTTAAAACTAACTGGCAGACCTTGTTCATTCGTTCGTGCAGTGTTTTACCCAGAGTGTAAAAATGGCTTTAAACTGTGAGATTAGCAGTTGTCCCCAGGTTTCTGGGAGGGGAGATTATTTTTGGGATACTCCCAGGCACGTCTAAATGGTAAGGAGGCATTTGTTGATCATGTATTGAAAGTTCAACAAAAGGAGAATGCCATTTAGACTCAGATGATCTCACTCCACCCTCACCTTGCTGACACCAAGCATATTAAATCTTTAAGAACAGATGTGCTTTTAATTTTCATTGTAAATTAAAACTTTTGCACCCTGCGATAGGTTGGCACCCCATCCACGGTGTCCCCTGCCTTGTGCCTGGGATTGGCTCCAGGCTCCCCCCATAATCCTGCACAGGATAAGAGGTTTGGAGGCTTGGAAAATGGATGGATGAATTGATTAAAACTTCAGTTCACATATCATGCCTGTCTGGATTATCTTCTGTCAAAATGCATCCCCAGTTTATAGCCATGTGATCTTATCTGCAACGTTATCCAGATTATTTTCCATTTTCATTTGATAGTATTCAAATGCCGCACCAATATTGATGTAAAAAGGACAGTAAATTTTTTTATGTTAACCTGGCCTCTGCGATTTCCTGAACAGCCCAAACCTCCCTGCACCATCTCTGTCGGGAGTATGTTTCTTTTCTAGTACCCGATGACCTATGACACTCTCTCTTCCTCCACCTCCCAGAGCGTAAAATCTCAACTGCTCCCACCGTCATAATCTAACTGGGAGACGTAATAAGAAGCAGATTGTCTGTGAAGTTAGGCTCCCTTCTCAGGTTCCCATGACGTGCATTGTGGGATTTCAGTGGTAAAGCAACAAAGGGTCATGCTCCAGGCACTGCAGTTTAAAACAACTCGGTATTGAGGAAGTTTCTATTTCTCCAACCACTTCAAACTAGAGTTTTACAGAGAGAAAAAAAAAATCCCAGAGATAGTGGATGAAATTTGGGGTTAAAAGAGCCTTTTAACAAAGGCAGTGGGTGGGGGTGGAGGCAAGTGATGTAGTACATGTTTAAGTGAGTACATTTGTGATGTAAAACAGCAAAATTAGTTTGAAGTAGAAGAATGGGTGGGATGGTAGGGGAACCCAGTGAACAATTTTCATCATAAAACCATAGTTAAATACCAGGATGTGATGTAAACTGGAATTAAACCAAAGCACATTTTTGGGGGGTTTTTTTTTTTTTTTTTTTTACACAAAATTCTATGAAATTGTATTTCTGAAAGAACCGATTGATTTAAGTAAATTTAACATATAGAACCATGGAAAAAGTAACAATGTCGGCTTTCTTTTATTGCCATTGCGGAAATCGTCAAAATTCACCTTCTATTCCACAGAATTTTTTTGGCCCATAACTGTCACAGAGACTATTGTCATCAGTGACAAGGCAGAAGTCAAGCCGTGGAACATGTGTCATCACGTCTGCTGGTGGGATAAACGTCACAGGTGCCGAAGCCGGGCTCCAGGGAACACCAGTGACTGTGTCTGCAGTAAGGGAGTTGCCCAGGAAAGACTTACGTGAGCATGACAGCAAAGTAATCCTTGAAGATGGAGCTGCTCAAATATGACGCCCATCCATAGAAGCTCTATTATGATGCCGCCACAGAATGGGGTGGGGCACAGGCTAGTAACCAATGACAGATGATTCAAATGCGTTCAAGTCAAACCAGCACGTGACGTCATGAGAGGTGTTCATACATCTCAATATCCCTCAATGTTGACAATCATTTAAGCAGAAAGTTAAATTGTCTGGCCTGCTGGAATAGATCCTTGCATTTTCAAAGAAGTTAAAACAGATGTCTTGGATTTTTTTTTTATCCCACTTCTACCGAGTCTTTGTACTGATCCTTGGGAAACAGTGTTTTGATGACAGACCTACTCCAAACAGTGGCAAACTAATACTCGAGAAAGAGAGACAGCTCTCATGTGAGAATTCTTGTAGATATGGAATTAAAAAGGCAAAATGATTTTGATTCTGAATCAATATACAAGTGTGCAAAAAATGGTGAGAAAAACAATCATGAAAAGTGGTCTTAACCTTTTTTGCCCAGCTGTTAGAGACGTCAAAGCTAAGCTAATGGGGGGGGGGGGGTACTCTGACACAGAGGGACACGTGGTCATATGAGTGGACCAGTGATCTGCCTGCACATTGGGAAGAACCATGACTGTTACAACGTTCTGACTAGCACCCATGTTGACAAACATGCAGACTGACAGCACAGCCAGGCAGACATATACATATACACCTCTCTCTCTCTCTCTCTCTCTCACACACACACAGTGCACATTGCGCCGTGCAAAATCTGTGGCGGGTGGAAGTATCCTGAACTACCAATCAATGCTGGCGATTAGTGGGTCTTGAAGCCTCTTTTGTCCCATACCACCATAGCACCATAAAACCAAATTTTTCTTCTTTTTTGCGGAATTCTGTTATCATTCACCTCTATGCTGAGTTACATCCACTATGGTCCACAGCATCACCACATCTTAAACTGATCCTCCGCCCTCATAACATACATGGCACATTTTCAACCACGCCGCTGCCAGCATAAAGGGAAGTGGTGTGGACAGCAATGCAGCGTATGGGGGGGGGGGGCGCATTGGCTAGAGTTCCTGCTTCTTCGCCTCCAGCTCGCCGCTGCATCGCCTTCCTCACAGCTATTCCCAAGGGACGACAAAATGCTCAGCGGCCAGAGCTGGTGCTCCGGGACAACTGAAGGTGGAGTGGGGGGGGGCTTCTGTGCGACTAAAGTGGGCTCCTAGCGTAACAGGAAGATAGATGTTGTGAAGGGATGAGATGGAGGGGGGGGGGGGAAATCTAAAGGGGAAGGAATAGGATCACAAACTAGTCAGGCACAACATATCCTGAACTGCACCTCCAGCCAGCTGCCCAGTCTGTTCACCGAGCAGGCCGGCATGAGAGGTGCTCATCTGACATGTAACCAGCGTAGGGTCTTCTGCAGGAGACCACCAAAGGGTCTGGCCCTGCTGAGCCTGGCCGCAGGCCGACTGTCTGCTGCCTCTGCACGTCAGATGTGCTGTAGTGGTCAGTGAATGCTTTTGGCTCAGAGAGGAAGTGAGAAATGCGGAAGCGTCTATCTGAAGATCGACCCGTCTCACGCTCAGCAGGTCGGAGGAGACACGCGGGGCTGCGGCATCAAGCAGGCTGGTGCCATCAGCCTGACACACACCCTCACATTTCACCTTCTCTTTGTTCATCACTGAATGCAACCAGACATCGAATACACAGCTAAGAGGGAGAGCAAATCTTAAACTTCACAACTGCACAGCCTACTCCCTTCCAAAGAAGTTTAAAAAAAAAAAAAATAGTTCCAGGAAAGTTTGTAGTTTTTCTGTCAGAGGCCAGCCTCTCCAGTCCGGAAAAGTTTACCAAGAGATGCGAAGAGGATCTGAGCAGATAAACCCATGAAGAAAACAAGGACTATCTGTACCCAGCCTGCAGTCAGTTGGTGCTTGCACTCAACCCCACACCCTTCCATCTGACCTGTGACCTTCACCCCATCAACAGCATCAGAACCTTGGATGACCTAAAGGCTCGGGTCTCATTGACGACTCGAGAATTTATTATGGGCCACGGCGCACGCAGTAAGGGCACTCAGAGCTGGTAGAAATAAATAAATGGAACCCAAACCCCCTCTGAGATAAACAGAGGCACTAAGACAATGTCATCAGTATGTTAGTATGCTGTGTGAAAACGAGGCTACTGGGTTAGCGTGTTCCCTCGGACAGCTATGTATCGATCACTGCAGTTTCCCATTTCGACTACAAAACTGTGGCATGATGACCGCTTTGCAGAAAAAGGTGCATACACTACGACTGGGTAGCTCTTAGTGGGGGGAAGGCATCCTGGTTACCCTGTGCCAGACACGGATTCTGATGGAGCGTCTCATGCTAGATTTACACTCCAGGTACTCATCAGCCTGCCAGGCATGGAGACAGCGCTGTGACCCAGGGCACAGCACCCCCTGCACAGCCCCGTCTGCTTCTGTCTGCCCTGTCTAACCCATCTGCTCCCCAGACTGTTCTGCTCCCCACTGGTCAAAGGGCACCAGCCAACCCTACGTGACCCGCCAACCTGCAGCCAATGCAACAAAAGTTGTGACAGCCAGTCAGCTTCTTGCATCTTTCTCCCCCCCCCCCCCCACACTACTCTGCAACAGGAACTCAGTTCCACAGGAATGCATTAACATTTCATTAAGGGGATGGTTTTATCCCACGAGATGTACAAGTCAGGCCAGAGGGTAGTCAGCCAGTGCGTTAAACAAAGACACAAACAGAAGCACTTGATCGGTAAGGGTAATAATTCTCTTCCTGCTATCCTACCTCACGTGTGAGAACAAACGCCTGTTAACACAGCCATAGCACACATCATGCAAAACACACAATGTGCTGACTTGAAAAAGACGTTTATTTGAGCTGCCAGTAGTGTCACAGACAAAAACAACTCCTAATCAGTCAGGCAAAATCATGGCAATAAGAGCAGGGATACGAGAACCGAATGGGTTAAATTCCATGATCAGACTGGTTAATAGTGTGACGAGAGATCGATCAAGTCACAGGGCGAAGGACTGGTGTGAAGGACAAATGAAACATGCACACCGAGGAACCCTTCGATCGGACACATCTGACATATGGATCCTTCCACTGCATCATTAGTTAAGATGCAGTATGAGAGCTTTAATAATAAAACCATTAGAATCCCATTAATGCAAATGAGCACAAGAGCAGCTCCTATTCCATGCCAAGCCAGGGAACATGCTTCCAAAACAAAAGCAGGAGGCATATATGAAGCTAAAGTTATCACAGTGATTATTTATTAAAAAGTCTGTACAACAAATAAATGATTTAGCTGGGAGAACTTCTTTATATTGTAGGAGCTGCATAATATATAATTTCAGCTGTTACGGCTGGAAGATGTAATAAAATTTACTCTTTTAAAAAAAAAAAAAAAAAAAAAAAAAAAAAAAAAAAACATTTTCACCCCACAATTCCCCCCACCCCCCCATTTTTTTTTTTGACTTCATCGTCCCTTATGAGAATTCATGTTACACCACTTTTTTTTTTTATTGCATCTGTATATGAAGTCCACTTTTCCCAAGCAGTGAGATTTACACTTATGAGAAAGTCGTCGTGACTAGTCCTTTTTCTAAAAAATTAAAACAATAAATTCCTGATGGATCTGATCAGTCCCGAAAAGAAATTCAATTGCCCACCTCACCAATAGCATCTTCAGTGTCATCTCAACTAAGAACGCCTTTTGTTTTAAAATACCTGTCAGCCATGGACTTAATCAGAATCATCAGGGGTTAAATGTGTTACAGTTAAAGCTTTCAACATACAAAATGCTGTTACTGAACTGGATGAATTAACCCAATGTGGTTTTTTTTTTTTTTAAGCAGCTGAAACCTCAAGAAATATTTTGGATAATCACACAAAGTGCTCCTTGCAGTAAGGATCACGTGTGGACATATGGCCTTTGAAGGGTCTGTCAGTGAAGACCTGCCAAGCAAGCATTTGTCTGACATAATTAACAGGGGCACCCCTGCAGGGGGTCCTCCTCAGGACCCCTCCCATCTACAATGCAAATGAGCCCACCCCCATAATCAGTACCTATTCATTTAGTTCTCCCTGTGCATAAACAAAAGCATAGCGTCTGAAAGCAACACAACCCAGTCACAAGAGCTCCGTGCAGCTCCTGTTGCACATTGATTTGCACAACATTTCTACCCTGGAGTGGCCTTAAACACACAGCTGTTGTCCACTTCCTGAGTCAATTACTAAGCGTCCAGACAGCCACTTGACATAGAGGACTTAATATCCCCATATCATATGTCACTCGTATACAGAAAAACAGAGAAGGAACACTGAAGTTTTAGTGCTCAGAATTGAAAATATAATGTTCATTCTGTATTCTTCATTTTCCCCGCAATGTTCCAGTTCAGGCCAGGACATGACCTGACCTACAGTCTGCCATTATAGTCTGCTTATAGACACATTCCTTCAGTCGAACGCAGGTGCAACCTTCTCACTGTCGCAGGACCAGCACTGTGCACTTGCCCTCTTAGATTAGCAAGAGATCTAGGCTGAATCAGGCTGCCTGTCTGGACATAAAAGCAGTCCACCTGGGTAGTGGGACAGTGGGCCACCTCAGGGGAAGGGCCTCATTATGAGGCATCGGCTAGACCACTTCCCCTGACTGCCGCTACACTCTCTAAGGGAATGAGAACAAGAGGGGAAAAAAAAAAACGAAACATGACATCTTCTCTGGCCAGCTCCAATAATCACCACTGCCAAGGGAGAAAGACAGTCCTTAGTGCATAACTGACACAGAGCCCCTCCTCCATCAGCCAGCTTGTTGACAACAGAAAGGTTCACCTTGGTTAGTTTTAGAGCACCTTACAGATGAAGCCGGCGTGCCACAACCAAAGTCATGTGACCTTCACCCCACCCCTCTTTCGGATTTAGTGTCGCAGGATAATCAGTGACCTAATTAATCAGGCAAGACGGGGGTGGGGCAGTGGAACGAGAGAAAGAAAGAAACAGTACAGGAGAAAGAAGTGGGGGAGGGAATCTGGAGCCACATAGGGGCTACTTCTGACTTTTTTTTTTAATTAAAGAAAAAATGGTGCGGCTGCAGTCGTTTACCATGACCTGCATCAATGCAACGGTGCACGTGACAATATGGTCATGACAGCATGCCCGGTGGGGCCCTAAGCGTGATACTGCCGGCACCACAGTGGAAAAACCCTTTCGAAAAGGACTGCCAATGAAAGGCCCCCACATGGCCTTCGAGAGTCGCCGTCACTAAGCCACAGAGCAAGCTGATGACATGGCACATCCACTTCGAGATGTCTGACCATAGCTGGACCGTCTGAGCTATTTACAAGTTAAAAGACACAGGAAGGGGGGGGGGGAAAGGCAATCTCAAGTTCCCAAGTAGTCTGAAGTGATAACAGCTTATACAGCAAACAACGGTACTGGCTGCAGTCCTACAAGGCACCCCTGTAAGCCTCCCTCCCCCACTCTGGCCAAGGAACAGGTATTCAGTATGAAGCCCACAGCCCCCCTGGCAGAGCTTAGCAACTGGGGGAAGCTAAGGAGGGGGACAAATATGTGTGGGCGCATATGTGTCTGTGTGCAAGCATAAACTAGACAAGGTGTTTGTTTGGGATCTCAGGGAAGCAGAGAAAGTGAGTGTGAGTGTGTAACTCAATTAAAAAACAAAGCCACAGAAAGAGAGACAAATGAGCATGCTCAGAAGCAGGATTTTTCTGGGAGGGAGGTCCAGATGCTTGCTCTAGGAGGGGAACAGCTCTGTGTACCTCAGTTGGGCTGCGGCAGCGCATCAAAAACCAGCCTGAAGCAGCCAGCGCATGCTGAGCTGCTTCAAGGTCACTAAAGGACATTGGGCTCAGGGGAAAAGCTACAGAAATGGAGAAAGCTCAACGGCGCCACCTTCGTCTCCTGTGCGACACCACAGTGCTACTGCAGAGAGCCCCGGCACGGATACAAGTACACGCTTCCCACCTACGCCTTTATCGTAAAGCGCTGTTTTGCTGTGCATATGCATTTTAACTTGAATGCATTCTGCACATGACTGGGGGTCACTTCTCAGCTGAATCCATGCATGAGGCCAGTACTGCCAACTCAGGAGAAATAATCTCTTCCCAACCAGTTCACCTTGAGCAGAATCCAAGGCAAATTTTATTTGAATAGTCTAAAGTAATAGTAACAAGACGTTGAGTTGAAAATTCAAAATAGTTCTTGCCATAGTTGCCAAAAATGTCTCTGTATACATAATTCGGTGACAGACTGAAGTTTCATCCAAAGATGAGAAGCTTCTATGGCCCCCGTCCCATCCTCCAAACTTGTTGCCGACCACATTATAGATTTCACGTCACGTGTTGCAATTACAAGGTGATTTTTTTTTTCCCCCCAACCAAGTGTCAACTCCAGGACGACTTGTGCCTTTCACAAGCCTCACTGATGTTCCTCTGGACGACAGAACCAGTGCCTCTCCCTTTGTGGTCTTCACACCCTTTGCAAGTCCCTGAGACAACCATCAACCTGAGGAAAAATAATGTTCCAATTCAGCAATGCTGACTGGGAAGAGAACTTCAACATGATGTAAAAGTCTAGAAGAATCAGGCAAAACATTTAAAACTAAATATGTTTTCAAGCAACCTAGGTTGCACCACCGCAGAGTTATTAGCATAAGAAAATTCCAGAACATAAACCTGCACCATCTTCACAATAACTGCATGAGCACTGTGTTAAGCGTTGCCCGTAACGTTCTTCAAACACTCGGGGGGGGGGGGGGAACCCCTCAATGTCGATTAGCAGCGTTGACTTCCAGCAGCAGCCCTGTCAGATGAAAGTACTTCCTGCTTCTAAGGCACATCAATGATATAAGGTCATGCCCTCACCAGGAGCCTTTCCTGCAGGACAGTGTCGATGAGTCCGGACACGTTTCGGCTCCCAGCCACCAACCGCAGGGACGGAAGCCACCCAGCATCAGGCTCATGGTGACCAAACCACTGGAGAACGCGACGCCAGCGGCCAAAATGAACCAATAGAAACGGGACAACTGTGCGGTCCTGTTGGTGGATAATGCGTGTAAACACCTATGTCAAGTTCTGACAGTTTCCTACTGTCGCACACAGTAGTTGGTTAAAGTAGCGATAACAGACACATAGCCGCTCCATATCAGGCCATCTCAGCAGGCCATGTGGTGCACAGGCAGATCTCGCTGTGGACTGGTGCTCTCAGACGCTCCTGATGCACAAAGTCAGGTGGCAGTGGCTCGAAGAGAAATGCAAAACAGCCAGACTGGGAATGAGAACGAGTCACATGACTTGTTTAGCCCTTATTTAAGGAAGATAGTCAGCTCTCTCGCACAACTGGAAAAACTCTTAAGCCAGATGAGAGTGCAGAGCCGGAAACCCCGTCTTAACTGAACCTTTAGTGAAGATTCGGCTCAGCAAAAATCAATAAAAGACCCAACGGTCCCAACACTGAGATGCTAACAAGTTTTATTGTGTGGATTTAACTTCACTGTCCATTATAAGTAAAGCAGTAGACAATACATTTTTATCTGACATGTAAATATAAACCAAGCTCCTCAGACAAACAGGTTATCAGAGGTTTGACCTGTTCAGGAGAAACCTTTCTAACATGGGAGGACCACAGGGCAACCGACATGGGTCTTTTTGTATTGGTCTCGGCAAGCGACCTTCTGTAAGCCATGACCCGAGCTGGGTCCTGTCTCTGAATCAGGGAGGAAAAAATAAATATTCAGATGGGGCTTATCGATGCTTCCAGAAGGTTCCCTTTAAAACGGATGCTGACTTAGGGAAAAATCAGAAAAGGTCATTAGGAATCACGTGGCCTGGTGTCTGCGTGCTTTCAATGTTCAACTAGAGCACAGATTTCCATGAAGGCACGAAAACTTCCAGAAGGGAATATTTAAATGCCTATATAATGTCAGGGGAACCTGCGGAGTAATTTTACAGGGTTCAGGAAACCAGGCACCTCCTGCCATCTTCTGCTGAAATGTTCAAATATTGACCAGAAAAGCTGAATCCCCAGCTAGCTGGCAGACACAGCTTCTAAAAGTTACATCAAAGACATTCTTCTTGACAATTTCTCACTTACCACTCTTAATTATTTCCCATAATTGCCATAAAAACTATTTTAGTGATATGCTCCACCATGCAGTTCATGTTGGCTTTCAGAGTTTAGACCACTCCACTTTCTCCAGACTTTGTGTCGTAGACTTCATAATCAGTTTGATCCATTCTGAAATTAGTCTACTACACAACAAAGCTTAGAAAAAGCAGTGGAGCACTGTGAATATTGTGACTATATTCCTCCAACATTACGTAATTACACCATCTCACACAAATTTAGAATAAATCTGAAATGGCCATTTCAATGTATTCATATGAAACTATTCCATTCCCTCTGTACATCAGTCTTCCATCACCACTTATTCAACTCTGGCTCATGCACGGGCATCCACAGATCCTCCAGATGTACACGCTTCTTTGGAGTGAGACAGAAAACCAGCCGAGACATGGACAGAACATGCAAACTCCACCCACAGCCGGGAATCGAACCCAAAAGTGACACCGCAGTGCTATATGCCGAGCCATACTGTGTATCAAAGCTGAATATGGCCAAGCTAATATGAGGGGGAACCTCGAAGCACCAACAGAAGCGAGAGCTGACAGGTTAAAGACATCTCACCGAGACGCATGATAAACCAAACAACCGTAGTCATGGTTTTCTGAGTGATAATAGGCAACATGATACTACAGCAGCGAGGAATATCATGCAATGAGTCATAGTTTCGCTTTCCCATATGATACTGCTCTCAAATTAACGGCCTTCAACCTGTCACATGATACGAGGCCACGCTGTATAGCTGACTTACCAATACGCTGTATGTGTTGTATACCTCCTCTCAGGCTCCTCACTCACAGGCCTCCAGGAGAAACAAGGGTTTGGAGGCCCTATGACAGGCCACCTTAGCCCCGACCCCACACCCCAACCTGGGAATAGTCCAGACTCTTAGCATGCATGAATGAGATACAGGGAGCTGAAGCAGGATTAAATGTTCAAGGACCAACCTACCAGACACCTGGCAGGTTCTTCCCACATTACTTGAGCCACTAGGAGAAGTAGGTGGCTAGAGTGAGCCTTGAACGTGGCAGAAAAGTAGTTACAATGTCCTAGTAAGAGCCAGCAAACTCACAGCAGATTGAGTAAGAGGGTACTTTTAGCAACTGTTAATATCTGGTCTGTGACACTTCATGTCATGCACCTGGAGTCATGCAAATGCCCACTGCTCTCGGCTATTCAGCTTGTCTTTCCATCAATATCGACCCTAGTTAACTAGGTCTTAAAATTGCAGGTCAGGCAAGTGACATCTGCCTTTAAAGGAAAGCTGTTTAAAAATCCACCATCTAGTTCACACTGGGAAATCCAGACATACATTTCAGGAACAATCAATGACATTAGGTGCCATATGTCCGGCATATGAAACCGGCCAAAACAGTACAAAAAGTTCTGAAGGCTACATCCACAAGATTTAAAAAAAAAAAAACAACAACCTGTACAATTTCTAATAAGAGAATAACGGGCATCTACTTTATTCTTATCAAATGTGCTGTGAGAGGTTGGTTGAAATGTACAGAGCAGCTTCAACATAGACCCAGCATCGATAGGAGGGTAGGCACAGCACGGTTGCCGATCTCAGCATGTTTCACATGCCTCGTACCCCCACGGAGGAGCCGTGTCGTCCCCAGAAGGCACGCTGTGCTCATTTTGGTTCCATGCCATGGAGCAGCACACAGGAGGTGGTGAGAAAAAATTAAACAATTAATTGAATCACAACCTCCCCTATTTATGGATGCACTGGGAAAAAAAAAATTTAAAAAAATCATCTTTTCGAACTATACTGGCACAGCATACTGAAGAACAGCCATGTTTAAAAGCAGTCCATAGCCTTCAGCCGCACACCGTGATTACGGAATTTAAAAACAGCACAAAATAGCACAGATGCAGCATGAAATAAGCATGGGAGCTGGTATCACAGGAAGGGCAGGATGCCGTGTGAATCAACCCACATAAACAGCGCCCACACTGAGGGTTGCCAACAGCTACAGGCCTATGATCAATATCATCGACCACCAATTTGTTTAGCACGCATCCAAATGCTGCGGTGCAAACAGGATGCAACATGAAGCTTGTTATTTTGAGGCATTGCTGGCAGTCAAGTACCAAGTGCTGATACTCAGCTCTGAGCCAGAAGTCCAGCATCCACCATGCCAGTAGAATTCCTTTCTCAGGTCCCAGAGTTGCCCTCCCACTCCACACAACACTGTATCAAACATCAGTTGGTTTGACTTCAGTCAAGCTGATTCTTTGCTTAAAGTATTTGAATGGGCTATGAGCATGCTCGGGAGGTCTATGACATTCTAGGTCATTGCCATTTGTCCATGACAGATTTGGGAGACTCAGAATGACTTGTATCAGGATTAGTCTATGGTGGGTTATCCAGCATGGACGCCGAGATCTTATTTGTCCTTGAAGGGCACCACACGTTCTATTAACAAAGCCTAGCATTCTTCAAAAGAGAATGCCATTCCTGTTGCTAGGCAGTAACAAAGTTCACAGAAGCCTTGCAAAGGGCCCTCTGCCCTCGTACCCAACCGCCTCCCTTTGCTAGGATCAGCTCTGAAAGGTAACTGTTTTTGTGACTTTCACCAAAGACATTACCAGGTGTCAGATGATGCAACTTCGCCTGAATCTAGCATAATTTCTTCAGATAACTACAAGCTAAAAAGAATGTTTGGCACGCCTGCTCATTCATATTTTGATTGCATAACACAAGCTAAAGGAAAATGAGCAAGAAAGTAGCCTTAAAACTATTGTGGGTTAATCATCCTAGTCAGGAGTGAGGTACTGAACTCAGGGGCTTGAGAATACTCCTTCTGGTACCTTAACCACTACACCCTCTGGATGGAATTCTATTCATGACAGTCAGTGAGGACTCCCATTTAAACCTGCCATACCAGCAATCCAAAGCCCTCAATGCATTGGTGTTTTTACACAAGTGGCACCTCCCATTAAGAGCTTCTAAAGGCAGGCAAACTAGGTCAACTGAGGCAACGACCGCCCAAATCACATGGTGCCCATACAGGAGCAGAGTCTCTGAAGCCATCCGGGATACGCACCAACACATTTCCAGGCCAGAAATTGAGCATAAATATTGATGAGGGGTAAGATTTGTTTACAAAGCATCTACATGTTCAAAATCACAATTATGAGAGGTTTTTGGTGCACACGCAGTGTTCCATCCTTAAAGATGAGACAGGACTTACCGAAGAGGGGACCTGAAGCACCAGCCTAGACATGGCCACTGTGCTTTCCAGCCGTTAACATTGAGTAAGCAAACAGCTCCCAGTCCATCAATAGTTGTGATGGGGGAGGGGAGGGACTACACTGCAGATTGCACACTTCAGCCATTTCTGAAGGGCTCATTTCTTCAAACCAGAGTGCCAGAGACACCCAAGGAACACATGATTGCCTTTGAAGAGTCCCCGATTCGCATTCAGTTACATTGGGCGCATATAAAAACACACAAAAGGTGTCTTCCCTGACAGGATTTTCTATTTTGCCAGGAAAATGGCTGCCTGTTTGGATCTTATATCAGACAAAATAAGCCCTGTGTGTTTCTCACAGATTGAGGCATGTAGAAGCAGCAGAGCTGGGGTGACACCAGAAGTGAAGGAGTAGCCTGGTATCTCCACACTATACTCTGGTGCTTTCGGATCACCAGCTGCTCTAGCGGCTGATCCAGGTATCAAAGGACATCATAAAAAATGAGGCACTTTTCAGTTATGTCATATGCGTTATCATGAAGGCTTCTCCAAAACAACCCCAAATTTCACAGCTAGCTTATTGCTTTACTTTTCTCTCATCTCTACCCTGAGCTCCCTTTCAATTTTCTTGCCTAATTTCACCCTTCCCAATTCTCTGTGCACGCCACTCTTCTTCCGCACCACCACTGCTGCTGCCACCCCTCCCCCGCCTTCTGGTTAACTAGGCCACGCTTGCTTCTCCACATTCTCGCTGCTGTTCTGGTAGCCCCGGCATCGCCACCGTTCAGAGCTTCGCCCCCTTTCTCCTGGAGCCTGTGTAGAGTCGCTCCACTCAGAAGTTACACAGGCCAAAGGTGCCTCTCCCTCCAGCCTTCGAAATGGCAGCTCAGATCGCGAAGCACAATAAACACTCCCCCCCGGCTCTGCTCTGGACGCTGTGTTATAGCTCACAACAAAAAGAGTTCAGTTAAGGGTCTGTTACTCACCTTCATTGAGACTCACTCGCCTCAGCATTTGTTGTTCAGACCCTTTTATACATAGAGTTGGGAAACTGAAGGGCGGATGAAATGTGCTTTCAGACCACTCTCCACTACCCACCAGCCGGGCCAAGCCAGAGGAGATATTAGCATGCTTCGGTAGAGAGAGAAGCTGGTGATCAACTGACTTCACTAACAGATTTTCTGTTCTGTGAGACTGTTCTTGAAACTTGGGGACAGGGGGCTGTTTTTGGTGTTTCAACCTCAATGCAGAGAGTGAGTTTGTGTGTATTTGCATACAAGTCCAGGAGTTCGCTATAACATACTGGCTGATTGACATGGCTCATCTCTTTCTCACAGCCCATGATATGCAAAGCCAGTCCTCGCTGGAACCACGGACAGGCAGAAGTCGTTTCCTCAGCATGGAAATGCAACTTCTGCATGGAGGGGCCCCCACTGACCGGCACTCATCTCCCAAATATACTTGCCCCCCTAATCAACCACCACTGCCAAGTCACCCCCAATGCCACAAAACCGAACGCATGATCCAGTTTTCACGAAATTGTTCCTGATTGGTTGTTGTCATCACAACCATCCCCCACTCCCAAAAAAAGACGACTTGAAGCAGCCCCATTCCTCACAACTCTCCAGAGAAAGACAAGTCCAGCCATATACATGCTACTGCTCGATGTGTTCATTTTCGCAGGCAGGGAGACCACAGTATAACATCAACCAAGAACCCAGGGCAGGAAATGATTTACTGAGTCAACCCCCACCCCCCAGCATCAGCAGAGATCCTCGAGACCGTTATCATGGAGCTGTTCGTTTTGTATTCGCTGCACCATCACTTCCCCTGTCTGGTAAGAGCAGTGTACCCCCATCTTTCAAGGATGGTACGCTCCAATGGAGAACGAACATGCGACACTGGCCTCCTTGGCTGCTGCTCCTGCATGCCTTGGTGTTAGGGCCTAGGAATCAGTTACACTACAGCTCAGTTTGCCTTTTCACTCAAAATGCCACAGTTTTTAAAAAAAAAAAAAAAAACCCCCACACACACCTTCTCCGGAAAACACAGCAGTGTTTGTTTACAGCAGAACTTCCTCAGTTTGGTTTAGCCCAGGAAAACCCATTTGTGGTCAAATTTGCATTCAAGGAGGACATGTTGGAACGTGATCTAGGGGGCACAGTGACCCACAGCGACCCACAGCAGCACAGGCTAAAAGGTGGTCCATGCTAAAAATGTCAAGATATTTCAATTATAAGAATTAAATAAGGGATACAAGACAGTAGGTGGCAGAATGGTTAGGAAGTGGAACGACCCAAAGTATGCATGTTAAAATTCCTGTAAGGGACCTAGACCCCGCAATTACAACCTGACGCAATCACTGGGAACTGCTTTGGTAAAATCCTGAGTGGATTAAATGTTTTGTGGTATAGAGACATGACATTTTCAAACACAGCCCAGCGCACCTTGAAAATAGGTATTTAGGTGTTTTAAGGTATTGTCCACCAAAGTGTTTTATAGTAAGGGATTAGATTAACTGGTATATCTCAAGCAGCTTTTGAAGGTTAGTATTAGATTCCAAACTTACTGAATTTTTTCCACGAGCACTTCCCCATTTCTATAATCAAGTATTTTGTTCTGCAGCCTTTGAAACAAAAAAGAAACAGCAGCCACCACAGTGGAACCGTAGCACAATGTCTACTCTGCAGAAACAAAGTCGAACCTGCAGACTTCCAGGTACGTTGTGTGTTTCAAGTCTTCACGCATCCGACAAATCATCCCAGAAATACTAGAAGGCCCAGTTGATAAAGCACCCACCTGCCCCCTAGAGCACGGCATGTAATAAAATCAGATTTGACACAACAGTGCAGCAATAATTGCAATGATTAATACATTTCCTCACTGGAAACTGAATAGAGTTGGGTAATAAGTGTCACCTTGTAAGCGGTTGTCTTGCATGTTTACAGGAAAGATTTCCAGTGGTAATAAAGACTCTTGTCCAGTTCTTTAATACTTCGTCCTATAGTTACCACATATGCCACCCAGTTGTTATAACTGCATGGATATTGTACAGATCAAGGCCATTAAATGATAATGAGGGGCCTAATGAATGACCATTCTTGACCTGTGACCCTAAAGCCAGCCCCTAAGTTCAAACAGGAAACCATGGGCGCGCGCGCGCGCGCGCGCACACACACACACACACACACACACACACACACACACTACCCCCATCTTACTGAAAGTTATATTCCTAAAATGTCAGTCTGACTAACGCATCGCTAAACTGGAATGAGTAATACAACTCATGATTTCAGCCTTTCTGGTCATTTTAGTTCATTAAGGATGCAGAGGCTTAAGGACAAGCTGTGGGAATATGGACAAATCATGACACTTACAGGACGTGTGCGTCAACTTCATTAAAAATGGCCTACGTATCGGTATTAGTCTTAACTTCATTTTCAAAATGTACTGTGAAGGAACACAATGACTGGACATATATACAAATATACCTTAAGTAGTACAGATATGCCATTTTATTGTATATATATGGACATATTGAACAAACAAGACAAACTTGTCCGCCTCTAGTTTCCTGTTCAATAACGCCCTCTAGCGAAGAGTGAAACACCGAATCGAAGCGCACTGCAGAGCAACACTTTTTTTTGTCATAACCCAAAACACAGAGATCCACAGTGCTTAACATTTCAGTGGCAGTTCTAGACCCTGTCAGATAGAACGGCCAGTTGTTCTTCTGGAGGGGCACGTAATTATGATCAGTGAAGTCACAATAATACGAATTCTGATCTAGAGGAGCCAGTGGAGGATGCAGGACAATTGATGGGGGCTCGGATAGCACTGGTCCCCCTCAGCCAACCCCTAGAACCGCCTAGGTTATATTTATAAAACGTGACTTTGAAACCTAGATATAATACCCTGAAGTCCTTTCATAGGGATCTAAACATTTTGAATATCACAAATTCATAACGCATTATAACAGAATATTTTTCCAGACGATCGAGTTTGATGCGCCATTAGAGTCATTCATTCATTGATTCGCCTGCTTTTGACACGTACGCAATATTTACTTAAACGTCAATTGTGTTTCAAATCTCGCAATTTTATAATCTTATTTTTACATATTGTGGCGCTGTGCCAAGGGTACCCAATATATCTCGGGACCCAAGGAACAGTGCCAAGAGCCTATGGTTTGTAATTAAGTATTTATTATTAAAATATATGGCTCGCCACAATATAATAAACATCTTTCTTTACATACAAGCCCTTAAATATAAAACTCATATGCCATATTGATTCTTTCAGACATTTTTACACCAGTGAATGGCGAAAGGGCATCACGGTCGTAAGCCTTGGATGGATGCTTACCCATCGCATGGCAACTGGCGTATTTACAGTGATCTTCTATGGGCAAACAATCCTAACCGCAGTTTTTCGGGCTGCGAGAAGGAGTCCGAAGAATTCATTGTTCATATAGAAAAGCCATGCCACACAGGGAAACCACGCAGACTCCACAGAGAAAGCTAGTACTATAAGACAATGATGTGACCCACGGAGCCTCTTATGTCAAATACAGTATTGATAAGCCACTCACTCCCCAATACGCGCGTGAAAAAGTGTTCCATATGATAAGTAATAAAAATTATTATTTCCTCAATACACGTAAGCATCACAATCACCAACACGGTGTTGTGTGAAGATGCGTTAAATCACGGTCAAGGTGAAGCCAGTAGTCCGCAAGGCAAGGCAAGTTGGGACGAACGCCAGCTGTGGGTCGCTACTATCTCATCGGGCTGATTTACGCCCTACAAGCGTTACTGCCTTACTAATGGGCTGTACAGCTTCTATAGAGATGAAACTGTCTCATTTACCAGATCCGATCAGGGAATCATTGCAGTCGCACTGATCCACAATGACTTACAGAAATCGCCTTACACAGACTGCACCCTCACGTCTGGAAAATGAGTATACGTTACCTCCATCAGTAAAACGAGGGCAAATTACACAGTCAGATCCTCATCATCATCATCACACCCGGCGGAGATCAGAGTTCATCGGGCTTGTCGTAGTAAATACCAATGAGGAGTGGAAGTAACAAAAAAAATCCTGGATGAAAAGGTTGATAAAAAGGGCGTGTGAATTATAACCTAAATTGATGAAAATGCACGTGAATAGAATGTTTTGTGTGATTTGATAAAATATGATCCATGGGTTATAAAATGTCACAAAAGTGAAGCGGACATAAGGGTAGACGTAACAAAAATCCCTTGATAAAAAGGGTTTTGAAAATTCATTTGAAACCGAAAGCGCTGTATTGTCAAGTGATTTGATTAAAACTCAGTTACAAATGAATGAATTGGCCCTTTTATCGTTAGACATGAACAGTTGATGCTCATTTCGATGAAGAACCCATTTGTAACAAATCACTTGACGGTGCATCAGTTCGGTTTTCAATTCGAATGAGCTTCCATCACCATTCTAGTCAGCAGGGCCGTCACTATAGAGAGTTGTGAATGGGAGGCTAAGCCCTTTCGAGGATAAGAGAGGAATATGGCTATTTTATTAACATACAGTAGGTTACAAGTGAATGTCGTAGACAGGTCTAATTTCGCTCACTCAGAAAATGATTTATAAATTGTAATATGGATAATGATGGATGTTGTAAAATTAACTAAATTATGATCAACAGCATCAAAAATTTTCGCTGATTATAAAATGATGCTTACTATATGATTGCTTCAGTTTGCTTGGAAATACTAAAGTGCTAATGATAACGTTATTGTCTTGTTTACACTCTCCCTGGCTGTGAACGACGCCCCTGTTAGTTAGCAGGGATTTTGGTAACCCCCACCCTTATCTCCCCTTCACTTTTGTGACAATTGAGACTCTTTGGCTCATAACCAAATCACAAAACACAAGCATTTTCATCAACTGTTTTTATTTCATATCCACTTTTATCAATTCATTTTTCATCAAAGAATTTTTGTCGCTTTCACACTTCGCAAACACCACTAGAATGCGACACGAAACAAAGAAATCGAAGTTAATGACCATGTGACAGATATGTCATGAGCAATCGCGAGTAAATCCTTTGGAGACACGTCATAAAAATTACATGAGCTGAATTAATTGGCATTGTATTAGCTAAAACGTCAAAAAAAAAATTAATCGAGGAGTATTAATTAGCGCGATTTGTAAATCTGAGAAGAGTTTGCAAGCATGTAAATGAACCGAATCGGTAAGTTTGGTTTTGATTTGGCCAAATATGACACAGAAAGTATCACAGATCTGCAGAATGCTGGTTCTTGTGTTTAGACACGGCTGCGAATAAGGATGGTCCCTAATCACGCTTGTTAAGGCTTAACGATAAGACCAGGTATTACAATGACATTTTTATAGAAAGTAGTAGATCTATATTCGACCAGATGCACGAAATGACGGTGTTACCCTATGTATGCGAAGGTGGAAAGAACCAAAGGATTTCATTTTGCTCATAGTCAGGTCTTGTAATACGTTTATGAATAAGTGTATGATAAAGCTGTTTTTCTATAGTATTGTTATAATAAGTGAATCGGCGCTCCAGTGGAAATCTGGTTCGTATTGATCGATAAATACCTTAGAGAAACATTAAGACTTACTATAACTAATAAGGTTTCGTTTGGGATGCTACTTGCGAAACGCAGAGAGCACAGTAAACACCCCATGAACCAATCCGGTCTTGCATCATATGTTTAGTGCCCATCTCCACCTTTTTTTCTTAATGGACAATAACCCCTCCCAGCCACTCATAATGACACTCGTTTGTACAACCCTGCATGTCCTTCAGAAGCTGAAATAGGAGTATAAAAACTCCAGCTTGCTTAACCAGTAGTCAAGGTCATTTACAGTATATGCATATGTCGTTGCCTACAAATTCAGTTACTGGTGTATATGTGGGAGAAAATGGGATAAAAATGCAAGAAAAACATGATTAAAGAATGGCTTTTTATTTGGATTTCTGACAATGATCTAATAAATTTGCTTACATTAAATTGCTAAAACACAGTCAGCAAATCAGTGAAGCTGAGAGAAAGAATTAATGTCTTAACGTTCACAACTAAGTTTACCCTTCTTGATGTGTTTTTGACGCACTGCGATACAGTTGTCTGTGATGTTAGATGATTATATCATTTGATTAGCCAGGGATTGCAGGCAGAAGACAAGCACCTTATAGAGACTGAGGACAGATCAATATTTTAATTAAAACACCTATTGAGTAATGTGTGTATATACTGTATATATACAACAGTTGCAACAAATGTATCATCACATACCAATCTTGAGTTGGGCCATGCATTCATAAAAGGTGTGAGAATAGATTAGTGGAAGAACAGGGACTAACCCAGGGAAAAATGTGGGCTTGTGGTGTTGATTTACAACAAGGCAAACAAGGTGACAAGTGAACTTTGTAATGACACTGGTGACAGAGATTTCACAAGTGAACCAGGCCAAAATAATTATGACAACACAGTTGTCATGCCCTTTCTCTCCTGTTCCCTGACTCCTCCCCTTGCTGCCTGGTTTCCTCGTGCTGCACCTGGTTGCTGTGGCGATGCAATTGCCTCATTACGCACCTGGTGCTGGTTGCCTCGTTAAGCACGTGGTTGCCTGGTTCCCTAGCCTATTTCCCCGTGTCTGCTCAGTTGGTTGGGTAGTCTTGATCTGGAAGGGTGCCTGGTCCTGATCCTGCTTGATCATACTGCCTCATGAAGTGTTCTGAGCAAGGTTTAGTTTTGTTGGACACTTAGGCCCTGCCATGGTATGCCTGCCTGTCTCAGTGGCTGGTATTACTATATGTGGGTAGCCAAGAGTGATCCAGCCTATGGAGCGGTAGGGGTACCCCAATCTATGGATACTCCATGCCTAAGGATGGACAAGCTTTCCCCTGTTCCTTGACTTTCCTTGTTCCTGTGCCTTGCCATACCTTGTGCATGTCTCCATACCATGTTTTTGCCTGTCTGGTGTCCTCTGGCCTTTCTGGTTATGTATGAGCCTCCCCGCCCTTTATGTCTTAAAAGGGTTGAGCTGCTCAAAGAACCAGTTTCTGCCTTGCCGGCTGTTGTTGTGTGTATGTGTCCCCCAGTACCATGACAAGTTACCTATATACACACTGAGACTAGATTACCTAATCCCTAAAAGAAAGACAAAACTAAAGACCATCAAAATATCCTTACTCCCTAACTAGAAAAAAAAAAGCAGAAATAAAAACTTAAAAGGAAACAACTATATCAACAATGATCTGGTTTAGTATATACTTGACATTTTTCTGGTGTTAAGCACACTGGCTATTTTTGTGGTATAAGTATGGTGAGAGCTGGTTCTTTTTACACTATTAACAAGCCTACAAGATAACTTTGCATGTTCCATGAACTCATTCTATACTGTTGTAAAAAAAGTACAAATGCAGAATAAATAACAGGCTCCCTCATGACCATTATACAACCCCAACACCAAATCTGTCTAGTACAAGAGTGTCCAGACTTTTTTGGCTTGTGATCTCCTTTTAAAATGACCAGCTCAACACAATCTATCAACCGTAATAAGTCTCAGTGGTCCACTAGACATGATGCGGCCATCTACTGGTTGACTGCAGTCAAGCTTTTGGGCACCCCTGGTCTAGTATATGTAACAATACCTGCTTAACAGTTGCAAAAGCTTTACTGTTGCTATGAGGTACTTATATAGTTCTCATTGCCCAAGTATAAAAACATCCCGTGTGATGACGGTAGCAATGGCCACATTACCTCAGTGCCTGCTATGGGCTTGTCATATTGTCAACTAACATGTCCCATACACATGTTCAACACATCACAGGATAATGAACCCTGACTGCTGGTTGGAATTTCCCTGTAGAGTTTTTCTCAGCTCTGTGCACGTGGTCAGAACGACAGTCAAAAATGACATTTAGACATTCTACCCATGTATGCCCTCCATAAAACAATAACCCCTAATACAAGAGTGTGTGACAGTGAGCCCTTTGCTGGTCAAAACGATTTTAGCCAAGTAGAGACATGGTGAGGTAGACACAGTGAACATCTGAATCTCCTGCATTTTAGACAGTTCAAACTGACACGGGCAGCACAGCAAACAATAATCTCCTGTGGCATACGTCTCCCCTGGAAATTAGACAAGATTTTCAAAAGAATAGAGTAGAACAGTCAAACCACTGCCCAGCACCCAATCTCCCTCTGGCTGACCACAGGTACCCATAGCAGGGTGAGCACAATGCAGTACTTTGGCCCATACCTGATAGTAATAGCCATTGTCACCCTCGCACAGTCGGAGTGGGATGCTGTTCAGTACCCTGAGGGTCCTCTCACAACCTGTGTGAAAGAAATCAGGCAGATATCATGCAAAAGACTCATTACTCTAAGTATACAACTATGCATATACAGTACAGGGTCATTTAGCCGAACATCAAACATCTAAACCATCAACTATTCGAACCTCCACCCCCACCCCACCCCCAAAAAAACTACATTTACTGCACTGGTTGTTATGCTGAGGTATTCCTCCTGCTACTTAATGCATTTGTTTTCAATTACTTATTCGAAGGTATATGCAATATAGCACGTAAAGTATGGTAGTAATAACCCTGAATACAATTATTTAAATGCATGACTAATTACACTTAATTTCATATAAACTGGTTATTCTCATGTATGTTTTATTATCCAAACTAAATCATCAACCAAGCCAGTCTTGGTTGGAGGATGGGGGTGGGGGAATGATATTTAAATCTTGCTCCAGACCCGCAGAGGGAGACAGATGCCACGGTGCACATTAATGCAATGATCAGAAGGGTGGGGACCTTCATTCAGACCTCTTTGGTTCACTGGCTGTGCCACGCAGTTTGATGGACATGAAGCACACTCTCTGCAAGCTCTACAAGGGGTGCTGTTGTTAACATGCCTGGCTGGGCTTACCAGAAATCCCGCACAGTGGCTGTGCCTCACTGAGCAACGAACATCGTGTGTCACGTGTTTCGAGAAATAGATCTGTTGGTAGTGTTTCAGGAGACCATGCAGCACATTGAGGCTTTCATACATCCTGCTCTCTGTACCAGAGGGGACTACAGATCCCATGATGTTTGGAGATATAGAGGCGTGCAGATGGTGGAATGGAATCCACAAACGTCTCTGTGTCTGCTCTATTAAATAATATTAATACGCTCTCTACTCTAAATGTCCATTGTAAAATATTTCACTCCACGAGTGCTGTACATACTGTGGATGCGTATTCATTCTGCTCATTTGTAACGCTCCGGTACCGTATACACCTATGCACCACATTTAACCTTTGTGTGACACTATTTGTTGTCTCGTTATTTGTTGTGTATTTATTGTGACCGTCAACACCACAGGTAACTCCCGATCCATCTATTGTACCCAGTGAATGAAGTTGATGCTGATTCTGATTTACCCTTGCAAGAGAGACATTGTCATATTATCGCTGATTCTTCACTTGAATAGCTCCAGTAAAATGAATTAATGGTTTAACAAGGAAACTTTAATTTCCAAAATTTGTTAAAGATCAAATCAATAACCTTCCTGAACCTCAAAACTCAGATCTGTAAAAGACGTTACTGTAACCTGTCTCATGTCATCTCCATCTAAGAGATGTTACAGTAACCACCCTGTGCCTTTTGTAGTCTTTACAAAGAGTCCTGAGCTCAGCGGCTGAGCTGTTCACTCCTGATTGTTGTATTAATAATGAAACTCTCACCTGGCTGCAATCTGGTTACAATTGCAACAGTAAAAGTTTACTGCTCCAGAAATGAACACTTTTAATATGTCAAAGGGTCATAAAATGGGCCAATCGATCTTCACTCCAAGCCGGACCCTCTATTACTTCAACATTATTCCTTCTAGGAAGCATGTGTTTATTTCTAGTGCACGAATTATGTTTGGTTTCTTCCCCTCCGATGTAGCTGTCACCAGCCCCGAGTCACTGGTGCCTTGAGGGTGAATCTCCAGCACACCCTCCTCTGGATGTCAGTTGTGCTTTGAGACCCTCCGACAATGAGGTAACAGTTAGCCATTGGCTGTCTGGGGCTTCCCCTAGGGAAGCCTTTCTAGAGTCAGCAGAGATGGCAATGAGAATAAATAATCAAAATGGCTACTTTAACAACTCCCCTTGCCTGTAGCATGCTAACAGGTCAGCTGAGCTTTGTTCCAAAGGAACAAGTCCACCATGTAATTGAGTTGCAATGTTGCACAAAGAGCATGGAGCTGATAGCCCCCGGGAGTGATGCATCTTCAGTTCTCCGAGGTTTAATGGGAACCTAGCCTACTCAAAACAAGGAAAATAGTGTTGTCAAGAAAAAAATCTCTAAGAGCTCCAAATTGAAGACACTGAAGAATTTGAGTGCCTATACCTAAATGCAAAGTGCTTCCTGTCTTGCAGTTAAATGTTAGTTGAGTGGTACGGCTTTTTTTTGGTGGTACACATGACACCATTAACGTGAAGGAGATGATGTGAACAAACTCACTGCCTAGAACATGTCTTTTGATAAAGCCAGAATAAGTATACTGTATACAGTCATAGTGACTTTTAATCATTTATACAGCCTGCTATGAATGCATTCTTGTTTCTTTATGACTATTTATAGATATTATTTTAAAAAGCAGCACTTGGTGCACTTTGTGCTCAAGCGTACAGTAGCTTCATGGCGATCACCTAGTAACCAGGTGTTTAGGTCTAAGTCCCAATCAGCCACAAACCCATGAACCGGAAGGGAATTTGTGGTGAGTATAGGAACTGTCTCTAAATATACTCCAAGACACATGCTGCAACGACACGTGCTATACTGCTGTATGCTGCACAGACACAAGCTACACTGAGGTATGCTGCACAGACATGTGCTATACTGCTGTATGCTGCACAGACACAAGCTGCACTGAGGTATGCTGCACAGACACGTGCTATACTGCTGTATGCTGCACAGACACAAGCTACACTGAGGTATGCTGCACAGACACAAGCTGCACTGAGGTATGCTGCACAGACAC
>JAACJT020000075.1:5986864-6059380 GCA_009936485.2 Gymnarchus niloticus
TTGGGCACACAATGAGAAGACAGGAGTCACTGGAGAAGACGCTAATGTTGGGAAAGGTTGAAGGCAAAAAGAAGAGGGGACGACAGAAGATGAGATGGATAGACGGTGTAGTGGAAGCAATGAACATGAGTTTGGGCAGGTTTTGAGAGGCGGTGGAGGACAGGGCGGCCATGGAGTCGCCAAGAGTCGTACACGACTGCGTGACTAAACAAGTTTGAGAAGAAAATTTCCATTGCCCTGTATTAAAATATCTTATCAGAATAAGGGTTTTAAACAATAATAATATGTTTGACATACATCTAGTCAATCGTTTACAACCGAATTGAAATGTTGAAAACGACTATCGTATTATATAAATATTAGTGTTAATACAGCTTCCGTAAGTATCACTGTATTTATTAATGCATATTTTCACCGTATGACCCTAAAGTTTAAATACGTAAATCGAAATTTCTGACAGATTTGAAGCTAGCTAGAGACTTCATACTAAAACTGGGATTTCACTTAGAAGTCTTGTATATAAACGAAGGATTTTGTCAGAGATGGAGTAAATTAACATTAAAATCACTGAGAATACGACACTATTTTCAAGCAACATATCTAAAGCCTGATCAAATTTGTTATTATTAAAGCCCGAGTAAGATTGATTTATTGTTCTTGTTTCCTTCCACTTCTTACCAAATCATTTGCTATCATTGTGCTTATATATGATATGTGCAACTATACAGTACTATATGTTTGCTTTAACTTTTAAAGAATAGCCGCAATCCTACTGAGATTTTTTAACCCCAGTTGCATAATTACTCATAGACACCTTCAGGCTGCTACACGGGAAACCTCACCTCATCTCCGTTCCCGAATTGTAATCCAAGGTCTACAAAATGCTGAACCCTTACGTAGCCGTCGCCGTTTTCGTCGCACACCTCGAACACTTCCTTAAGCTTATTTAAAAAAAGCAGCACCCGCTGCTGGTCCGGACTGACATTTCCGTCCATTCGTGCCTGGAGTCACCGAGACGGCCACCAAAAGGAGTCCAGAACCCGCGCAGCGGGCGCCATCGCCATCCTCCGCCGCTGTGATGGCATACAGAGCGTGTGTGACATCACCCTGTAGAAAAATGAATACACAGAGATCGATGAGGACTGATGTGTCACTAATCATTATCATAATTAACTAAGCAAACTACTGGGCGTTTTATTTCTCTCTCGAATTGTTACTGTCCTTTGTTATCAGTTTCCTAAAAGAACATGGAAAACATGAACTTGCAAAAATATTATTATTCTTAAATTAAGTATCGTTATTGAAAACAATGAGATATTCAAATAAAATATTTGACTAACGTGATTTCTACCAGTTATTAAGTGAAATGAATATGGATGGATCACGTTTGTAAAGTTTTATCCACCCATCTTCCATTTGCTCATTTTGCTCACTGGGGGGTTACGTTAATTGCAGAAAATGTTTTAAAATACAAGGATATATTTTTAATAGCGTTGAAAGTCTCGTTAATTCTGGATTTCAAAGTTTGGACAAGAATAAGCATACTAGGATACTTGTTTGAGTGTATTTTGAATAAAAAAAGGCCAGTCGTTTTAAAGTCGGGGGTTAACAACAGAGTTTAACTCTACAAAAATTAACAGATGTTTCCACCGGGTGAAAACAAATCTTAGCTGTGTCTTCTTGTACACCAACGCTGCCAACGAACCTAAAATTCTTGTGTACAAATGTTGCCAATGAACCTAATCAGGGTCTCTGTTGAGAAATACGATGCGCTCGTAGTTACTCGTACGTCCAGTGGGTGGCGTTCAATTCAGCCGGTGTTGAATTCTGTGATTGAATTTCAAAAATGTCACGCGAAGCTGATCTAATCTTATACTTCTGCTGTACAAATTATACCGCATCAAACCTTAACTGAATTTAAAGACGTTTCACAGAATCGTTATAACCTAACTTAAAATTAGGAAATGGAAAGTTAAACTAGCTGAGATCTTTCTTGGTGCTAAATCAATGTTTTTCTCCAAACTTTGAAAAAATTAGGTGAGACTGATGACGTTTGTAGGGGAATGCACGACTGGGTGAGGCATTTATATAATTCAGGATGCAAATACGAGCATAGCAGTGACGTAACAGTGAGAGGGCTGGCTATTTTGGAAATGAGTTTCAGTTGCTGTTGGTGATGGAAAGCGTCTGAGTGAGGTGTTATTACCCCACGGCTTTGTTCAAGCTGGAAAAGTAAACAGGACCTGGTAATATCTACAGTACGTTGTTTGGCAATAACAATTCTAAAAGAGCTCTGTCATTTTTCCAGATGACTGGTTCCTGAAAAAGCAGGGTTTTATGCGCATGCTCGGTGTTATCGGACGGCTGTTAGAGGTGAAAGTGACGCAGCGGGGTAGTAGAGGCCAGAGTGTGAGTGACGGACCTGACGGCACCTCCACAGCGAAGAGAAGACCAGGTACGGCTTATTGCCATCCGTAGCCAGCACTTACAACGTTTAGCATAGTCTGAAACTGCTTTTATGATGATCTTAAATCGGTTTTTGACTGCTGTGATCTTAATGAAGTAAAAAAAAAAAAAAATACAGGAAGCCATAATTATGCCATTTTCGTCAATGAGTATCGAGTACAGTAGAGTATCGATTATCCGATTAAACAGGTGGTCGGATAAGCGAAAACGTCGGGTAATACGGAAATGCCTTATTTTTTCCTGCTTTTTCAAGGTGTTTTACCATTCACCGAATCAATTTCTTTCTCCTTTCACTGGCCATAATGAAACGGGCTTTAAAAATAGAATTCTTGCAAGCTATAAAGCTGAACAAAACTTTCCAGAGATCATTTTTAAAGTAGATGCTACCAGATATCTGGCCACAGAGTCCAACTGCCACGTCAGATAATTCGGATTGTCTTATAATCGAGACTCTGCTGTATTTCGTTTTATTATCTTTTTTTTCAGCTAACTTTTCCAGCGATATGCTCTACTATGGCTCTTTATTCTTCAGAACCACCTCTTTATCATTTCCAGTGATTTATCTAATCAATCAATAAATCAACCAGTTATTTCGATGGTGGGCTTTTTAGCGACGCCAGAAAGTGTTTCATGCGAATATTTCCAGGTTTCCCCGAGTTATGAACGTCCAGTTACAAACAGACACATTATTATTAAACCACAAAAATTAGTTTGTGTAAAAAAGGCAAATTTGACAGTATGTAATCTGTTTGTTGGCATAAATGGCTAACTGCTGAAGCCACACATCGCCTTTCACGGTTTCAGTTTCGTTTCTGACATTGCTTTCGCAGCTGAGTTTCTTCCGGATCTCGTCTTACCATGGCCGACCTCACGAATTCGCTGCTGAGCCTGGAGGAAGAGCTGAGTTGTAGTATATGCCTCAGCGTCTTCGAGAACCCGGTGACCACGCCATGCGGACATAATTTTTGCCAGGACTGTTTGGATAAGACCTGGCAGGAGTGCAGCCAGGTGGCCTTGGGCTTTAACTGCCCGCAGTGCCGAACCCACTTCTACACCAAGCCGGAGCTGAATAAGAACACGGTCCTTAGCAACGTCGTGAGAACCTTCAAGTTTAAGGCGGAAAACAGCGGCGCTGTCAGCGGAGATGTGAATGTGAATGTGGAGGTTAAGAAGGAGGAGGCAGGAGTGGCCGATGTCATGTGTGATGTGTGCCAGGAAATCAAAGCGCACAACACGTGCCTAACATGCATGGCATCATTTTGCTTGGAGCACATGAGGCCGCACAGGGAAAACCCGATTTTTTCGACACATCAGGTGACCCAGCCGCTGTCTGACCTCAAGGAGCGCATCTGCCCCAGCCACAACAAATTGATGGAATTTTACTGTAACACGCACAACCTATGCATTTGTATGGTGTGCCTTCCAGAAAAACATAACAGCTGCAACATCTGTAAGCCTGAGGACCGTCGCAGCTGTCGGGAGGTACAACTCTCTTAATGTGTTACGATTTGCTAATAATTTTTGAATGATAAAATAAGTGGCATATAGAATAACTCTGCAATGTTTAACATCTTTCCTTGTAGTCTGAACTAAAGAAAAGTTTGTATAATCTTGATGGAAAAATAGAGAAGACTAACATGGTCATCTCTCAGATGAAGGAGCAGCAGTATGTTCTGAAGGTGGGTGTCTTCCATTAGGTTGAATTTTATTTAATGGATATTACATTTGTTTGAATAACTCATGCCCCAAGTGTGTCATTATTTACTCTCTAAGCTTTTCTGTTTTGCACTTGTATGTACAAGGCATTATTTTAGTAATACATCAATACAGTAATTCAGCATGCAGTGGCAATTGTATTTATTAGATGCAATTTTGCCAATAACAAAAGTATTTCTGTAAATTTACACTTATTCTAAAATTACATTTTTAAGTTGCATCTAATAATTTGAAATGTATTGCTCATTACCATAATTCGGAGTGATAGATACTTTATTAATCCCTGAAGGGAAATATATCATCCATCCCATATGGAGCAAACCTACACTCCTTGGCTTAGAATACCAGTACCTTATGTCTTAAGCCAGTGGGGCTATTAGAATAGGGAGCTCAACACTTTTGAGCTTGTTGTGTGAGTAGGACTGTGCTTGCGAAGAATCCAATTTTTGCGATGTAACAATGTATTCCTCGGACTCTGGTTGCATCCTTCTGTGGTTAGTTTATACTTAGTGTCATCCCATGTATATGTTTATATCTTCAGGATTCAGCCTCTTGCAGGAAGAGGGCCCTGGAGGTTGAGTTCCGCCAGATCCGAGAACTCATTGACCGAAGTGAGCAGGAAGCCATGAACCTCGTGGACCGAGAGCAGAAGAGTGGGGATGCAAAAATTGAGTCTTTGATGAAAAGGTTTCAGCAAAACGTGGGGGAGATGAAAGGAGTGAAAACTCGGATCGAGAGCCTGTTGAGCAAGCCAGAATCCTTCATGTTCCTGCAGGTGTTTCCACTGACCACAAATTACATATCTTAGTAACTTCTCTTCATCTCATTCACCTCACTTTCCCTGTTTCTGCAAAGAACATATTTGTTGTGCTTGAGTTACAAAATTGAGTTTCTGAATGAAATGTTTGCTAGGGTTCTGATGAGTATGAGATCAATATTTGAAAAATGTGATGTACAGTAATACTACGTTCAGTGTCCAAGGCACCAGCTATAACTGAATAATAATAAAATAGTTCACCTAAGTTTATTTTTTGTACTTCAGGCTAAAGTAAACATGCCCTCAGCTGTGGACTTTTCCCCGTATGCTCCAAGAGTCAGCATTGATTCAAAACAAGTGTTGGGTTATCAGGACTCTGTTGTTGCTCTAAAGAACTTAATTGAAAACCTGTTGAAGCAGCCAGTTGAGAACAGGCTACCGCTGCTGAAACCAGGTGTGTATATTTGTGTGGATTACCTCTGTGTGTGAGAAGTAGCCAACAGATTGGCTTCCTTCTTTACATGTATGTTTTGCCAAATACTGAACACTGCATGTCTGTCAATGGTAAGTTTTTCTTAAAGAGATGAAGCTTTGCATCAAACACTCGTTTTGAATCACTGGGTCTGGACTGGTGTGATCGAAGGATTTTCATTTTTGATCTGATCCTTCCATGAAGTCAGCTGGACTTTTGAGATGGTCACAAAAGGGATGCTTTTTTCTTCCTCTCAGATACTCAAAAAGATCCCGGGGAAGCGTTCAATACGAATACAATTCATGATTGTTGTGAGTACCGAGTTCTCCCACCATGTCTTCAATGGGCACATGTTTCACTGCAGGAATTCAGGAAGTGCAAATTCACTGCAACCAACGTTTTGTTGGAGCAATTTTGCTATTTGACTTGTTACTACTGCTTTCTCTGTACTTTTGTCCCCAGTTGGATTTGAATGTAACAGTGTAACATGTCTCAATTTTTATATTTAATCAGTTTAACAAAGTAGTAAAATTTATTTTTTTAGGCCCACCTAAGCTCCAAACTCCTAGGAATGTACCAGATCCAGGTACAAAGAAGCAGCCAAAATGTAAGTTGTTAGTCACCTGTATTATATTTGAGTATCGATGGCTAGGCTAACTGTAGTTTGTTACATGGTAAGTAGGACAGTGTGTGTGTGTGTGTGTGTGTGTGTGTGTGTGTGTGTGTGTGTGTGTGTGTGCGTGCGCGCGCGCGCTCATATGACTCTATAGTGACTGTTTTCAGAGGAATAAGTTCCCTTGTTCATTAGTGTCAGTTAAGTCAGATGCCTGTTGAACATGAGGCAGATTTTTGCTGTGTGAACATTTCACCTGATACCATGTAAACGGTAGTGCTCACCATAACTGCTGTCTGCTGGGGTTAGGTCCTGGCACCACTGCAATGTCTCTGGTGTTTTTGACCTGCTTGCTTACTTATCTCTTTGTGTTGATGCTTACTTTCAGCCAAGCCCAAGGAAAAAGATGAAAAAGCAGACCGTAAGAAACATTAACATAATTTCTTTGAAAATCCATTTTGCAGTTTTGAATCAATGAATTGTCAGTTTTTTTTTGTTTTTTTTTTCTTCTTTTCCAATTTGAACACTTGGCACAGAGTCCATTATGTTTTGGCTTACATATAACCAAAATGAGATCCTGTCTGCATTCCACTGCACATTTTAGTGCTGTAATTAACACCACTGGATTAAGGCTTAACACCCGTAAGAGTTACAGAATATTTCTGAAGATGAAAAATTTCACATTCCAGGGAAATTGTGGTTTTTGATGTAAAACTGCTAGCTGAGATGCATGGTTACGTATATAGGCTGGTATGAAATGTTCTATTCCTCCAGAAACTCAAAGAAAAAAATCCCATCCTACCAAAGAAGCAGCTGCTCTAAAGATTTTTAATGAACAACCTAAAGGTCCTAGGCAAGATGGTCCCTGTGGTAAGCAGATTTTCACGTGCTGTTTTTCTGTCGCATGCTACCATCCCCATGGATTTTACATGGATTTTGTTTGTTGAACTGGTAGATAAAATGGATACATAATTCCCTTCACTCTTCTATTTAGACCAATTCTCAGTGTAGTTAACTCAAAGCATTCAATAATTCAAGAAAAACCGCACAGCAACAGTCAACAAGGGTGAACATCATGCAGTACAACTGTTGTATGATTCAAACCTCTGGGGGTCCATTCCACTTCCCCAAAGCTATGCTAACCTTATAGCCAGAAATAAATGCCCAGGTCTTAGTTCAGAGTATAAAGGTGTTCATCTTTTCAGCTTTTGGGCACCATCATTAGGGCAGTGATGGTGTCCCTGCATTCGTGTTGTTGGTTAAAGTGACAGGTCTTGGAGGAGCAGAGAAGGCCTTGTATTACACACATAGTTGCCCATTTTAAGGAGGAAGCTAGTTTGGGTTAGGGTTAGACGGTGTTTCCCTAGCCAGGTGTTTATATTAGTTAGTTAGCAAATCTACCTTTCAAGCTAGCCTGTACCAAGCATTATGACAATTTTTTTCTAACAAATCATTATTAATTTGAAATTATTATTATGGATAATTGGTCAATTAGTTTCAGCTTTAAATTTAATGTTTTTTGTGATGTGAATTTCAGAGTTGCTTTGGGGTTTTTTTTTTTTTTTTTTTTTTTTTTTGTGGCAGTTTGTTTGAATTTAGGTCATGCACTTTTCTATGTATATTTTTTCCAGTACCAAGAAGAGCCCCAAATATTGTGTCTGCCTCTAAAAGAAGTGATCTTCTCAAGTGTGAGTTTACAGTTCTTCTGGAAATTTGAGGCTTAATTCTCAATATCACCCTAAGGAGCGTTCCAGACTGTGGTGTGTGGTGACATTTTTAACCCTTTTCAACAGATGCCACTGAGCTCACTTTGGACATTGCCACGGCACACAAGCGCATAATCCTGTTGGAGAGCCACACTAAAGCCGCCGTGACGGATGAGCCATGCCCTTACCCCGAAGGGCCGGCCCGCTTCTCCGTGTGCTCCCAGGTGCTGTGCACTAGTGGTTTCTCTCAAGGATGTCACTACTGGGAGGTGAAGATGAGCAACAGCAACTTCTGTGGTATAGGCCTGGCCTACGGCAGTATCGACCGTAAAGGCCCCACCAGCCGCTTGGGCCGCAACAGCCAGTCGTGGTGCATAGAGTGGTTCAATGTTAAGCTATCCGCCTGGCATGACAGCAGTGAGACGGTGCTAGAAAACCCCAACCCTAGCCGGGTAGGCATCCTGCTTGATTGCGATCAGGGTACCATAACCTTTTACAGTGTGGCCGACAGGGCCTACCCTTTCCACTCCTTTATTTGCCGCTTTACGGAGCCTGTTTATCCCGCTTTCTGGATCTTCTCCAGCGGTTCTCACGTCACTCTGTGTAAGTTGATCAATTGAGGAGCCACTCGTGGAAAAAAAACTCATGGCATGTTCAGATCCCAGTATTAATTTTCACGCTATTTAGACTTGCTGCCAGTGTTGTGCACTCATGTCCAGCACACTTCTGGTCTGTTAAATGACTGCATTGTCAGGAATAGTGTGGTAAATTGCATTTTGTTGGGGTCTGGATTGTAATAGTTTTGACCACCATCAGCAAAACATGTCTTGATGCTTTGGTATATGAACAGCCATCACTGCTGTCCTGTACTGTTGTTAGAGTGCACGAAAGAAGGTGTAACTTCTGACCCATACGTGTAACTTTGGCAGTTAGGACCGCAGCTAGCATATCCTGTAACTGGATGGGGGGAAAAATGGAAACAATGTTATAACCGCTAAAGAAATCAAACAGTGATTATTATTATTACATGTGATTTTTATTTTGTGAGACTATTTAAAGCATTTACATTATAAGTCATTACTGTTACCTCACTTATATGATAATCAAAAATAATTACGATAATTATTCAGTCTATCGTAATTATCAATTTATAAAATATCTTCTGTTAATAGCCAGGAGGTCTACTTTCTTTTCCAACCAGGTGCTTCTCTTAAGAGCTTCCATGGGAAACTCTAACAGCGCGATCCTCACTACGTGTGAGACTCATACCTGTAAATGAGAAGCGTACAACATAAGCAATGTTGGTTTTGTCAGATGTCTGGGACCCATTGTTTTTGTTGTGTAGGTGAAATTGCTGTGTTCGTTTCCTAAATATGGCCATCAGAGGAATTTCAACATTGATAAAAGCCCTCTGTTCACATCATGAGCACAGCAGTTGTGATTCAGTAGATGTGGATTGAAAACAAAACCCAAATGTTTGTTGTTGCTGATGCACAATAGAATGACTTGTATACAGCAGTGGCAGTCGTGTAATACATGCTGTTGATGTAGCTGGGCAGGTTATTCTTTACATTTGGTGAGATTACAGGCTGGCTGTGAAACCTATGTCTTGTATGTGTTTAGCATGTTGGAAGGCAGTCTGATCATTTGGAGTGGAAGGTGTTGATAAAGTAAAAAAGGTTTAAGCCAAATGTTTGCCCGAGAAAGCATTTTCTTCTTGGTATTAATGTCTATGTTTCTTAATGTGATTTCGATAAAGAGGTGAACTATAAATTTTGATCCATGCAAAAATAGTAATCCGTTATGCATTATAGTATATGCAGTAAGGTTTTGGAAAGAAGTGAAATCTTTACAAGCAAGGTTCAGAACTGAGATTTGACCTTTTGATGTTTAGCATTGAGTTTTGTGTGGTATGTTTTTTCAGATGACGTGTGTCTAGCTCATTTTAAAGATTGATTTATTCTTAAGTAATAGGATCATAGACTGGTTGGAAACATTTTCCTGTTATTTGAGGTGAAAAGAGCTTGAATATCTTGGGACATAGCTGAGCTTTCACTGGATGTTAACTTTCACCCAGACAGATTCAGTGGACACTGCCGGGGGGGGGGGGGGGGGTAGATCTCCTTTCTTGGTTTAAGAGAAGATAGAAGCTCTGGGCATGTGAAGAAAAAAAAAAACAGTACTCATATCTTACTATTGGCCAAGGCTTTTTGTTTTGTTTTAGCAAAACATGGCTAATGGGAGAAGTTTTCAGACTTCCCACCGTAATGGCAAAGATAGTAATGAGTCTACTGTTTTGCATGCATTAAAGAACAGATTATATACACAACAGGCAACACTGTTAATAAGGTATCCCTTAAATAGTGATTCTGTTCTGGATCTTTCGTTTTTCTGCTGTGTAAACATCAGCCCCGGGGCTAGATACACACCTTATAACTGTGCTACACTTGTTTTGTTCATTTAGTAGCCTAACCTATTAGCTCTTTTTCAAATCATCACATCTGCAATAGCCTGTTTTCTGGGGATTGTTTTGGTTGTTGGTAAACGTCTAATCTGTAAATCAAATAAAGCTTTACAGTGTTAAAGATTATACATGTTGATTATCTTTCAAAAATGGGGATTTCACTGTCCAGGTTCTTGTTTACACCAAGTAAAATGGTTTTTGGCTTCCCTAAGCAATTTCTTTGTACATCATGAAGCAGACAGACATAGATCAACTCTTTCCAGAATGGGTGGGGGGCATCTGTGTGCTAAATTCATCTTGTTTCTAGCTGGGTCTACGATGTTGCCTCCCTTAATCACCATTTTCTCAAACTTACTGCCCTTAACTCACCTCATCATCGTACTTGGCTCTATATCCACAAAATGTACTTTTTATACCAGAGCAGTCAAAGAGGCAGGACTAAAGTGCAAAATGCATTTTTACATCTTTCTTCAGTTAGGACAGTGAATATATCCAGACGACACAGGCAGTTTAATTAGGGAAACAAGTTTTACAGCTCCGAAGGTATGATAGCACCGTGGGAGTTTATATAAGTGCTGAATATAGGGTCATGGGCTAGAGACAGGCACTCTGGGAGTAGAAGTGTTTACAGGTGAAAGGGCCCATTCACCAGCCTGCAGCCTCCCCCCTAGGACATTAATGTCCTCCCAATTTCACGCTTACATACATACAGTATACTGTATTCTGGGATTCATTCCACCTTCACACAGGGTCGACTGGGACCACACTCTTCCCTGACCCACCTGAGCAGAATAAATACCATCCCTACATCTTTCAGGAGTACACAGCCTTATGAAGGGGGGCCTGTATCCTATCCCAGGCACCACTGGGCATAAGATAACCTGGAGTGTTCAGTTATCATAGGGCACACAATTTCATCTAACTCTTTGTCCTGGGATAGTGGAGAGAAAACCCACACCCCCCAGGGAGAGCATGCAACCTCCACACTCAGAGTGGTGGAACTCAAACCCCCAACGCTGGAGTGTGAGGCAACAGTGTGACCCATTCACATATGGATAGTCCCATGGTAACCCACAGCCTTCCTTCTTTTTCAGTCTCTGTGCCAACTGCAGCATATAACAAGAGAAAATGAAAAACACGTTGTCCAAATGGACAGAACTGGGGTTGGCCCATCTGTCCATAACAACATCCATCAATAATCTTAAGACATTTTTTACCATCTTAAATCTTTCTACTCTATCATCACAGAAGCCACCACCCATGATGCTCTGTGTGACTATCACTGTGGAGGCAGCTGTGAAATTCAGGCTTGGGTCCATTGTGTCTCAATTAGGATACACACACTGAGCCAAACTCAGCTGGCAATGTAGCAACATAAAAATACAGGTCTAACATGTCTAAAAGATGCAAATATAGATTTACCGATCATTTTTATTAGTTCACTTTCTCAGGTCGCACAGGTACACACTGCACGACACATACAAAAATAACAGAGGTGCTAGCCTTGTAAAATTCAGTCTTCTCATCGCATTCAAACGTCTGCCACCCACTGACACATACAGTGTCTTTAAAGCACAGCCTTTGACCTATTTCAAATATGGTCCAATCACAAACCTTCACACCATTAACATGCCTGCAAGCTAAACAGCAGCAAGGAGACGTGTTCCCTACGTGTGGTCTTCACGGAAGAAACATGGCAGCTTGTCAAAGGGGCACCGCAAGTCCACGTGTTTAAGAGAGCCCAGAGAAGAGCCACAGACAGAACAGACCACCCTGCAAAGAAACTGCAGGAGCCACACAGACACCTGGCAAAACATTTAGCTAAAATGCACTGGGTAAAAGATGGGAAAAAGGTAAGCAGTCCTTTATTACAGGTTCTCAAAAAGAAAACCATCCACACTGAAACAACTGTATTTTAAAACACTGCAAGTTATGCACAACATAAAACATGAAAATATTTATTAGGGTCTGCTTTATAGATGTATGCTAATGTTTAGGCTATGCAACATTAAAAACAGCAACTCCTGTTTGAACAAAGATTAAGTGATGTGCGTTGTAAATCTTTATCTGCTCAATAAGGTCATTGACAATAGTTTGATGTTTGATTGCCATCCCAATCCCCCCCCCGGTGGTGTGTTGTAACCGTTCTTTCCTTCAGCCACTTTGTGCAATTACTGCAAGTTAAACACACTGAAATTCAACTCTGCGGCTCAGCATGTCAACACAGCCAAGCAGAGACAATGCTTAAAAGCTCACTTTAAGGAACATTTACCAAATTCTACTTTAAATGAGGACTTCACAAGTTTAAAACATCAAGAAACTGGTAGGTGGGAAAAACTAAGTTCACAATACAATATACACAAGCCAAAACACAACAGAAAACATAAAATAACTTAAGTCTTAAGAAAGGCGTTTTAAATATTTCAAAATGTTACCTCCTTGAAGAATGTCCAGTGTCTGAACGAAATTTTTCCTAAGCGGTGATATGCTGCTTTTGCCTGCATCCAAAATTGATAAATCTGAGTGCGAGTGTCTGTATGTGCCCTATGCTGCCTGGAAAAGGTCCAGACCCCCTGGGACCCTTACTAGGATAAAAGACTGGAAGTGGTAAGAACGGATGGATGGATGGGGGGGTGGAGAGAGGACAAGCCATACAAAACATATAAATACAACCCATACATAAACTTCCCTTCTGGCGGGAATGGAAATTATATGTAAACGAGGTTTCCTCCAAATCTAAGGAGAACCAGAATTCTCTCTAAAGAAGTGAATGCATTAAACAGACCAGTGCATCGGACATGACTGAACATAACACTGAGCAGCAATACTGAACACTATCCTCTGCACACAGAGGCCGTAGCAAGGAGCTCCCAAGCAATCTCTGGGGCCATCTTGCCCACCCAGATCGCTTGACTCAAACAACAGAAGAACACAAGACGCCTGAAATTCAGGAACAGTGTATGACGCATCGAGACCAGTGTATCGATGCAATGACCAAGACTCAAAGCAACGTGGTTAAACCCACCAGTGTGACGGACCGCAACGCGCCTCTAACTTCTTAATGTCAAGCACAGTGAACTGAAGGTTAAATTTTACTTATATTTCTACTTAGTGCTTAAGTTCAAAGGTCACCATTCACCTTGCAGTCAGCAGTGGCCATCAGAGATGATGGCCTCATGGCAACAGTGGCAAATGGAATCAGTGCAAAAAAGGAAAAATCATACCCTGATGTTAGCATGCAGCACCAGCCATGGCCCAACAAACCTCCTTCCCCACCTCACTTAAGAGGGTCCCCAGAATCACTGTAACAGAACATTCTTAAGGCATGGAGAGTGCAGGTATTGGAGAGGCTGCTGTAATTAACTGGGCGGGGCCAGACAGGACTCACAGATGACTAGGGGTGGGGAAGAGGAAGGGGTTTGCTACACATTATTGGCTAGCTCTGCTGGTTTGGCATCAGTTTTTGGGGCATCTGCATCCGAGCCGCTGGAGTCATCGTCGTCCTCGTCGTCGGTTTGCTCTACGCTGTGGTACAGCATGGGCACGCGGGTCTTGTGCGTGATGGTGATGGTGCACGGCCCCTGGGCCCACGGCTCCCCGTCCACTTGCATGGGCATCCGGGAGCTTTTCAGCACCAGCTATGGGCACAGACATGGGGGGGGTCTTCAAGGTCCGACTGGACTGGCGGAGAGTCGGTCACATAAATGCAATTAAGTTCACTGAAGCTGCCTTTTTGCACCGCAACACACACTCAACTAACGTGGCTGAGACATGGAAGGAAAATTTTGCTTTTATGGGGAGGGAGGCATTGTGGGATCGTTGCTCTGTTTTAGGCCTTAGGCAAGATGATGATTTTCTTACGAAAGAAGGGTACGTGCAGGCAGGGGTGCCAAAGGGGGGGATGTTAGGATGACTCTAGGGGCCCAGCACTGATGGGGACCTTTGCCAATTTATTTATGTTTGGGGGTGGGGCCTAAGAGTATAGTCTTTCATAGGGCCCACATTTTCTAGCGGCTCCCCTGCATGCAGGCATACATGACTATCTGGATGTGTTCTGACTTTAGAACTTGCTGTTAGCAGACAATTATAGGAATACAGCACAACATCTGGTGAGCAGACAGATGAAAACAGTAAGAGAAACAAGAACTTGTGAGAGGTCAGGCATATCGAAACCTGTGGACAAGCTAGGTGGAAGACAAAGAGGAAGAAGATTAGAGTTGTGGGCTTCCTAGCATGATACATTGATTATCCTGCAGAAGCTGTATTAGAATGGAATTAGCTGTGTAGAAGAACTGATCTGTATATGCGACACATGGTTGAGTGAGAGGGTAGGTGATGGAAATGTGGTCTCAGCAGATGGTGTTTTGGCCGAGCATGTTGTTAAAATCTGTGTAGCAACAACCAATCAGAAAGAGGGTGCCTTTGGGGAAAGACATTCAGAATAAGGATATAAATTGCCGTTTTCTGTCCAGAGACAGCAGAGGTGGTGAGAAATGCTGCAGTGTGTGTTTGCTGTGTATTACTAACCTGCTTGAATAAAGAAGACTTATCTTACTGTCTGTGTCTGAGCTGAAATCTTTTGAGTAAAGAGGTAACGGCAGAAGGAAAAAAATTCTTCTGCTAATTTCTCCCACACAGTACGATGGAAGCAAATAGAGAACTTGTAAGATATCACCCGGCCGCAGTAGAGAAATGCATACACAGACAGCAGCAGTATTCATCAAGCACCGTAGTCTGTACTGAGGAACATCTCAGTCTTCTAAAAGCTTCTCCATAGAGCAAAGGAAGCGCCAAGGAGCACAGACCTGGGAGTCAAAAGAGACCAGCTATATAAACTAACCCGCACTGTGTGTGCCTGCCCCAGGCGTACTGGGTTGGCTAGTTTGACCTGGATCTGGGCGCAGTGGAAGGACCCGAACACTCCAACCACCTCCAGGAGACCATCATCCAACCTGCAGGAGAGACGGCGATGAGTGCAGACTGGAAAAATCACGGCAGGAGACCACACATTGTATGGATTGACTATAGCATCTTTATATGACCATAATAGCTAGACGTTACTTATCTTTGCTGCACTATTGCACAATTGCTGCCTTTTTATTGCTTATTTATTAATGAATTGCTCTTTGGCCTGTGGCCACGTCTGAAACTGTGAGCATTACAAGGTACTTTCCGCACATAGCCAAGAAAACACCTCGAATCTCGAAACACAGAGCACTCCAAAGCAGGAGAGTTACCACCGCTCCAAGGCCATTCCTTTAAGCGACGATCACTCCAATGTGGGTCTTTGATTTTGCATGGAGGACAAATCAATCATTTGCCAAGATCAAGTAAAAATGCCCGAAGCCTTTAATTAAAGAATTATACAAATAGAACTCCTCTAGTGATTACAGGAAACTGGAAATTATCTTAAGACGGATGGTCCAAGCTGAGAACGAACCCCTTGGCTGATCTGACTGAACATGGACACAGGACAGACTCGTCTCTTGCTCACCGTGTTGGGGGATATGGCTCATCTCCCATCCCCTCCCACAGACGACAGCCGCCTCCCCAGTAGGCAATGTTGCAGACGATTATTCCCTCGAGGCGGGGCAGGTCCACCCTCTCACCATCCAGCTCCAGCTACAGGCACACGCAGGACCGCTACTGTCATGACATCATCCCAGGATCGAATTGCAGAAGCTAAATATAAATACTGAACCACAATTACTTTTAAGACATTAGCGGACTACACTGCCTTGGGGAGGTCATATTTAACCTTTCTTCCACATCTGTGTGCCTCTCTCTCAAATGCAATGGGTTTTCGCACCTTCCTATCTCAGCCACACCCTGACCGTAGCTGGGGGACCTGAATGCCTCCCCACCTGCTTTGTCCCTGTCCCACCTGTTTGACCTTTAACCTCTCCATTTTCTTCTTCGTATGCAGCAGAAGGTTTCTCTATAAAACACATACAACTCAGACAATTCCTTTGTCAGGTCATGAGACCTACTGGGGTTCTCATGGAGCTTACTAATGTACATTTTACTTACCGCACTGTTGGATCAAAGAACTAATATGCTGTTATTACTATTAATCTGATTAGCAAGACTTCATTAACTTCCTCGGCAGCTCATCGAACCTTGGTGGTACATTTCCACCACAGAGGGCTTCTGATGTGATATAATTTGAAATGCGTAGACACTGCAGAGTGTAAAGCGATACCTTACCTGATTGTAATGGTACATTCCCATGACTTCAGTTAAACTGGATTAAAGCTGCTTAAGCAGTTAAAATATAATGAAGAGATGGACATGATGAACTTTGAGGATGATGGATGTACTCGGGGTACTTAGAGTGACCTGGAGGTGGCTTGTAAGACCTCATCTCCTCAGAAGTTTCACACACCGCCTACTAACCCCACTGAAAACGGAAGCAGGCTCAAAAATGTACCTCAATCTTTTTATCCAGATCTTTGCACTCCTGCACTAAGCAGTCTTTGGTCCCATACAGGAAGTACACCGCCTGGGGGGGCAAGAAAATTTACTAAAAGAGGGTAGGAGGGTAACGATGTAAGTTATATTAAAAATGAAAACCAGAGATCAGGATTTCGGTTCCAGTCAAAGCTGACAACGGAAAACCTGTGATCGACGTTTAAACGCATGGAGTGGGGGGCCACAGTGCTGCTGTTTTATGGCACCGGCAAGCATGTTATTTTGGATATTGCGTGACCCATCCCCCACCTTGTTGATGATACGGCTGGAGAAAAACGAGGGCGTTTTCTCACGATGGGCATGGAAGTTCAAGGCCATGAGAGCATCCGGGCCCACAGAAAAATAGTTGTTCATGGACAGGATCTGGAAGACAGCAGCATCGACCACCAATATCACTCAGTGTATTTAAAGGGGAAGACACACTAGAACTCGGAATTCAAATTACTACACTGAAAATGTCCAAAAATCAGACTGAGCACCCTGACCACGGCAGCTGAACTTCGACCATCTGCTCACTTTTGGTTTCCGAAAATAGTATCCTTTCGAAGCAACCTGGACTTTCCACCTAAAAATCAATAAAATTAAAACCTGTTCAGAGAAAGTAACCAAAAGGACATGCTGAGAGAAAAATAACTCAGAACACAGGATTAAAAAAATGCAAATTGACACAAACAGCATCTGGAATATCTTGTACATAGTTTTTAGTTAGCAATAAGTCAAAATCGCTAAACACTAATGCACTGGCCAACCAGCAGGAGGCACTCACACTGGCAGCAGCAGAAGAGTTGCGGAGCTATAAGACCATGCTAGTGCCTGCATACCTGTCTATGTTGACCACCTCAGCGTCCAGGATGTTCCTTAAGACCTGCTCCACAGCGATTTCCCCGGCATACCCCGCCCCCCACCCCAGTGAGTTGGACAAGTCATTTCCTGTGCCGAGGGGTAAGATGGTCACCCATGGGATAAATTGCTCCTGGCCCTTGATAAAGACAACCAGATACACAGATATACTTAGTGAAGGTTTCATCCTTAGTCAAACTGGACACAATAATATCACGTAGATATTTGGTTAATAACACAAACTTGTAGTTAAACAAATTTGCAAAAAAGAAGTTGGCGTTTTTGCAGTATTTGCCTGTAACAACAAACACACACCAAGCAACCTGCAGCCCTGCATTCTGTGAAGCCACCACATGCTATGATGGTGAGCGCCATCTAGTGGTTCAACAGCTGACATCAAATTGGGCTGAGGGTCCCTTTAGCACAATGTATTGCAAAAAAAAAAAATTATGCATGAAAATGCTGCAGCTGTTCTCAACAAATACTGCAATTTGCAGTCAGCCTGTCGCACAGACACTTCTGTTCAAAAATGGGGGTAGGTGTCCTTTACCAGATACGGTCTTTATGCCTGTTCAGATTAGCAGAGACTTACAGTTACAGTAAATCTATGGCCAAAGAACAAGCCATTAAACCAAGGAGTGTAAGTGGGACAAACAGCTATGACCACATTGTTATGTATGGTTTGTCTAAGAAACCCTTCTACAGCAGGAAAGCCACAATACTGCACCCCCTGACAACATTCCTCATATCTATGTACCCGTTCCTAAAACCCACACAGATCGTACCTAGAATTCTTGTCGAACTTGAGAGCAACATCAGCCAGAAAACCTACCCATAATGCATTTACAGAAGCTCCGACCATGTGACCAGACATTTCCACTGCAAAGGCTGGTATAGAGGTACTCAGTGAGCAGCACTCTGGGAAGGGGGTCGCTGTGGGCAGTCAGACAGCCTCAACAAATGACGCTCACCTTGAGTTTCATAGTGTCGATAGCGTCCAGCACCCAGCCGACGGTGCCATCGCCCCCGCACACCAGCACACGCACACTCCCTGGAGGCAGCAGGGTGCACAGCTGTAAGGCCCGGGCTGGAGGTAGTGTAGTCAGATCAAACACCTGGGTGGAGACGAAAGGTGGAGGCCAGAAATCAGAGTCACCCAGCACCACCGAGTGAGAGCGGCACAGCAACCCCACCCTAATATACATTTAAAAGCTGATGCACACCACAAACACCCTGATGTACCCTACTGCTGGTCGTACATGTCAACTTGACGGACCGCTAAACTTAACCAAGTTCTTGTTAAATATTTGCACACATCACCTCATGCCTGATAAGCAAAGTAAGATGAGTCAGAGAGAATAGTATCCATTCATCGGCGGTCTCCAGCCAGTGTAAGGTGATGAATGATTTTCTCAGAGACATTTGAGTCCAGCTGCCAGGCAGCACATGTGAAAACCCGTGGCTCATCGTAAGAAGAGGCACAAAAACTGACAGCCCTCCACTCGGCACACAAGGAGAAATGCACTGAGGGCCAAGTCAGGCCCGAGGGTTCAAGCTTCTCCAACGCAGCGCCAGGATCAACTAAACAATTCCATGCAGTCAAAAGTGAAAAATTACCTTGAAATAGGATGCAACCCGCTAGTGCACCCCTTTCTGTAGCCACATGGACAGAAACAAATGACCTTTTTTAATTATATTTGTACAGTATATACCAGAAGCTAGTCCATGTTTTGCAGCAGACAGGCAGTCATAGGTTCAAATCCCATAAAAAACTGAAGAACCCTGTAAATGAAGAAATGTATACACAAACTGAATTGTGCCATAAAAATACCCAGCTGCTGAAAATTATTTAAAAATTGAAATTGTCAAAGGAAACCAAACAGGAATGTTTAATAATAGGGATGCAGTGTTGTCCACCTGACCGGCAGGAGGAGATCCTGACCTGGATGGGGTTAAGCAGAATTCGAAACTCTCCCAGCAGGGCCTCGGCCATGTTGTTCCCACTGCGTGTGTTGGCCAGGACCAGCACTGGTGTCCAGCCACTACCGCAGAGAGCTGCCAACTAGAACCACACACACAGACATGGAAATCAAAAATTATGTGTGAAGCTCAGGCCAAGATGTGCAGGTCAAGAAATGTAACAAACTATAACACAAAATGTTAAGCACTCCATCACCCCGGCTTCTGAGTGGTGAGAATGTAATAATGGATTCATTTTCTACTAGTACGATTCAGAGGAGGGAGTCTGCATGAAACTTACACTTGAAGAGTCATCAAAACCACAGTCAAATTCTTCGCATGCATGCATACCTGGCCAGTAAATGTGATTCTGATTCCATTCTCCCCCTGCTTTGGGGTTCCTCTGGGCACTCCGGTTTCCTCACGCAGTCCAAAAACATGCATTGTAGGCTAATTGGCACAGCTAAAACTGATCGTGGTGTGTGTGGCTGATCGTGGTGTGTGTGGCTGATCGTGGTGTGTGTGGCTGATCGTGGTGTGTGTGGCTGCCCTGCGATGGGTTGGCACCCCCATCTAGGGTGTCCCCCACCTTGTGCTCAAAGTTGCCTGGGATAGGACCCTGAATAAGATTAAGTGATTCAGAAAATGGATGGATGGATTCAGCAGAGTTCCTATTAATGAGGCCCTTTTAAAAGCAATTCCCAATTTGAAATTCCCTTTTTGAATCCTTGCCCCCATGGTTCTGTGATGACCCCAATCCCACAAGAACCCCCCCTGTGGGGCCACGAGCTTGAGAGAGGCCCCCCCCACCTTGATGTACTCATCAGGGTGCCGGCGACGTAGCTTGTTAACTTGGTGGAGGTAGTGAGGCGGAATGATGAGACTGTGGAATTCGCCCAGGTCACAGAGATCCCCATCCTCCAGGCCCGGCTTGCAGTCGTCGTGCACCGTGGTCTGACACCAAATGCACCTGCAGGAAAAGCAGCCGTTGTACCGCCGTGACCGACACAGACGTCATGCAAACAATTGGCTCCAAGGCCAATTGTGGGTAAACTAGACCACTGTGCATATGGTGTGCTCATAATAAACGTGTTCATCACCAGCATGAACAAAGCACATGTCTGCACTTCCTGATGGAAGAGCCATTCATCCATAACCTCTAACCGTGTAACTTTCAGCACAGGGTCACAGTGGGCTGGGGCACACCCTGGGCAAGATGAAAGTTCACAGCAAAGCACATCAATTCACATACACGTGCATTTATGGTTCTGCTGGAGGAAAAGTGGGTACCCAGAGAAAAGCCACACAAACAAAGGAAAAATGCAATCTTTACACACACAACTGGGCGCAATAATTTGACCTTCAACCCTGGTGGTATCACAGAGAGCCATACGGGCACCCTAAAAATGAGGAAAAAAAATGCTCCAATAATTATTATACAAATTATAGTGATAAAATTTCATACTTCACGATTACATTTCTTAACTCCAAATCATTTTGATCATTTCAACAGCAGGAGAAGGCCTTACCATGCCATGAAAAAATATTTGCCCCCTTCCTGAGTTCCTCTAATTTTTGTTTATTAACAACACTTAATTGTTTCTGATCACCAAACAAATTTAGTATAAGACAAAAAACAACCCGACTAAACACAATACACAGTTGTCAAGTGTGTCAAAATTTGTTTGGAGATCAGAAACAAACAAAAGTAGGGGAACTCAAGAAGGGGGCAAATACTTTTTTTCCACAGCACTGCATGTTATGATAAATTTAACACTACCTAAATAGAGTGATAAGGCATACGCTAGCTTTGCCTTACTGCACAGAAACTTCACAAGTTAAACTTTTCTATAGATAGTTCAGAAAAAACAAACACACTATAGAAAGATGGCAACTCCATTTGATCGGGCTAACTGTCATCTCTAAATTGAGAATATGACTCTGTGTGCAACACGGTGCATGTACATGCCCTGCAAAGGACTGGCATCCCATCCATGGTAAACCCCAGCCTTGGAACAGACTCTAGGCTCCCCGGCGACCCTGACCAGGATAAGCAGTCAGAAGATGGATGGATGATTTAAGTTTTTATTATGGATTAAGTACCTTCCTTCACTAAGCAACTAAACTACGGTACGTGCAAGTAAAAATCACACGTTACAAACAGAAGAAAACTAACAATAATTCTGAAACAAAAAGAAAAAATAAAGTTAACTGAATTACTATAACCATTGGCCAGCACCATGGCACAGTAATACAGTTAAGAAATCAAAAACAAGCAAGGGCCGAGCTGTTGTGCTGGTTGAGTGGGCGCTCAGCCGGAATTCACTGTGCATCCAGTCATACATACGAGTCAAAGTACGAAAGGTATCGTACGTATTCAGTTTCGTCATTACGTATGCTAACCTAGTTCGTTTCTGCCGATGTTGGCGTATCGAATCGACATTAACCCGGCATGTGTGTCAGACCTTTGAGACTGCATTAAAGAGCAGTCGGCTTTACCTCAGGTCGCACAGGCTAGGCTGCGTCCCGCACTGTTGCGTGCACACGGCGCAGTAGCTGCACAGCGGCACGTTGCCCCGAACCCAGTGGTGCGCGAGCGTTCCGTCGGCGCGCGGCGGGGCCGCGATCTCCTTGCATGGCAGGCTGCGGTCGGCTGCACGCAGGCACTGCTCGTCTGCGCAGAGCCCGCAGCAATCGCAGAAGGCTCCCTGGAGGATGTGCTGGGAGCAGACGCAGCAGTACGTGGGTTTGCTGAAGAGGTCAGTGTAGTGCCAGCCGTGTTTGCTTTTCCGGAATATTTCCCGTATGAGCGTCTTCCGCTTCGAGCGCTGCACGCTGCACCACAGCGTGATGACCACCGGCACCACCACTGCGAGGAACGTCCATGCAAGGAGCTGCCATTTCTCCGTGTTCAGTAGTTGCTTGCTTCCCTCTGCCTCCATTAACCCGGATACCGGCTGCTGGGTGGCAATGCACGGATTAATAATTCGAACTTTAAAAACTGCGTCGCCTTTTCGCAGTACTCTAATGCCTGGCGTAGGTGGAGGCAGAACCGGCGCCTTCTTGCCGCATGACTCGATAGGCGGCCAAAGTGCACATTACCACACGACAGCGTGGATCAACCCTCTGGTTAAGTAGTTCCAAATCGGTACAAGAGTCCGCCTATAAACGGGTAAGGAACCCGGTATCATTGTGATTATATTACCAGCGTGAGCTAGAAGACGTCACGTACCCGTGCGTACCGTAACAAGGCGATCTAAAGCACCGAACGTCCCGTGCGCTTCACAAAGTGACACGACACATGCAGCTGGTCAGCATCGGTCCTCGACAGTCTCCCTTAAAGACGGTACTCACGGTATCCGGTACCTGCACCGAGAAACACTATTAACATAAAACCATAAAGCGTCGTCACGGTCGAACACACCAATAGACGGAAGCGGAAGCCATGACGCTCTGCGTCTTGCTTCGCGTCGTGATGCTTCAGCTTTAAAGTGAAAGCGAAGCCGCATCTCGTCTGCTGTGCTGTTACACCGAATTCATTTTTAAGCCGATGTGACGCCGGCTCCGGGGGGGGGCAGACACTCGAGTGTAATGTGCTAAAGAGCTTTATTTCCCAGCATCACGAACGGCAGCCGTTTCGCGGTCGGTTGTAGGGAGAGGAAACCAAACCAAAAGGGCCGTGGAAGAAGAAGCTGGGTGGGGACTCGGGTATCAGGGCCGGCTGCTGGTGCTGTTTCCGTGGTTCTGTGAAGACGGGACTCAGGTTCAGATGAACTGGACCAGAGCTGACATGATTCGCAGCCCCCTCCCCCCATTTGCATAGCTTAATTACTTAAGTAATTAAGTTACTTAATTACTTAGTTACTTAATCTCGTTATACTACTTAATTTCGTTGTACTCGTTACAATGACAAAGATATTCTGATAGCTGTATACTTCTGAAGTTAAGCTTTTTCTTTTCCTACAGGTTCATAGTTCTCTGTAATATTTGCAAGCCTTATTCCACGATAGGCAATATTGTTACTGTCAATAATTTAGTCACATCTACATATTTATTTGACTAAAGTTAGTATTTACTTTTAATGCTGTGAAAAAGGGACATTTCTCGATATGTCTTATTAACAAAATGATTCTTAAAACCTGTGTTTAAGAAATAATGCTATGCAGTATAAGGGCACTATCTTATCTGCTACCAAGTGTTTGTGCTACAAGTATGACCTAAAATATGATTCCGATCTTGAATTTTTACACCAAGCGAGCACCCCACAGGAAGGTGATGTGTGAAACGTGTCAGTTAACGACTTCAGGATCGCTGCATTAAAAGAATCAACAACTAGTTACTTTTCCATTGAATAGTTAGTGTTGCAATTTGATAGACGATACACGAAAAATTTAACGCTGTTTAAGTAAAGCATCAGGAATATTTTCAACATTTTATGTAGACTATCACAGCTACAAATAACTTTAGCAATATTTAATCATTTAAAAAGCCAGTGTTCGCAAAGCCTGCATAAAAATGCCGAAACTACCTAACGATGCTTGACGGGGGAACATTTTAACCCTTTGCTTGTCGAAAGTGGCCGACCTCGCGCCTTTTTACACAGTCAAGACTCTTGCGCGCCATCTACCGTCAGGCACCAGTACTACGTTAATGCTCCTTGCCATTTCACAGTTCAGATGCTTTGCTTTTCGTTTTGTTTTTTTCTTTTCTTTTCTCAAACGTTCTCATACATTTCTCGAAATGTGACATGCGTGAACAGTACATCAGGGTCGTGCAGAGACTTTTTGAGGGAGCGCCACTCAGAACCTTCAATTAACAATTTAATACGAGCGACCCGTGGGGAGCAGTTTTTTGTGGTTCGGACAAAAAGGGCAGGTGCCTCCACACCCCCAAAGCCGCCCCCCCCCCAACGCATGTGCCTGCAGTACATACAAGCTCCATAGCACGAATGCTATTCCATTTCTGAATGCTTTCACTAAAAATACAGAAGAGTCTATAAGTCTGAGACTATATTAACAGTATGGGAATTTCTTCATTTAATCCAGGAAATAAAGTATTAGGATGTGCCAAGACATAAGGGCATTTCACAGTGGATCACTGCAGAAAAGGCCTATTTACCGATGAATCAAAATTTACAATTCATGCCAGTATCAGAAGGGTTAATGTAAGATAATGACCCCAAACCTCCAAGCTTTGCAAGAACTATACTAGAAAACCACCAAGCATTAAGTAACACCACAAGAAGCTCTTTGGAACATTCTCAGATCATGCTGGGATAACATGGATCATCAGGTTTTGCCCGAACTTGTGGAGGCCATGCTAGCTCAAGTGCATGCTGTGATTCAAGCAACAGAGGGACAGAAATTCTGAAATGCATGTAAGATGTTTCACAGATTCAACTTTTTTACTCAAACTGTTATGCTGATAAAATGATTTGTAATTAACAATTGTGTGTTCCATGAGAAAAGAATACTGAAAATGCCTTCATTTGGCAGTGGTCCTAGACATTTCAACCCCACTATACGCGGCATACGTTTTTATCCAGTCCATTAACTGCATTGCCCACCTAGAACTAGATATTGCATTACTTTTTCTGCCTTAAGAGACCACTCGTACAAGCATTCAACCTCACTGCACAGCTAAGAAACTGCTGCAGGCAAAATCATTCAGTAGTGAAGCAGCTCTTGAACGGCCATTAAAGGGAACTAACAGCATAACAGAATGAGTGCCAGCAAGCAGCGGCTCCTACGTGCAGAAGTGAGGGGTTTTGTATGCATGGTGGTGAGCATAGGAAGGCTTAAAGTGAAAACTTTAAAGTGAAACTCATGCCCCACAATCAACTGTCATTAAATTTGGCCTGACGATAGCAGAAACTAGGAGGCATGAGCTGCAGCACCTCCACGCTGTATTTGTGTCAATCATCGTGATTTTCTGTCAAATGTACAGCTCTGTAATCAAGCAGTATTGAAGAATGCTTAATTTTAGTACTGTAGCATGTCTATCTGGACGTTTCTGTCCGAGTTTCAGATACAGTAGGTTTACGTTAGCTTTCTGTGCTATGTAAAGAGTCCTGATGCTGGCAGAGGTGGGAAAGCTAATAGCGGCATTGGCCGCATGGGAGGTTCAGCACGCTTTTTGAAGATGGAGCAGCAGGTCTTTTAGCTACTGGCAGGGTGCCATGGAAGAACCAGATCCCCATGAAGCAGTTTTACAAAGTAACAAAAGCTAATAGCAAGGTGAAAGAACTGAGACATCAGCAATAATGCAAGGTGCCATTTTTAGGGAGGATCGGCTTTTAAGTGAAACAGTTGCTCCCAAATGCCGCATGTATCTTTCAGGGTTTACAATTCCACGTGGTTAGGATAAGCGAGTAGAAGGTAGACTGGTGGATGATTATTGTTTTGACAATCTGGGAAATCAATATCCATAAAAAACAGAACTGTGATTGTAAATAGGTCTGTTAGGCCTCTGCAGGCACAACATGGGAAGCTGGAAAAAAGCACAGATATTCTCCAGATGTTTTCACAGTCCTCTGCCAAACTTAAGTGCAAAGTGACAGGAGAATCTAAGTGACCCCCTTTGTCATCAACGGGCAACAGAACTACCTGTGGGGAGGGGGCAGGTGAAATTGCTTCTCACAGTGTGTGTTTTTTTTGGGTCGCCAGTAGCTTTAGTAATGCTTAGTTAATTAATCAAGTGTAAGAACTGAACTAATTCCAACTAGTAGCAATGAAAAGAACAGACTAGTTCATACAACCATTATTCCAATAGTGGGTGAACACATGTTGCAATGCCCATGTAATAGCTTAATATCATAAACAGTATATTTTCCTTCAAGAATAATTTAGTCTTTTTGCCAGAATGTTATAGGACTGAAATGATTTACATCAGATTGCAGTCTAATATTAGTACATGTTTTATGAATGTTGATGTTCTTATAATGTTCTTGTTATATTATACACACGTTGATGAACCTGATCTGTACTTTTCGGTGTTTTAAAACTTAATCCAACACTCTGTTCAGTTTCAGTATTATCTGGCTTATTAGTATTCTCTCTCTGTCTCTCTCTTTCTCTTTAAAACATTTTCTAGAGTTGCACTGTAAATGTAATGGTGTGAAAACAATACACGAGCTCCCCCACAGGACCTGGGAGTTTATGCAAAGTTTCCTTCTCGCAGTGAATCTTTGCATGTTGTTTAGCCGTGTCGCTGTTCGCCTCGCAGCATGCACTGGGCCAGGTTCGTTTTCATAGCTCTTCTCAGGTTGGCCTTTCGGGTCACATGTTCCCCGAGCCCAGATCCCCACGGAGACGAGGGAATGAATGGGCACTTTGTTGCTCCCCCAAAAACAACCTCTAATGGCATTCTGCTCGGAGATGGAGTGAATTCCTCTGAGAGGGGGGCCAGTCACTAGGGCCTGAATTTAAAAAAAAAGTTGCAAAAGAAGAAAAGTGCTACAAATTTAACATTCAAATATGCAACAAATGCAGTTTTTTTTGCCTAATTTTAAAACAAACATTTTATTGATGGAGGGGTTTTTTAGAAGTGATTCACCACTGGTGATCAGTAATAAAATTTTAAAACGGAGCTAGGAAGGCAAGATGAGACATCAACAGTGGTGCTAATTTAATTTAATGTACTGTTAGAAGAGCAGCAGGTCTTTGGATTTCCAGAGAGTTTATAATATTCTCTGACATCTAGTGTTTCAGAATGTAGACTCTGTATATAGATTTGAATATCCAGGAGGGGATTTATGTGGTGCCGTCCTGACTCCTTGCGTAAAAATGCTGATTTAATAAACCAAGAATGGAGTAATTAACTTTGATGCACTTGACATTGACTTGTGTACTCGAAAGGCCCAGGCAGCAAAATGTGCAGGCTTTCCATGCACGAGCACCCCCAACAGACTGATCAGGGGGACTAAGGTTGCCAGGTGCCTGCAGCAGGAGACAGATCACTCTCACAATCTATGATACGAGTCCTGAATTGTGTCCCGTGTCCAGTTCTGTTCAATGAGTGCAAATCAGCTTGAGAGAGAGTTTACATGTGCCAAAGAATGCTGGCTTTGACACACTGCAGTGACGTTGGAGAAGTCCGTGGCTGCCAAAACAATTTGAAAGAGCCAAAGCAGAGCAGATGTGGTGAGAAAACACAGGTTAACACATGTGCCATGCCATTAACTCATACATCAAACACAGAGATATGCCACCTCTTTGTTTTGGTGGGCTGGTTAATGGTTTATTTTGAAGGCCGATGCAAGCTTTGTTTTTATCGCAGGCATTTTATATGATAAAAACACTTATGAGGGTGCTTCAGTTTTTACTATAATTTGCCTCTGCAATAATTTTTTTAATTTGTATTTTGTAAACAGATATTTCAAGCATGTTTTTATTATTACTGTACACTGTTACAAAATAACTGCTTTTGACAATCATATTCAAGAATTTATGAATATTTTGGAGAAATGTAGTTTTTGTTTTTTTTATTATAGACTTCATAAACTTTATACTCTGAATTGCCAGGTGAAGGAGAGTAGAAAGAAACAAACACAAACAAGTGCTTCTGAATGTTTACAGACCACAGAAATGCTTCTCTCGTCATTGAGGTAACAGACTTTCGAGATCTGGGGTGAGGAATGACCTGGGGAATCGGGCTCATCGGGAAACTACCATGTAACTTCATTCCAGCCCTCAGAGAGCTAATGAATATGAATGTTCAAATGTAACTTAATACTGGCCTTCACATTTATCATCTAATGAACATTCTGATGTTACTATATTCCACCTTTCATGCATGAGACTATAAGGGCGACCATTCAAATTTATCATTAGTCCAAAATTTGACAAGAGGTTTTAATCACTTTTGGTTTCGTTTCTGAGATCGAATTTCATTATGGACAAGGGTTCTATTATCCAACCACAGCATATACATTATTTTATATTATATACATTAATTATCTTTCTCTTCTTGTTGTAATTCCTCTAAATTTAATCCATTACTTTCATTCACTTTATGCTATAAAAAATGTAGATATCAGTGCCATTAAACTGCTTCATAGGCTCTTCATGCAGAATCCATTAGTCCTTGCCACACAGACTGAAGGCACCCCCACATAATTCATCATCTGCACAGGGACATGTGGCACCTTTGCAGCAAGCTGACCAGACGAGTGGACCTACTGCGATAGCATTCATGGTCATCAGGTTCCATGCTGGTGGAGACGCTGTGTGGCTCTGTAGCCCTTAACCTAAAAACGACTCTAGGGCCGCCAGATAATCAGCTGACCCTGTCCTCTGACCCCAAGCTATGTTTTCACCTGTATTTGAGTGTGTCCTCATGGAGAGCGAGATAGGATATGCAAAAAAAAAAACATTCCAATCTATTCTGTGAAACAGTACAAATGGCCAACAGAGATTTCATTTCAGGTTCACATCTTTTTCCTGCCCAACCAGAACTGTATATTGCAAACACACACGAACCTTGAATTGTTGCTTGTAATTGATCTCCTCCTTTTCACCTGCAAAGAGTATCTGATTCAGTCCAGTTCTAGAAATGAAAAATACACATATCACTATTGTGATTACGCATACCTCTTCACTCCACAGAAAAAAAAAATACTAGTGTCAGCCTGTTAGGGTAGGGTTACTCAAACTGGGAAATCCCCAGAGTTCCTTATACGTAATTCTAAAGGATTTGTTTTTGGAATACATTCACTTATTCATTTGGAGAAATAATGACAAGCCCTTCTTTAAGGTGATTTCGAATACAGTCATATACATTCAGGATAGAGAGAAGATATGTAAGATGATCTGAATGAATGTTCCCCAAGTCCACATGTAAGGGTGTGATCTATGTTTCAGCTCCCATACAGTCTAAATTCAGATCTCGTAGTTCTGATCCTAAACAGATGCAGGCTGTAATGATTTTATGTAACATAGCCAAGATCTCCTTTTGAGACATTCAAAAGTAATTTCAAGATATCTAAGTAAACCATTTTAAAGATGCCTTTAAATTTACATCAGACAATATTATATGAACTTGCACTGCTCTGTGTAGTTCAAAGGGGGATGGGCCTCCCCCTTGAGCATGGTTCCTCCCAAGGTTTCTTCATCCTTGCTGCCATCACCTCAGGTTTACTCTCTGGGGACCTTGGACCCAGGGTTCTGTGAGGCGCTTTGTGACAATGCTCCAAAGCTCCAGCTCTGTATAAATAAAATAGAGTGGAATATAAAAGGATTTTTTTCTACTATTTTAAGTTTTTACCAAAATTTTGCTTTATTTATCGACATTCCTGCATATTTCAATATGTAAATTGTTTAAAAATATCTTTTTAATTTAGGTTAAAAAAGACGTCATTTAATGCTGATTGAAATTGCTATCGCAAATTTGGTTATCAGTTAAGACAATTAGCATGAAACATAGCTTTAAGTACAGTAGTTCACATTTTGAACAACACGTCAGTAATAGAAAGTAAGTGTGTACGGAACTTCATTATCTGCGTTAAAAATGTATGGTTTAAAAAATCAAAATTAAATACTGCAGATAGATAAGATTTCTGATTTTTTTTTTTACAGAGCCATCGTAAATGCGTGTTGACTACGCGTTTCTCTGTCAGTGTGCCTAATAGATTGTCTTTGTCCACAAAATAAAAGTGCAGAGTGAAGTTGATGGATGATACAACTGATCAAACAAAAAGTCCCTTGCTTCTTTCATGGAAGTGCTGTTGATACGCCCGAAATATAAACATGTAGGCAGCCCTTATACTCTCAATTCTGAAAAACCACATAAATGTCTTTGTAGACGTCTGTGATGGCATGACCAACTTATTTATAACCTTAGGTAATACACATATCATCACAATTTTAAACCGCATTTTTATATGGACAGATGTCGAGTTCAGTGGAAAACTTGTTTAAATCCACAATAAAAAGAATATCATGCAACCGTTTATTGCGTATTTAAATGAGTTTTACAACAGTAAGCACAATTAAATATAATGTGGTGTGAAGTCAATGTGTCGATATCCCACTTTTGATTTTGTGAAGTCTAAAAGACTTTCGTCAAACTAATGTTTTGCATTAAGTTAAATAGCTGCATATATAAAACCCGCATGACAGCGGCGCAGGAAATACGCGGTGACATGACTGGTGTAGGAGGAGTCCTTAGGTTCTCGGAGCCCTCATGACTGAGTGGTGGGCTTTCAGGTCGTCTCTGACCTGGACCCGGGGTCAATATAGTAATTCACTTGTCTTAGAATAGAATAGCGGAACTAGTTTGTGCATTTCTGGCACGTCTGACTGTTATTCGAATGTTTAAAAATGGCGTCAGCGACACTGAATATAACGCGGAAAAGGAGCACGCAATGTATAAATGTGTACTTATGGAGACGAGCCTGACTGCGTTAGCGGTCTCTGAGCCATATTTCATGAATGAGCAGTCAGCAAAATTCGAGGAGCTTCTAAAATTGCAATTTAATGTATGCTTTTCGGGGAAGACCCCTGCCTCCGAACTAGGAAAACGTGGAAAGTGATATGAAAGCCTGCTACTTCAAAGAACAGTGGAAAGTGCCTGGAGAGTGACGTAACTAGTTTGCGTAAAAGAAATATTTTATACAATCTTAAATAATCTCTTATTCACGTTTAGCACATCAGCTGAACTATTGCTCATTTTTTCTTGTTCCAGCGAGATTTTCTTTTCATTAGAAAGTTCGGTTATCACATTAGAGCTTACTAAAGTAGGTTATATAATTATAGCCCAGTAAAAACATATAGAACAACAAAGCCGGTTTGTTAATTCGAATTTGCAGAAGCAATTTTGATAAAATACCGCATGTTTGTGTATGAAAATTACCCTAGGTGACATGCTTTATATATAAGATATTTATGAACGTCTGGGACCCTCATATTAGCATTTCAAAGTGGCGAACAGCTTCCGGTTGATTGGTGCTGGAGAAGAAAATCGGTATAGCAATTAACTATTTCAGGCCTATGTCTGCAAATATTATTAGGAACTCGGTGACACTAATCCGGCCTCACCAACCCCCGTGGTATCAGATACTCTATTTTACTCTTAGTGAGTTTTAGGAATTTTTTAAGAGGTAGGGTGGGGGTGGGGGGGACTCGGTAGGCTTTTTTATTTCTAATATCCATGTGATACTCGCATACAAGGATAATTGGCTTCTGTAGAAAATAATTACACTGTATTTTCTTTTGCTTCGTGGTCACAAAAATGCGTGATAGATACACAAATATATCACGTCAACATTTTCTCCAATTTGAAAAATGAAAGGCAGTGAAATCACAGCCGACTCTATTCTAAGGAGAACCACTTTATAAAGTACATTAGTCGTTTACACAACAGCAGGACCAGTACATATAAGCAAAATTAACTCTGACCCTACCATTAAGAGATGTGCGTCTATTATAAAATACGGATTTTCTGAAACAGTCGCTGTCATTTATTCATATTCATTTGGAGCAGCTTTCACGTGAGAAATGTTCTGAAAATTATTTTTCCTGTCATAGTGAGTATCTTACCGGGCAGGTGAGCAAGTAGATAAGTATGATGAAAGAAAAATAGAGAAGGGAAAATAAAATTTAGAATAATACTTTCTTTCACACATGGAAACTATTGTGAATACCGTTGTCAATATCAGATTAGTCAGTATTGTGGTGTGAGAAAGCAGTGGAAATTAAATTCATGGGAAACAGTACAAATGTACGGATATAATCGAACATTTGTACTGAACGTACGTATTTGCGCTGATTAGATTGATGAGGAGATTGACTATAGAGGCCATCTGGCATATGTCACTACTGAATAAAGATGGTGTCGCAGTTACTCAGAAAATGCGTTCAAGAGTCTGTAATGCGTGACATAACGTGATTTCGACGGGCCTGACCTTTTTGGGAGCATAGAAAACAAGACTGAATACTGTTCTGGATGGCTAGATAAAGACCTGCATAGGTGATATGGCAGGTTACGAACTAGACATACGTAGTTCAGAAGGACTGAATGGTGGAAAGGAAGTGAATGCCAACACAGGAGAGGCACGTCAAAAAAGCTACTTAGGGCACTTTATAAACCAAAATAAGCCAAATGATGGTTATTCTTACGAAGCGTGACGTTTTGTCAAAATATTAATATTATTATTTAGGTGAAAGAACGGTTTATTTGTTTATTTATTTATTTATTATTACGTGAATTTGCTAGAATTGTGTTGACATGTCAAAGCATTTCATTTGTGGGTTATATATATAAGCAGTCTTACTACATGTGGACGTTTGTCATAATCGTACTCACATAAATATTAATAATGTAACCTAATAATGATATTGATGTTAACAGTAGTCCTCATTATCGGCTGCCATCTTAAAATCGGCTATAAAGACACCGGGAATTAACTTAACTTAGCTCCATATGTTTAGAGTGTATCAATTGCAATATATTGTCCCGGTTATCTCCTTAACTGATTACATATTATAGGCTATTTTAAGGTGACCCAAATATTTATTTATGGAATATCAACCATAAAAGTATAATTTAAAATGTCTAAAAGGAGACTAAATTTGTACATGTACCAATACAGCAAATGTCTGGCTTAGAATTATGATACACCATTCACGAGGCTGTAAACAATTTCAAATATCTTCAAATATGGATTTACTTAAATCAGATCCCCAAAAATACTATATTTAAACTATCAAATTGTATATATGTTTTAGTTTATTGTCACATTTTCTGAAAATATACAGAGCTTGCCTGAACCTTTATGACAAAGCTGTTTAATTACTTTGTAAGCATAAGCATTTTTTCACAATCCAATTAATGTCAACTACTCCGTCGTGTTTCTTACATTTAACGTGTTACTGTATACATTTATTCAAATTAATCAGATTTGTTGATTAGCACATACTTATTTTCAAGGAATTTTCCGAGTTCCTGGATTTGCAGATTTAAAGACTGTACACCTGATTCACATGGTATTTAAATATTTCCTGACCTTCCTCTTTAATCTCTCTTGAAGGATTGGGTTACTGAAAATTTCATTTTTCGAAATAAATGCAAATTATTTGGCTTGCTGCTTGCTTAAACAAGAATGATAATTACTTTACCGATTCATATACGCGATATAAACTGGACGTGTAAAGCGCCTGGTATACATTGTCTTATAGTATTTCAGTTCCAAGTTGTTATAATAAATTTGTATGATTCCTTTTTTATATTTAACGATGCGTTCAGTAGGCCCCGAAAACTACAGAGAAACTGTATTTATATTAGCTACTGTTGTATCGAAAGATAAACATTTTCTTTAAAGCAATGTGTAGGTGTGTACTTAACTACCATACCATGTGCAGATTTCACCAATGTTTTAAATCAAGTTACACCTTTAGACTACAGGTCATTTTCTGTATTAATTCATAATGGACTTATTGGTCGTATGTACTGTATATCGGTATGTTCCGCACAGTGTCTACATGTTTAACAACACAGGGTTAATGCAGCTTTTACAGTCTAGATAGTAAAAGCCAAGGTTATGTTTACAACCCATTAAATAACCCCCTTTCTCGCTAACATCAAAGTTATCTTTCAATTACTGCTTGAGGCGAACCTAATTAAGATCTGAAGTTCGACTCTAGCTATACAGCTAGCCTAAGTTTTACTATATGTGTTTATACGGCAAAGAAAATAACAGCAAAATATACATTTTTCAATATCCCGAAAAGATCAGGAAAACACTGAGAAGTTTAATTATACTCGTACAAGTGTCAAGGTCGCGCTCAACAGTGTAAAAGAAATAGGACTGAAGTCGTTAAAACCCGCGAAATGTGCGCAAAAAATGCAAATTGATTCAAAGTGACGGAAAGACACTTCGCACTCGGCGACAGAATAAGGTGTGAAAACAGTTACAAAGATTATATATAAAATTTCCGGCAGCAGTTTAATTCTTAGCAGTTTCACGTGTATTACATAAAGTTTCGTAATCAACGTTACATATCAAGTCTTTCAATGACTCGTACGCCAATTCAATGGGACCACAGAACCAAGCGAACCAAGCGGAAGAAGTAAATATTATTTCCAACATTAAACACATCCAGGTCAATAAACAACCCCTTCATGAACACCTTGCTACCGGATAAACTGTAAAATTATTTAGAACATTCAGTTATATCATTTTGCGGGCATCATGGACAATTAATACCGTATTTTCGGGTAAATCATTTTCATACCATTTTCCCGCTCTGTTTATTGGGCTGCGGTTAATACTGAGTGCACATTAAACGGGCAAAGTGAAATAGCTCCACGATTTCCGCAAACTAACTTATAACCTGTCTTTACGGATTTACACTTTCCATTATGAAAATGCTGGCATTTATATATAGAGTACTCTACGAAATTAAACGATACAATTCCACTATGAACCGATAAAAATAAGTATAAACAGTTTGGATAGCTATGCATCAACCTTTCGTCTTTAGATCAGTCTTTCAGAGAGACACCTGTTACAAGCCAAGAGTTTTAAACACCCATTTGGCTTAAAGACTATGGAAAGGCAGTGTTGCTGCAGAATTAGCTTTCCCCCCCCACACACCTAACAACAGTTAATGTGTTTCATACATGCAACCCTTTAGAACTGGTCTAAGCTGGGAGAAATCCATATACTGTATATGGTCTATGAAACTTGTGTTTTTCAACGATTACATCGAGTTCCACATCTGACAATCGAGTACACACAAATTCACATACAATTAATATCAGTACAGTTACATAGAAAAATCTTATATGATGCCATTAAGTACGAATTATTTTCAAAGAAAATAGTTTGCTGAGAAAGTCTTATAAACAAAGGCAAATCAAATTAAAGAATCATCTTTTATCTTTGAAGAAACCTTCATCTGTGGAACTCTCCTTTATTGTTACTGTCAAAAAGTTTGTAGTCACATCTGTCACCACAACTTTCCCCATGTTTTTCAGACACGGACTCCAAGAGTCTTCTTCAGGCTGTCCAAGGATCCTCGACACCGGGATTTTGGTGATGAGGGACGGTCGTTCAGATGGCACCTGCTTCTGCCTGGAATGGGCCGAGGACTCAGTGCCAGGGCCCTCCTGAGTCCTGTGGCTCTGGATCACCAAACTTGCTCTGTGTGTGTGACAGCCCCTCTCTGCCTCGTGGTGTTGCGAGCTTCCACTGGGCGCAGCCCGCATCTGTACTTGAGAATAACCAGGATCTTCTTGATGCCGCTGAGATAGTTTAATCACCCGCAGTGGCAAGGCCTTTTCACTCTCCGTGAGAGAGTGCTTCCTCATTTTTACCGGAACATAAGCCACTTGCTCCTCAGACCTTCTTCTTGAATGCTCCTCACTACTGCCTAGGTTGTCTTTGAAACGTATTTTGGGTTTAGGGCCCCTCTTCTTAGGTGCCGAGATGAAGCTACCGACGGTTGGCTTTACGAGCATAGGGTGTCGGTGGTCCCGTGCTGACTCAACTGGCCGGACCCGAACACTCTCTCCTCTGTTGACAGTGCTGGGGGGGAAAATCATGGGGACAATAGCTCGGAGACCCTCACGTGCTCTCGGGGTGATGACAGGTTCAGGGCTGGGAAACGACACTCGGATTCCCCTTGCTGCTTCACTGCGGAATTCATACATCTTGGCTTGAGCCTTGGCTTGAGCCTGCAGAGGTGGTGATAAAGGGAGATGTTTACAGTATGATGCCAATGGAGAGATGAATAAACCATCCATCTCGCTATTGTTCATACAGGCTAGTATTGAGACTGGAGCCAAAGCCAGGATACACAGAGCACATACTGGGAACACCCTGCACAGGATGCCAGTCCCAGTCCAGGGTGAAATACACTTCCATGATTATCCCACAAATATTAAAAAATACAAATAAAATTATTCACAATAGTCAAAATCTTAACCAGTGCACAAAGTAACTGATAGATATGGTCTTGAATTGTTTTTTAAATAGTAACAGATTAATTTGCAGGTGACAAAAATGAATGCATTTACCCGAATTATATAATGCCCCAATCTGGCAGAAATATGACACAAATGTTTTTGTGCAGCAACATCAGGCCCATCTCGCCTGCGGTGCCACGGCATGCCTGACCCACCCAGTGACAAGCTGGTCACAGCAAAACACTACATCAAAGCCATTTTAAGACAGCCTTTTTGAACTCTTACGGTCATAGCATGGCATAATATAGAAACAGGGTGAGCCACAGGATTCTCTCATGTAACTGGGAGCCACATCAAATTTTACTTTTATACAACTTCAGATCTCAGTTTAGATACAAGATTACGGCCACCAATTTCTACAGTACTGCTATATTAATTGTCAAAAACAAGACGGCTGAAGAAGGATCAACCTATGGCATCTCCTACGTCAGTCGTTCTTCTTTCCGACTATAATAACGCGGGGTATGGTATTTAATTTAGCTAATGTTTAACCGTCTTGCAGCTGGGCTGAACTGTCCAAGCCCAACATACGTGGGTGGAGACTGTAGCTTAATTTATTTACATGCTACGTGCCTGACAGTAGATTTGACCATTGCACCTGTGTCATCGATACTGTTTTAGGTTCACTTTCACACACAGCGTACTTACTCTCAGAAGAAAAGTCTTCGGTTTAGGTCCCCTCTTTTTAGGTCCAAACAGCTCCCGCTCGCGCTCTCTGTAACAGCGCGTCATTATCGTCTAATAGATGCAATGAGCCCAACAACAGGACATAAATGCATGCTAGTGTGCATGCGATCAATGCTAGATAGTTGGTTAAAAAACCCCTCTCCTGCGCTGGTATGAAGGCCCACTACTAGCAAGCTTACCTCTCTTCGAAAGCGGCGAAGAGACGAGAGTCAAGGATATTCTCCTCCGGTTCCCATGTGCTATACCTATGCAGCAACAACAATGCGTTGACACAGGAGGCACAGCCGGATTTTTGACAGCAAGTGTCCAGCAACTGCAGGGAACCGACGTCTCGCTACGCCTGTACCTAACGTTAACGAAATGGCTAGGAGATATAACCACGAAACCAGTACAGCTACCGCTGCGCCGCAAGCTCGCCATGAAGACGTATCGCCAAAACGAGCGCAGCTAGCCGTGTATCGTGCCTGCAAGGTCTGGTTATGAGGAACTACTCACTTCGGAGACCATCCCTTCCATTTCACGAGATATTCCATTCGACCCTGCAAGTGTAATCGAAAGATAGAAAATACATTCTGTTAGTGCAACGACATTGCCTCTAAATTCTGAAAAAAAAACCAAGAAATACCACGTAGGCTTAACGTACTCTTCTTATCCGCCGTTTGATGATGGACTCAGCCGCGAACACCCTCTCCCCAACAGCCGACAACTCCATGTTTACTTCTGTCTACCGTTAGATATTTATCCTCTCCACTCGATGCTGAATTCCAGGCAACCCATAATACTCATACCCAGCAAAGACGTCATTACGTTTTAATGTGTTGCCTAGGCACGGCTGTCGGTGGAATCATTTAGAGGAAGCCCATTGGTCTATCCGTCGCTACGTGTTCAGGTTGCTAAGTTAAGGAGGAGGAGCTTGCCATTAAGAGGAAGAGAAGCTGGGCTGCAAGTGCGTTGTGGTCTCAAATAACTATTTAACTATCCATAGCTTTCATTGACTGGCAGTTTTCTTGCCAAAATAGTCGAACTGCTAGCTTGAAATGAATATCGTTGTCATATTATTAGAGAATACATTTCAATATTCATCCAGATTTAGGTGCCTCTGTTGGCAATTGCACGTCTCAGGATTTCTTCCACGGCACCGAGCTAGAAGCCTTTCTAAATTATTCTGATAAAATCATTACAATATACAGTGTAAAAGCTGCTGAGGAATTGACGTTTGTCACACAAAGATTTATGATTACCCATTTAGGTGTACATAGAGAATGGTTATATATATATATATATATATATTTAACAAATGACACTAAAATCCAAACTATTCACCCCAAATACCCATATGGTCGCAGTTAATTGTTGAATAAAAACAATTCAAGTTTAAATTAGCTATGTAAGCCTATCTTTCTCTCTGTCTTACATCTTCGGATTTTTATGCCGTCTGTAATCTCATAATTGCTGCGCTTCTTCAATTTACATTTTTTTCTCTTATATTTTTTTCATTTATTTACATTGAAATAAACAAACAACAAATAAAATACACTTAAATTCTCGTATTTTAACAGATTTCAAATCAAGTTTTTAGGTTATAGAATCCCGACTAAATGTTACACTGCATGCTTATGTGTATCCAGTATCTGAAAAAAATGTCCTAAAGCATAAATTCGAAAATTTAATATTAGTTAGAGGAAAAACAATAATCTTTTATCTGGGTATAATCAGATCTTTATGTCATCGATGTGTAACCGATCCACTGATTTGAATTTATGTTTTGCTGTTTGTACTGAAACGGATAGAGAAAAATCGTTACATTTCAATTACAATTTAAATACAAAATAATCAATACTTTTTCGTATTTTAACCTATGTAGAACGAAATATATTATAGAAAAAATATAAATTATATGTATGTATGAATACATTGTAAATATAAATCATGACAACATTAACATTACTCATAATAATTATTAAACCTCAAAAAATTATAATTTGTAAAACTAATTATATAGTGTAATAATGTAAGTTTCACTCCTAATTTAAACATTTTAACTATTATATTTAAATATATTTCGTTAAGCAACGTTATATGTGTCGCATTATTATTAGTAGTAGTAGTGTTATCAATAATAATTTCAATAATTAGTATTATCAATAATCCTATTTTTATTGTTTTATTAGTAGTAGTCGTTGTAATAATCAGCAAAAATACATTTATACACATTAATAACAATTATCCTTATGTCAACTTTTTATTTATCGGGAACGAGAAGTTATTATCGATAAATTGTTACAAGCTATCGAAATATGGGTCATAAAACTGATATCGGAAAGTCTATAAACTCCATCATTCGATAAGTGAAATGGTGCTTAAAACGCAGGCATTTTAATTTAAGCTTTTATATTATTCTAAAGATATTTAGGTTGCGATGAAATAGACGTTCCTGAATTAATTAAATCACTCTTTTTGTGTTATGAATAAAATAAATAGGCACACATTTTATCACTCTTAAAAATTTACGAAATATTTACTTTTCCAGATCCCGCGACCCTGCTCGTGAGAACATACGTAAAATGGATGGGTGGTAATCCAAATGAACGAAAACCTTGGGCAAGTTCTGGCATTCCGTTTGATAAGGGAATTAATTTGCGATTTAGATAATCGTATAACAGTAAAATGTTAAAATTTTATTAAAATACAATACGTTGCATCTACCACGGTTATGCACTAAAAAAATTAATTATCTTTCATATTGAAATGCCGAGATTTTCAGGATTTTCAAATATACCAAGAAAGTAACCGTTAGGAAACAAACGTTACTGGCGTCCGACATGCTCAAGAATACGCATATCTCAGCATTTGAATTGCAGTTATTAGTGTTTGTTTTTGTCTAGCGCAGTCGTACTACTCCATGGACATCTAAATGGACATAAGTGAAAATGAGAAATTTCATATTAAATATGCAGTCAATTCGTTTTCAACGGAACTGTGCTTTCGAACGGTAGCATTAAATAATTACTTATTTCTGCTTAAAATTCTGCTAATTCTAGTGCTGCTGTCTGTAGCGTGACAAACGTATGATTTATACATTTCGCATAATAGTCTGATTCACATTTCATACATTTCTAAGTCATTATTATGAAGTTCATTGAACTAATTGATTGTTATTGTCCATTTACGGTGTAAAGCTGTTTTTTTCGGACAGGTATCTATTTCATTGTGATGTTCGACGAATGGAACAAAATAAAAGCTATTTATCGAAAATTTGTCAAACTGCGGGTGCAGATTTTCCATATGACTTAAATACAATACCCAAAATTACTTGGCTATACATGTTTATTAGAAAATAAAGCCGCCATTACTGTTAAATGTATGTGCGATGGAGCAGTCCAACAAAGAAATAGCTTAAAGAATTGGGTTAAACTATATGCGTTTCTCAGTACAAGCAAACTCCCCGCATTAAATTCAGCTTTACGATGGAAAAATTCATCTATTAAGTCAATGCATAGGAACTGCATAGATGATCAAACGGTTAAATGTGAAATAGACAACCGTGACTGCCGTATCTCCGACCAATATGATAATGTACCCCAGCGTGCTAAACTGACCAGCGCAAACAAAGAGTTTTCTCTTATTATTGCATATTTATTTTGACTTGATACATATGGTGCTGTAATATGTAATTCTGAATTTGAACTTTGGATATAGAGCAAGAGGGGCGGAGGCTGATCATGCCTTGAACACGCGTCGCCATTTCGCTTTATGTTGGCTAACCCTCTCCTGCCATTAGAGTATTCTCCAATTTAATGGTTTATATCAAAATTCAGTTGAATATCCTTAAAACGTTCAGCACTGCCTATTAACTTATAAATGAAACCTTAGAATATTTATCGATTAAATTTTCACAAGCTAATTGTCAACACTATAACTGCAACGCATAAAACGTTTCGATATTACTTTGGAAAGATATACCAATAATGCCAATGAAACGAGGTGATCTTAAAAAAGACCACTTACTAAAGAGATAATGGAAGGCTGGGTGTGTACGACAGAGACAAAAGAATCGCTCAATGCGCCATTGCGGGTGTAGACAAATCGGAATTGGATATTAACCATTTGTGTCACGTTCTATTACATTTCCGCGTTTTCTGTATTCAAAGGATATCAGAGGGCTGTGCAATAAAGCATGCGAACACAAGAGTACTTGAATAAAAAAATAGACGTGTCGACGTAAAGCTCAACGTGTATCTGCAGTTTTCATTGGGAACCGTTGCAGGATTCATTATCAAGGGAATGCACGTCAGTTTTTGTGCAAAGGTTACATATTTCAGCGATATAGCGCAGCGCTGATCTTTAAGGTCTGCGGTGCGTATTGTGCGGCGCGGCAAAGAAGGAAAAGAGGATGCGGGACTCCTTTTATGGTGGTGTAAATGATTGGTCTCGGCGAGTCTGCACTGCAGCAGCGTTACAGCCGTATATGGGAGCACAGTCGACCTGGTAAAAGATTATTGGTTCGCTAGTATCTGGGCAACCGTCTTTACCGCGGGCAAAGAACCGCACGTTGTGCAAAGCCAACATTACCCGACGACGAAGGAAGCCACACGTATACGAAACAAAACACGTTGAGTTTTCCTATGGGCTCAACGTTCTGTCCATTGTATTATTTATTTACCATACTAAGCAATGCTCTTTTTAATCGCGCTAATGTAGCATTTCAATACGACATCATATACAGTATATTAATTTGAAAGTACTTCAAGACAGTACTTATTAACTGCAGGCTATGTGCAGTGAGGTTCTTAACAATAATTAATATGAATTTAACATACATATCTGGACATTTTTGAAAAACGACAATAAAGGGTTTTTTTTATTTTGGTTGTAACTGATGTTCTGCATTTCATTGTACATTTTAGACAATATTGCATAGTCCAATATCAGTGTTTCTATTTGTTTAGCTAGGACTTGTAATGCTTTGCTTTAGCATTGCAATTTATATGTTGTCGCATATACACTGATGCTTATAATAAACTAAACTAGTTGTTGATAGTTGTGACAGGCCTACTACCATTGTGAGGCATCAGAAATGTAAGCACTACAAGTTAGTTTTTATTATGGCAGTTTGAGTGATCTACTGTCACATGCAGATGAAAGGTTTGTATTATTTTTTTAAATGCTGTTTAGCTACTAAGTCAATAATCACGTTAGCATACAACAATTTACCCGTACTAACAATGAAAGGTGACGTTCACAGGCAGAAAATGATCTTTTCAAACCATACTGATGTCTTCCTACAGAGACCCTACAGATTTTACTGCCTGAATAATAATGGATCTACCGGACTGTCAACCAAACCTGATTTTGACAATTTCAGTATTGGACTCAAATCCATGACATTTGGCCTCCCGAGGCCAAAACTGAAATGCTTTTTAAATGTATTTAGACCTCCACAGTGCCTTCAGTACCACATAGCAAAAAGAGACTTTGAGCATTTGGAAGAATATCATTTTCCCTTAAAGCCAGATTTCCCACTTTATGAGACAAAAGCTTTAAAGACTATTAGCGTATGACGGGCTAAATCCGCCTTATTTAAAGCAAGTTAACCCTATACATGAATGAATTTGTGTGTCTTTTTGGCCTTTTCAGCCGAGCCAAATAATAATCTAGAGCCGAGTATTTCATAATTTTTGATTGTATATGGCCGCTAAATGAAATGTTGGCTGCCACATTAAAAGGCACATACGTTCGTAGACTGCATACCATCAAGAACTGAAAATTGGCTTGTGTACAGTAGAGCATATAAAGGTTACGCGGAGTTACAACCTGCCTCGGAATTTAGAACAGAATGCCTTTTTTTATCATTGTATAGGTAATCATTGGATTAACCATGCAATTTAGGAAATGTTAAAGTTGTCTAAGGTCTATCAGAACTACATTGTTCTTCTAATGGGCGATCAAATAATCACAAAAAAACACAAAATCCAGCTGATTATCAGTGTGTAGCAAGCGATTGTTGAACATTAACATTTAGTATTTGAAATGGATGCATGTCGGATTTTATTTTAAGAACATACATTATCATACGGCGGGATAAGACACATTAGGAACTGCACTCCCTGGCGTCTAAATCCAGACTTCCTCAAATTAACACTTAATTAATCTTCCATTTGCTTTTCTTATGCTCAGCTAAAATGCTTAACAGCCTTCTGATAACGCTGTCACCGTCAGACGGTGGCTGGATTTAACACAGACCAGCAATTCCGAATATCCTCCCTCTGTATTCTCTATTCCGCTCTTACTGGCAAATATATTTTATTCGAAAAACTGCCGTCTCAAATAACAAGGTTTCAACGACACAGACAGCCATTTTCTCTCGTCCGCTTGAAGAAACCTATCGAAAGCTGCTATTTTCATGGGCTCTATGAATTAGGAAATGGTCGATGCGAGTGAAGCGTCGTGGCTGTGAGGTGCAACGAAACCAGCGCTCGCGGCTTCGCACAATGTTAACTCTAAGAAAGGGAATTTTGATGAGGGTACCTTAATGAGAACATCGTTATCTTCAAGCCGTTTGTTATTATGATATATGAAACGAAATGCTCGTTTCTAATTTAGATGAGCGTCTTCCAGACTTCCAGACGCAAGTCCTTAGGAATTGCGCTATAATTAAAGAGCGTTCTCATCGCTTACAAGTTGTGCTATTGCTCGATCTTTGATGGCAGTACGATTATAACCACGTTTTAGCTGATTTAAAATTCATCACATTTTAAACCAAAGAATGTTTTCTCTTAAAATGAGTTTATTTATTCATTTATCCGATTTTCTTTATGCTTTCATACCACGACACCAGACTGGACAAGAAACTATGAGAAATATGTGGAGGGATTTATACTTTGATCTTTCATCATTTTTCTCTACGGGCTACCTTAAGTTCCCTATTAAAAGTCTGTCATCTTTGTAAGTTCAGCAGTTTAAAGACCCCAAAATGCCCTCCCTATGAATGAATTATTAAAGAATTCACACGAAGTAGCTGGCGGGGCGTCAGATTTGTCAAATCATATAAAATGGTGCTGCTGTCTGGTAGTTATAGGTTCAAATCCCAAAAAGCGTCATAGAACTTCATGCAACCATCAACGTGCTTGGCCTCCAGTAAAATATGGATCTGTATACATCGGCGGAACGAAGTGGTTTGTTGCAAATAAAGGATTCGGTTTGATTAGATTACATTACTGCATCGTTTCGGATTTGCATATCTGATTATTTTCCTTCTCATCATACGCCTACTGAGAAATAATTGATTTTGCTATTTATACACTGGCCTTTCTCCTCCACTTGGAAAGGTAACAAAATGCATAGCTTAGATCTTATTCAATGACACGTTTATCTTTTGTCCTTAGAGCGGTTTTAGAGAAAGCTTGTTTCATGAAGTCCACTAATTCGCCATTCCGTTGCCTGTCTCACTCACACCTAAAATTTAAGATCTAAACGGTCTGAAAATGCCATTCCGCAATGATGCCTTTCCAAGATGGTCTCAGAAGAAATTCTTCTGCAAAGTAAAGTTGTGATTTTCACAAGGGTCACAAGCTCAACACAGGGGTTAAATGCACTTGTTAGCCTGAATGATTATTGAACAAATTGCTTTGCACGTCGGACAGAAGACATTGTGCTTTATTTGGTGATAACAAGCCAATACTTGGAGAATCATTTAACATTTACCTACAATTTCACCGCTGTTTGTAATGCGTGTGTATCAAGAACTGTCCATTAAAGCTTTTAACGACAACACATGATGATATGTATAAATGTATGCTTTTAAACCCGTTTTGTCTTTCAGATTGCGAAGACTGAAGTCTGATTTTGCGCATACCTAACGTGTGCTGTATCATACTGAACAAGACGAGAGCAAAGTTGAAACGTCTGTATGTTTATTCGTACTTTTTAAGTTAGTATTTAACGCAAGGCTGAATTGTTTGCACCAATTAGCAGTGGTCAGTCTCTGCAGCGAGGTATTAACTCCATCCGTTGAAAGTCAACCCTCCAGTGGAATTTCCAGTATTTGGGGTAAATTCGTCTATGCTGGGCGACGTTGAGTCATTTGGGGCTCTCCTCACTACGGCACGGTGCTAGTGAAATCGAGTTTCTTTCCATTGTTTACGGCATAAGCAATCGCTTAGTAATCATTATTTTGATTGGCTTTTATCAAACCAGGAAATATATGACAAAACGCAGCCGTCCCACGTTACCTGAGTTCACCTACGCAAGTTCACAGCGCTGCGGTGATGGCTGTGAACAAAATGCATGTCCTACATTCACTGCATGTTATACTCGAGTACTCGACGCCCCTGTCTAAGGAATCGATATGATAATCAAATAAGAGCCAAGGGAATGCAAGTAATACGCATAGCCACTTAAAGATGTCCGTTTTAACATAATACCTAAGCAAGATGCTGTTTGAGCAAGTCGTCAAAGTTGACTGCGTAATGAAGTTAAAGCTTAATATAAAAGCAGCTTTGATGACGTTCACTGAAGGATTACTCGACGCTGAGTGTAAATATCTCTTTACACGTGTATATTACTTCATTTGCAAAATTCCTATTTGCGTTTTTAAGAGTCTACAAGCATGTACGACAGGAAGTGAGATTAGTTCCATAGCTATTTTAATCCAGCCCTTGTTGCAAATGCAAATTGCTTGTGCGGTTTCTTCAAGATCGAGCGAAGACTGCAGCTCATCTTTAAAAAATGTTGTGGGTGTAATGTATGGTACTCTATAAATTAAGAATACGTACTCCAGCCGATCTTTGCTTGCTTGCTTTTTATTGCAAAACATATCATAGAAGAAGCCATCCAGTTCAGTCTTAACAAAACAAAGTGCTAATTTACCCCTTTTAAGCAGTTACACTGTCCGAATCTCAGCAACCAAGTACAAAAGGGGAAACAACGGAAAAAAATATACAATAAGACAAACTAACCTTTAAAACATTACAATAGATTGAATAAATGTTTTATAAAGTAACAGTGCGTGGACTGTGTACTTCCCAAAGGCATTCAAATGAAGCTCAGTAATGAATTAGTCATACAAAAGCAAAAAAATCATTACATAAAACTCAGTGGAAAAACCTCAGATATATGATTCAAAGTACTTGAATTCTTGTACTGACAGAACGTCATGCTTTTTTACAATGGATTTTCACAGTCAGTTGGTGAACTTCTTACCGAATGTCATTAAAGAGTGATGTTAGCAGTAAATCTAAATTAAAGTGCAAATCAGTTTGGTCTAAAGGTCATTGTTATGAATATTGCCTTGATAAACACCTGCCCTCTATAGAATTGAATTGTAATCCAAAATTTGGAGGATTGTTTTGGAATCTCCTATGAATAGGACTGAACACAACTCCAGCTACTACCAAATTCATGATGTATAGCAAAGGGTCTTTTTTTGTTAAAGGTGGCTATAAAGATCATGGTTGTGTTACTGGCAGATAGCCAGCCTTAACCAACTGTTTATTTTACAGTGAAGGACAGAAAGAACCAAAACACTATGATAGAAGTGCTGCCTTGCCTTCATTTATTTTGAAACAGATGCTTAACCATCTTTAAACTTTGAATCAGCAGAGGGTACAGTACATTCAAAAATCTTACAGTTTATCTACATACATACCAGAAATCTCTAAGACAGGCTCTAAAACCTCTTAAACTGATATCACTGTATGCAATCCCAGATTGACTAAAGTGTGTCTTTATGAAGACCGATCTTCCTGGGGAAAAACATATTATATAATTAACAATTGGGGTGACTAGGAAAAAATGGAGAAGCTTATATTACTGATATCATTCGCTCATCCTTCACACCAGCTGCTTAGCTAAACCAGATAATGTTGCTGTGTTTTCGTGTTCCCGGGTCCTACACTTAACAGAAACCTTGATCCCTTTATATACTTTGAGAACACGAAGAACCACAAAAAAAAAAAAAAAAAAAAAACAAATCCTAAAATGTCAGGTGACAATATGGCCAGTGAACACAACATTGCACGGCTGTACATCAGGCCATGACACTTGTGCATAACCGCTTTTCACACATGCATGTGCTTGTGGTAGCACATGACCTAGAATGATCCCCTTGTAGGAAATGAAGTGACAGTACACATCTTTTTGACTTGACCAACTTTCAAAGCAAGGCCTGCAAATCAAAAAAATCATCATTAAGGTCTAATGGAAGCGATATACAAAAACTGCAAATACATAAAAAGTATATTCTGTACAAATCTAAGTGCTTTTATCTGAGCCCTGATGTCCATTGACATTTAGCATCTGTAACTTAGTTTTGTCTTCCTTAATTAGAAATAAGGACATCATGAAGTATTAGAAGATCCGAATATTTGTTTGGCATATTCTAATTTGCAGTGATAGTCAACCATGTACCATTAGAATGTGTTCTATCAAAAAAGAGTTTAAGTAACTTATTTAAACCTACTGAGCAAATACATTCAAAATCATGAGGACACTCCTTACAGTTGTCCTTGTAAAATCAGAGCTTTAACACTTGTCTCAACAATGTCTTCTCCTATATTTAACGCTCAATTATTCTACAAATTAAAGTCAGTAGTCTTCTGTTTCTCTGTAGTCAATATGTTAAACAGTGATGTATTCCTTAAAGGTCACAGTAAGACAGTTTGCAGTGACGTCAGTAATAACGATATTCCCTAGGAAAGGCTTAAAATACGGCATTGGGTCCTCGGTCTTTGCTGCTGTCGATGCCGATGACGGGACTGCAGGCGTAAGTGATCTCCTGGGTGAACTCGCTTCCATTCTGGGTTTCACACAACTAAGATCGATCGGCTCCTCTGGAATGGAGTCCAGAAAGTCACAATCCTGGCCTCTGTTGCTGCTGAGATTCAGGTCCACGGGTTTGCTCTGTGGCAAAGCGGCCACCGAGCCGGAGACACTGATACTCCTGGAGCTGAGAAACTTTTTGCACCTGCCCCTGTCCTCCAGGGGCTCAGAGAGTTGACGCTTTAGCGGAGGGATGGTGCTTAGGGTTGACTGTTTACTCCTATGGTCCAGCCGGGAAAGGACCCCCATCTCAAAGGGCCAGGGTGTCAGATTGGGCTTAGTGGTCAACTGCAAGGGCTGATCCTGGGGGAGATCAGGCTGACTCCCACTCTCATTCATTTTCTCCCCTTCTACTAAAGTCGGATCCTCCTTGGAAGAATTTTCCTGTTCCACAGAAGACTGTGCAAGAGGCAGCAGGGTGGCAGATGGTTCAGTTTTATTGTCCTTTGTGAGTCCATTGTCCTGAACCTGCTTCTTGACCAGCTTAACCTTGTCCAACAATTTCTCGGCACCGTTGTCTTCTGGTAGCTTAGCATCCTGTTGTTTCTCTACACTGTTAGGTTCACCGTTCTTAATCCTAGCTGACTGCATGCCATTCTCCATGTACTTACTCATTACGATTACTATACGGCCATTCTTGTTTTTGTTCTTCACAATTTTCATCTTACTACTGATGCCATTGGGGATAACAGGCTCCTTGTTGTTCGAGGTGAGGATCGGTTCGTTGCCATTGATCTGTTTCTTCACGTCCTCTGACAAATTGCTGATTTTGTTCTGGTTTACATCTTTCTCACAAACCCATTGTTCTTGGAGACCCAAGGACAAGTTATATCCTTGACTGTTGGATTCCTGACCTTTGCCTTCTCTGGGTTTCTGGTACTGTAAATCATACATCTTAGGGTCCGGCTGATAGTGGTGATGTTTTTTGCTGTTAAGCTGATAGTAGAATTTTTTCTTCCCGTTAATCTGCTGCTCCACCTGGCTCTCCTTGCAGTTGGGCTGATACTGGTGGTGTTTCTTGCTGTTCAGCTGGTACTGCTGCGTTTGGGATCTGTGCGTTGGCAATGCGTCACATTTCTGCCGATTGTCTTCATCGAAGGATGACTCCTGTAGCCCGGAGAGGATGCTGGATCGTCGTGCAAAGGAAGGTAGCTAGAACCACAGGAGAAATTAATGTAGAAATTACAATTAATGTGTGCCTGCAAATCAAAAGAAATAAATTACCAAGATTTACACATTTCTGTTGGGCAAAATGAGTCAAGTTGAACTTGCTTTTAATGTGTTCCTCCAGTGTTCTAGTCAATCCAGTCTTGCTCCTGCCATGCAAGTCCTTCGTTTACCAACTAGAGTTGGCAAAGGGGCTTACAACGTGCCTATAGCCACCCAATCAGAACAACTTAATATTCTGACATGTTCTCTAGCTCCAGTGTCTCAACCTTATTCCCCATGGCCTCTCTTAGCGTAGAATTGTGCAAATTTGTGTTCCCATGACTTTAGCTTAAAGGAATTCCAGTGACTGTGTCATGCCTCTTTGCTGACTCCACGGCACACAAGTGCATGACAGTGAATCACACATTACGGTGTCCTGGAAGGGGACAGTGAATCACACATTATGGTGTCCAGGATGAGGACAGCTGAAAGATGTCCAACTACAATGCCTTATGTGGCCTTGTATTTTGGCATGTATCACAATTTAAAGTCACCTTCCAAACTTTACATATAAAGCCACCAAAACCTAGAAATGACTAACCCTTCAAATGCTCCCCAAAAAGATTTTCTCAGCATGACGCGGCTAAACTACTACTTGAGTCAAATTAATAGCAACTAAATATTACGAAGAACTCATATTTCATTATAGCTTGGAGGACAATATTCCAAAACCTATCAAGTGATTTAGTTATTTATCAAAAAGCAATAGTAGTAAAAACCAGGCAGTATCATAGGGCAAAAACAACCCTTTTCCAGCAGGAATATGTTTATTCAAAACCATGGTCCTGCTGCTACCAACAGATACCAGGCAGTGTCCTACATGTTGGAAACAGAGCGTTTCTTGTACAATGTTTTAACTATCAAAAGTCCATCGGAAACCAGAAAATTGGGATGATAGTTACCTGGACTAAGAGGTGCTTGGGTTTGGGTCCTCGCTTGCGGTATCCTGTCATCTGCTCCTGTTTCTCCCTGTGAAAGTTAATTTTAAACCTTCAGCTAACAGTCAACAGTAACACCACAGTGCACTGTAGGCCTATACGTTAAAGCACACACACATACAAATAAAGGTACACTTTAGAATGAATGTTACAAAAGAGGTGCAGGGCCAATCAATGTTCTAAGGTCATGCTCAAGCTTTCATGATTCTTCACATTCAAATTTATACCACAACTAATTTTACAGGTTTCCACACTGGGTTGCAATAACCACAAAGCACTTTAAAATGCAGAAGAAAAGGCAAATGATCTATACTGTATTTCAAGTCATAGTGAACAAAATATGATAATGGGAAAATGCTCAATGCACTTAGTTGCTCAACATCCTTCCACTTCCAGTAGAAATCATAACCACGAATGTCGTTGTTTCTGCGACATAATAAACTTATAATGTGACATAATGAACGTAAGCATTTGATAAATCTATCGATGTCAGGGCGGATACGCTTTCTTAGTAACGCATTTTTGTGAACATAAATCAATGTTAGCCCAAATGTTTTCGGAACCAAGGTTAATACAAGCCTGCTAAATAGAATTTAATGTGGCGTAAATGGCGATATGCCCTCTTTGTGTTCACTTTGTGTTTCGGTACAAAAGTACCGACAATCTGACACCACACCACAGATCGCCGTCATTGCCTACTGCAAAAATCATCGGGCTGTGCACGAATACCGGCAAAAACTACAAATCTAGCCCTTGTACATATATTTCCGCCAGTCGTATATTATTTTGCGAACTAACGAGCCGATTCAACCCACTGATCACGATCACGGAATTCAATTAGAACACAGAAATAAATTCCATACTCGGCATCCCCTCCCCCTTCCAGCATGCCTCGGTCATACAACAGTCCTAATTAGAGTGAGGACGACTGTGTATATTTCCATAGCACTGTATTTAAACGACGATCGGGCTCCCCGGAGAGCCACCCCATTAGCTAAAATAAAAGCTCCTTCGAAATAGATGTGGCGACGGGCGCGGATAAAAGTGTCGGTCAGCTCCTGCTAATGAGTTCCCTGTCAGTATGTGAAACGTCAGAGGCACACAGCTAATGACAGAGGAAGCCGCGGAAAACTTTCTGCTCCATAAAGCAGCAGCAAGTCTGATTTTTACATCATGAGACGTCGAGAGAAGCACAGCCCCATTACAACATGATCTGGCAACTAGCAGCAGTTTCAAATCCCGCCTGCGGCCCATCAGCCATGGGATACTCCTCTATCAGGACCTGTCTTCAGACTTAATAAACTCCCAGGGTGATTCCTCTCTGATGTCACGTTTTGTGAGTAGCCTACAAGCGTTCAGAGTCAATTTATATGTTGATTATGAACCCGATTCCACTCCCCCCCGCACTCCCCATTTCCCACACGGTATAAATTTTAAGAACAGTGATCAGAAATAATACCATATGCGTTTTAATTGGCAAAAACAGCCTGACCAGAGAAACAAGGGAAAGAGTCTAGAACAACACTGCTTTTACATCTAGGCCTATTGTAACACATTCATTTTATTCCAACACAATTATTGACTACTGCAGGCCATTAAAGTAAACGTGTATTTACAGCAAATCATCTTTCGCTCTTGTCACTGTGAAACGTTAAGGTTTAGTCCAACAAATCATACGAATAACTGTTGTTTGCTATACATGCATTCAGCTGAACATATAAATAATATTATGCCTATTTTGCTAGCCCAGCGATGCAAACGTATGTTTTATCATTAGCACGTGAACATCCCCATCATCCTCCTAAGGAACACAAACAGGATTGCAAACATCCAACGAGAAGGTCAACAGTTCTTCGTGTATAAATAACGGCATAGGAACTCTGTTCATAAGCTGCTGGAAGAGGGCCGGATGGAACAATCTCTTCTTCTCCAAATAGGCACAGGCAAGTCAGCCCCCCTCCTCTTTTGACCCTATATGGTGGGCATGTCAAGTCAAGACGGGCTGTTTCTCCTCACCTGTTTTGGAAAGCGACTAGGAGTCGGGGGTCCAGGATGTTTTCTTCAGGTTCCCATGTGCTGTATCTATGAAGAGCCAAACAGTCATTTATTATTACAGCAGAATTATTAACGCCCTTATGCCGCCTGCCAAACGTCCGCGGGCAATATTGTTGATGAAGGCAACTAAGTATAGCAAAGCCTACAAATATAGCCTTCTAGGGTAAAAAGCTATGTAAAATCGAATTATGACATAAAAATAACTCAATATGAAAACATTCATGTGTTTACCGGTCTTCCTCTACACATTTATCTTACTTTGTAACAATTATTAAAACGTTCGTCCGGAGTGTGCTTTTTTAAATAACCAAAAACAGAAAATCGATTTCATTGAAACAAGGCAAGACACGAGTTACACAACGCAACTGAATACGCCGGGTGAAGATTTACTATTCGCATTGCATTAGTTTTAAAGTGCAATGATAGCGAAAGCTTTGAGTGGATGTAAATAAAAACATCAGAGGGAGTGTTCACACATTCTCCATTCCCTCGCATAAATTAGTGATGGCATCCTTACATTGAGCCGCGCTCTCTCGCGCGCGCGCACGCGTATACACACGCACGCGCGCACATATACACACACCCGCACACAGACAGAAAGACACACAAGCGCGCGCGCACACACACACACGCATGCAAAGCTATATTATACGTACCATACAACATAGCTTTGGATCTATATGTACAATTCTATACTATTAAAGCAACATAGACATGTGGATAAAGTTTGACATTAAATACCGACTTACTTTGGAGACCATCCCCTCCACTTGACCAGGTATTCTATTCTGCCCTGTAGGAAAGATAACTTAATTACGTAGCTAGCTAGAGAACATTTCAACCGCTTCGCGTTGTGTATACTACGTTACAACTACAGCAGCTTAACGCGAAGGCAGCGTATCCGCGCTTCGTGCGAAATAACACAAGTGCCGGATCAGTCCTTTCGCTACGGATAACCTTGATACATTCACAGCTTGCTACGAGTTTTATTGAAATACCTTTCTGATTCGTTTCTTTTCGATGCTCTCCACCGCAAAGACGTGTTCTCCCGCGGCGGGTAGCTCCATTCTAGCTGCAGTGCAAGGGTTTGCAAAAGACAGACTGCGGGAGGCTGTCAATCGGCGTGTTTGGCTGATAATTTTCCTCTTATTTAAAGCGGCAAAATCTAGCCTCTCTCTTCTCTGTCTGCTCTCCTCTCACACGATTGCTTTAGTTCCCGTTGGCATGGGCTGCAATATACGGTATGCACTCTAGAAGAAGCGGTGGAAAACAGTATATGCAAATAGCCAGGAGTGTGACGTCAGCAGCACGAGGGGGGAGGGTAGGGGCTGGGACGAGGTTTTATTCTCTCGGATGTAAGCGCGGAATCGAACGGCAAGAGGGAGCTATGGAAATGGCATTATTTTCCTGAAAATAACTTACTACCTGAAATATATATAGTGTTACACCAGCACGAGAAAAGACACGTGTTTTTCTGGTAAATCCTTTCCAATCCCCGAATATGAAAACTGAATAGTGAAATGATCGATCCATATTTTAGCTATTAAACTACATATTTTAAAAAGTTTTTTTTTTTTTTTTTGCTTCAGTGCAATTTTACCAATGTTTGCTTTATTTGAAGTTTAGGGTCTGTTCCTGATTCATCAGCTTAAAGTAGCCCGTGCGAATTCCAAAGACGCAGGTTTGGCTTAAATTCCCTTCAATTAGCAATATGAATGGGAGAAATATAAGTCAAAACATATATCGTTGTATATCATTACGTTTAATGTGTAATCTTTGTCTATAGAGAAAAAAAAAAACAGAAATCGAAGTTAGAAATAATAAATTGCAGACATATTTCATGTTGTTGTAATATTCAGTCATATATTTAGTTAACAAAAGGAAAACCATCGCTATTGACGTTTGAATCAAGAATACAATTTAAAGTTTTTAAGTGTTTGCTAGAGAAATACACCGTCAAATAAGGATTCCTTGCCTTTTGAATATTAGACAATTATGAACATATAACTTCGTGGACACTCACATGTGGAGTTGTATATAGTAATATTCGGGTATTCTGCTTCAAAACCGAATATATCCTACATAACGATCGGAATTATTTTTAATAATTCACATTTATAATAATATCAAAGGGCTATATCTAAATAACTCCAATAAACGATCGATTATGTGAATTACCGCCAATATGGGGGAGAAATTTTAAAAATGTGCCTGCTTAAATGAGCAGTGATGAATCTTTTGGTAAGGTTTTAAGGGACATGATACGAACCCATTCATAACCATCAATCACTTTTAACACTGAATAAGAAAATATTTTCAAATGTGCGTATGCAATGTGATAACAGTAGACAGTTGGCAATATTTCCCAATAAGATATGAGTTTTTTCCCTGAACAGCTGACATAGTATCAGTTGCATTTGTTAAGACCATATAAAATCCACTGTGAATTTTTACCATTCTGTTAATCCAAATCAAAACGATGCGGGGTAATGCAGGTGTGACTGGTATGTGAGACCTCGTCTCTTTTGGACTGCATGGTCTGCCGCCGCGCTCTTTAATCGATTTACCCAATTTTAATTGGAAATTTCATGAAGGCAGACTCTATGATAAGGCTTCACGTGATCTCGTAAGTAATGTATCGGGTATCTAACGTTCGTCAGTGGTCGGTACTTGTAAAAATATGTAGTTCACATCAGTGGGAGTTTAAACCTGGTGGCATTTCCCCCAGTACGTTTATTAATGCCATCTGAATCCTGAAGGGCACCAGCCGGCTGGTATATCGCTGGCAAGAGACGTACAGCTTTGGCACATAATAGTAGTGCATTATGAAGCCTACATAATAGCACACTTGGTTCACTACGTACCATGGGCCATTAATCACGTTTTCCTATATTAACTGATGTTATGCACATCAATGAAACCTTCGGGATGTGTTACAGTATTGTTACAGAACAGCGTTATTGGTTTAAATGACTGGAGTCACGAACATGCACAGACACACACATACACACGTAAAAACACAAACACCTTGCACTTTGGTCTTAAACCCACAGTTAAAACGGCAATTTATTTAAAAATAGATTTGCTGGATGTCACTATAATTATTGCTTAGACCAAATTTCTTAACAAAAGTAAAGCGATTTGGACTGATTCTTTCTCTTTAGAACTGGCAAAACAAAATCACAAAATGAGCGTTCTCGTGCTAAAAACTGTTTCAGTACTTTCAGCTATTAATTGGATGTTATTCACTAAAATTCAGCACCAAAGGGGTTAAAATGAACACTGTCCTAGCAGGCGGCAAGTGTTAGCCTATAGCAAGCCAGCACGACTGCCTTCCCATATATGGTAATAAATACAAAACGGTCATAAAATATCGACCGAGACGTTAATGAACTCGTTTCATCTGACGGACATTCGTGAAGCGCGTATATAGTTACGTTTCGTTGTATTTAAACAAAAAAACCCTGATTATAAGTGCGATTAAGACATATGATCACGCGCCACTGCCCCTGGGTTCTATTTTCACTGCAGTGAGGAAGAAAATCCGCCCAACTGTCGCAATGCAACACCATGGGAGCTAATTTCCCCCCTTTATTTACCAGACCGCACTTGACCCATCAGAAAATACTGAAAAACCTTGTGATGTCGGCGTGAGGTCTTTTGCACATTGTCTCATCAAAGTGCTTAAGTCACAAAGTAAAATGGATCTCCGCCAAGCATAAGTAAAACACACCCAAACATCAGTGATGTACGCTGCCGATTACTTTGATTTATTATGACGTGTATTTTTGGTTTCTGCATAGGACGAGGCAACTTCGTATCCACGTCGTTTACCAAATAATAAGAGTAGCTACGTGCACCACCACGTAGCGTTAAGATGTTCGATGGAATGTTTTTCTCACATTACTGCAATCAGGTAAATGCAGCTGCGCAGCCAGCGAAACCGCAATAGACATTGCAAAAACCCTCAGTCTAATTGAAACCAGGGAAAAGCAACTGTGAAGAGACATGACACAGCAAAGCTCTTTATCTTTCGACCTCAAGGAGCATTACCTATGAACGACTCAGGTGACATTGCTGTTGTGATCACGAGTACGTCCTGTACATTAATTTCCTGAACCGTTTCTGGCCAAAGTGACTCAGAGTCTATGCATTTAGCACTCAACGCATCGTTATTATTTATTTATTCAACCATAATTAAATTGGCTATGTCAATCGATGGTTTGTCCCTATATGATTCGAGCAGAAACATAAAATATTGATACTGGTGGATCTGGTCAATAAGGCATTTTGGTGTCAAATGTGAACAAATTAAGGTAAAATTAGTCATCATTTTAGATTCGCATTTTAATTACATGTACATGTGAACAGCACGTAATGGAAGTTCTCAGTAGACGACAATGTGAATATATTCAGCAATCTGCAGATAAATATGTCAGAAAGCTTCACAAAGGTCCTGCAGAAGTACTTTTGTTGGGAATGTCATGTGGAAGTGAAGCTGATGAAATGGTTAATATCACCCTGGAGTCCATCAGCAGTAGTCTTCCATTCTGCTGCCTTAGCTCCCTTTTACAGATGAATGTCGATCTGCTCTAACCATATTAAAGCTCTTTGGTTGTCCATTTCACCACATTACGTTTCAGTAAGTATGGAAGTTCTCCAATGGTTAAAGATGCATTGAGCCTCTTATCTTTCACGAGCAGCCTTGTAAGATATGGGCATGAGTTACCATTTAGAGAAAAAAAAAAAACCTCATATATTTCACTGTATTTCCACTTGACCTTCACCTGTAGCTAGATCTTGATTATGTCCTACTCTTTGCAAAACTGGTGCAAAATTTTAGTGCAGAGAATAGGAAACATTATAATAATCAACTTTTTTTTTTAAATGAGAGTTAATTATATAGCAAGAGTTACATTTTTTAGTGATTTGGCTGGTAGTGAATTAGCATAAATAGTGATATCTGGGTAGGAAGGGTAAACTCAGGGACTCATATGTGACTCCACAGCTTATGATCTGGAATGGCAGTGGCTGTCAATAACACTAACGTTTGGCTATAAGCAACAGCAGCTTGGCCTTGCTGGTGCTGTTAGTGACGGCAGCTCAGGGACACGCACCCTGGAGTATTTTTGGTAAATCAAAATGGCTTCCTCAGTACTTGATTTATGACATTTGTGTGTTGTGGGTGCCCTGCAAGGTAAAGGCTCAACACTCACCAATTATCACATGTTTTCTGTATAGGCTAAAATATTTTCAGTAATGATAGTAAGACCGATGACAGAGAAGGGGAGGAACAAATAACAATCATACCAGAAAGCCACACAAAATTTATTTGGGAGCTCAATGCCAGAGTTGCAACATACATCAAAAAATTTGGCATTCCATGACTAATCCGTTTTCAAGGCTTTTTCCTCAACTTTTTATTTCCAGATGAAAAACAGTTTCTTTCTTAAAAAAGGCTATTGCTTGCCTAGTTTTAAAAAAACTCTTTTACCCATTGTGTAATATTTATCAAAAACTGTTTTACCCATTGGGTAATATTTATCAAACTACATTTTTTACTGGAGCAATTTAGATGTAGTATCTAAAACACACAGTTTCCAGGGTCAGAAGTCCACTACCCAACACCAAGTAAAAGTGGATTGCATGCAGCGCCAGTGCAGTTGAGGGTGTGCCTGCTGTCTTACACATCCAAAGTCCTATTCCCCAGTTGTTCGATTTCAAGGGACATTTGTGGAGATGTATTTAGATTTAGACTCTCACAGAAAATTCAAATGAAGATCACCCACATCCTAGGCTATCAACATACAACTCTCACTGATATATGCATTTAATAGTTTTCAAAAAGAAAACAGCTTTATTTCAGATATGTACTTTGTTTCCAATATCCGTTTTTGGAGAAATTAATTTAAAGAAGTGATTAAAAAACTAAACAGCACTTTTGCAACGCTAATATTTTCTTTCCAGAAAGTTCACACTCTCTCATTAAGAAGAACTGAAGATCAATTCAGAGTAAATTAAATATTAAATGTATATTTTCCAAGCTTACTTATGGCATATAATAGACATTTGATTGCAATAATTCAATCATCCATGCAGTGTACTTTCGATTATGTCTTTCTGATTTAGCTTCGGTTTCTTCCTCTATATGAGGGAGTTTTTGCTTCCCCCTGTTGCCCTGTAGGCTTACTTTCTGGGGTCTTTGAGCCTGGGGTTCTGTAAAGCTCTTTGTGACTATGCTACCTGTTAAAAGCATTATATAAATAAAACTGCTGAACTGATGGTCAAGAAGAACAAACCATACACAATATAGTATCCATGTGATTATTTCAGGAGTAGAATATTCTTTAAAATACTATGTATGGTTTGAAAATTAACAGTGGCCACAAAAGATTATTGAGACAGATCAGTGTTCGATGAACATATTTTCCATTCATTAATCTAGTTATGGTCCAGTAGTAACTCTATAGTCCATTTACCTTTTAATGCCACATTGTTTGCATACAATACTTACAGTGCATATGCATTAAACATCCCAGTAATCTAACTATTACATGGCCATGCAGATTCTAAATCTTCTCTTATGCAGTATAGTGGACAGCCCCTGAATGTAAACTATCACAACAAATGTAATATTTTAATTCATATGCTGACGGAGCAAGGTTTGCATATAACTCAAAATAGGATTTAAATGTAAACTAAGCTATTTTTATGACAAAAGACGTGTTACCCTTCTATTACAAAAGACCTGTGCTGCTTGATCAGTCATTTGTTTGATTAAAAAGACTCATCTGTTACAGTCTGACATCCATTCTAACATTATTTCATGCAAAGTCAGGAATATTAAAGATATTAAAATGGTTTAAACTGGTTTTCTTTACTCCTAGACACATTAAAAGTCTTGGTTAAATCTCCCATACTTTTAAACTCCAGCTTGACATAACATTAACTCATTCTTCTCTGCAGATTTTCCTAATCTCCCTCAAGTTGCTCTGGAATCTCTTATGCACAGCAGTTTTCAGGTTGCCATAGATTCTCAATAGAATTCCTGTCGCCACTTTGACCAGCCCCTCTTCGAATTTCCTTAAGGTCATGCTACCATCGTTGTTTCTTCAAGATTAGCCTGTTGTTTGCTTTTCCATTTCATGTTTTGCTCCATCCAGGTTTTCAGAATCTGAGCTTGCTGAGAATACATCTTGCTAGTAACAGACTGCACGTTGGTCTTGTTGACTATTGGTGCCAGTTTCCTCCCATTACTGTCGACTTAGTGCATCACCATTAAATGCAGAATGTGAAACTGCAAAGGTTTGATGATGTCTGGAAACCAGTGTCTGTCTGCTCAGTGACAAAATCACTTTGGGCTGGATCAAACTGGACTGCATGTATTACTGATCATTTGCTTTCTAATGCAAATGTATTATTATACCTGTAAATTTGCTATACACACCAATTCAACTAAATACACTAAGTTTAAAATTACAAAAGGGTGCACTTTTAACAGGATATAATGGAGAATTTTAATAAAATATTGATCTACAATTGCTAGAAGGGGGCCTCAGGGGTCTAGGGTTGGGGGTTTGGATCCCAGCTCTGCTCTGTATGTTCTCCTATGTCCTGGGGGTTCACATAGGTGTTATCCAAGTTTATTAATACAGTGACATAATTAAAATGCTAGCCAAATTACAGGCATAAATGCGGGTAGAATGTATAATAATTAAAACACTGACAGGCTATTTTGATATACGGAAGATCGACACCACAGATGAGTAACGTATGTTAAAGCGAGACGTATTGTTACGTACGTGACGTCGAATTAAAAACTAGAAATTTAGAAAGGGCTTTCTTGCTAACAGACCTTGGTCACGACAAAAATAGACTATTAGAAGTGGCTGCATACGTCTGAGACGCTGATGCATACACCCCCGTCATGGTGACTCAACTCTCCCTGTGAAAGCTCGATTTAATTGCGAGGATCAAACACGTCAATGGCAGGTAATTTCGCATAATTATTGAACAACAGTTGCGGTACTCAGAGACCCATTGTGGAAAACTCTCCATTTATATTTTCTGTTATACGATGATGACGCACGAATATTAACTGCTCTAGGCAGCGTAACAAAGACCGATCGATGCGAATCTCGAATGTGTTTTAAAAGGTTAATTACACTATTAATGGATCCTTAAGCGTGACGTCCAAACCCTTACTTTTAACTGTAATGATAACGTTACATGCAACGGGCATTGATCGTGGGCAGCCTCTACACTTTGCTTGGCGTGAATTGATCGTAATAATAAAAACAGTTACATCGTGATCAGGTAGTTGGTCAGTCGCGTTCAGGGAGAATAAATTAAATATTTAAAATGAACTTAAAAAATTAACAAAGCTCCTGTGGACTTGCAAACCATGCACAGTGGTGGTATCTCATCATCCATCTGGCGGAGTGCTGAAGATGCACCATTTGTAAAGTCTGTCAGGATTCGCTAATGGTCTAGAGAGAGCTGATAAACAACTATACTGGCAGACAGAGCCAGCAGACTTGGGATAGTGAAGACTGGGATAGCAGGTTTATAGATGTCCAGGATTTCCCGTGATGACACCCACGGCCTCTGGATCGTTAGGTGCCAACATGGGTAGGGTCTGCTGGTTGCCTGGTGTTGAGAAGTACTGAGGAAAAAGATACAAAATTCACACCTGAGAGGCAACTTCCACTCTTCCGGACAAGCAACTTGATTTGATTCAACGCAGGGAAAGGGAAAATGAGGGGAAGGGGGGAGGGGAGTCTGGCAGAAATGTTAAGAGGAGCTTACAGCCGATCTGACAGAACTCAGCGGGTGGTTATTAAACGACGCCATATAGCCGGTCGCCTGATGCTCTGTCAGAAATGGACAGAGATAATTTGCCAACGTGAGGATCGCGAGCTTGGCTACATGTTAATTTAGAGGACATTTACCCAGGAAGCCCAGTATTTTGCTTTGCAATAATATGATTTACTGTGTATTCTAAAGATTTCCTTTTATGCTCCTCTGACATTTTTACAAAGCTCATTTGGTTCTTGTAATAATAGCATTGTAAACATGCTCAAAATTACAGTGCAGCATAGCATGTTTATAATGGGTAGGCTTAATGTGCTTATATAAGTGGTAACTGTTGTTCTTTGCTTGATACCTCACCCTCACTTTCAGTGTCATTGTTGTGGAGGTCCGTAGAGGCAGGAGCTTGGTATCAGTTGTGTGCTACCGTGCTGGGAGACTCCACGTCACTCCCTCCCTGGAGCTAGAGAGGGGGGATGGGGGACGGGGTGATGGTGGTGCTGCTGTTGGGGGGGTGTTTGACACACAGGCCGTCTGCCTCATGGAGTGGTTCTGCAGGTTGTTGCGGCAGGTCCGTCAATATTATATTGAGGACCAGGATGCCAATGCAAAAACAGGGAAGAATAAATGATAAATAATGTAGTAAATCAAACTCTGTTTGTGGGATTGAAGTGTCCTGGATGCAGACCAGTGTGTGAACAGACACTGAAATGGCTCTGATCACTCCCTGCTGAGCAATGGTGCTACCTCGTTATGTCTCAGGACCGAGGGACAAAGCTGGCTGGAGGTGTCCTCTGCTTGGACCGGAGCTCGCTGTGGTAACCTTCCTCAAAGTGCGTTGTGCTCAAAACCATGGAAACCCCAATGGAGGAGGCAAAGTTTACACTGCTCATGCCAGCGCAGAGTCAGTCCTCAGCTCTGTGTCATGCAAATAAGAAGTGGTCCTCTCCATGAGGCGAACAAGGCCCTTGATTGAAGTACCTATGCAACGTCGCCTCAGCTCTCAAAAGCATCTCAAGGGAGAGCTGATTTGCCTGTTTTAATTGCATTTTAATTTATACAGACTGTTTGACGAGGGGTCACATTTTCTGGCTATGCCGGCGCGGAAAGAGGGCTGCCGATTTTTAGGCAGGTGTGTCAATCCGTAAGGCGGCCTGGAAAGCTTAGCTTTCAGTTAGGCTAACGACAACTCAACATCAAAAGCTAGTCTAGCACAGTAGCTAGACGTCGTAACAGTCTGGCTGTTTCTCAGGTGGGAAATGCAATACATCAGCTGACAGATTTGGGGGAAACTTAAACAGTTATCTGAGAAGCCTTTGTGGTACCGTACAGGCCTGGGACGTACTGCTAAGACAGTGATGAAGACTGCTTAAGCTGAAAAAACAGCCCAGTCAGGAGATCTGTGCTGCAGCTTCTCCGTGAACTTATTTGTTTTAGCTGCCGTCATAACGGGAGTCTTAGAGACCTACGCACCAGCTATCTGGTGAATTCAGCAGTGTTCACTTGTATAAAACATGCTACTTCCACAGTGCAGATCCCAGAATCAAACAGTGCAACGTGGTGACACGTTTAGCCTCTCTAATATGCAGACTTTAATCCTTTAATTAATTATTGTTGATCACGAATTGCCTTCCGTTCATATTCTTGTTTTCCGTCCTTTTGCATTTGCTACATTTAATCAAAATCACTTTAATTAAAACCATTCTTGGTTCCCTTTTAATTATAACCCTTCCACTCATACGGCTCCCCATGGTGTCTTACTGTGAGAAATGATAGAAAATAAAATGCTGAAGGACTGATTAATTTTGTAATTGTGTCTGAATGAATTGTGTGGTTCTTTACACTATTTGGTGATAGAACCTACTGGAGAACAATATACAACTAATTGTAAAAAAAAAAAAAAAATTCTATATCATTATTTATATAAATCGTGTCTGTTTTACTTTGTATGTTAGTTATGGGTATAATTAATGTACTTTTTCATGATTTGTTTGTGTTAGTTAGTGTGGCTTTGACATGTAGCTGTAGGAAAGTTTTACCTTTAACAGCTCATAATAATAAGGTAGCTGCCATGGGGACAGAGAGTTGGACACATGAAGTTCAAAGATCCTCTGGGATGTCGTCAGAATGTCAGTGAGCCAAGCCGTTTTTTTATAGTCCGGAAAGCCGGCTCTGATTTATTTCCTACACTCCAGCTAATGCTTGATGGAGCGCTCGTACCAGAACCTGAGAGCAACGCACCCTTGAAGTTTTTACCGCCGCTGTTCCGCCGAGCCCATTTCAGATTTTATTATCTTTCATTTCCCCTTTATTATGCGTCCCGCACATCGACAATCTGGTCTCACGATATTTGGCATATTCATAGTCATGAATTACTCACCCTAGAATACACAGCGGAAAAAGGAGACTGCAAATTAAGTGTCCGCTTAGTGAAAACAGGCTTGTTCTGCCAGGCTGTCACTCCATGGGTCCTATTCTCCACACATCTCCCCATAGTCTTTATAGAGCCCAGAAATAACACCCCCTCTATCAAAACAAAGAGACAGACTAAGTTGCCGCTGGTGTTCCTTCTCAATGCACCACCATAAGGCAGCCCAGCTACTAAACGTTATTGAATCAATTACCCCCTCTGAAGCTTTTCTGATACCCCTGCCCCCCTTTGCCATTCTTGCTTTGTTGTTCTTCCTTAACCTGCATGGCACGAACCTTACGTGCACGTGTGCTGCAGGTGGCAGGTGGCGAAAGCGAGAGCCTGGTCCCCCCGAGCGGTTCAGGATTGCGACCGTCGTCCAGTTGCGTGCACGCTGCCTTTCGCCGCAGCTGACGTGCAGGAGCTGGCAACAGCGCAAGTGTGGGGCCGGCGGAGGGCTCTGCGCGGATCCAGGACTCCAGGGCGGCAGCAAGCAGCAGAACCCTGAGGACGGAGCATGTAACTCAAGCCCAGTTTGGCAGGGGACAGGCAGTGTGTGTTTGCCTCCGTGCTGAGATCTGTCACATAAATCTGAGCCCTTTTTAAAGACTCCGGAAACCGGGAGACAGCTAGAACACACGGACTCTCACGCCTCGTGCACGTGTGCGGGTGCACGCACGCATTCCAGCGCATCTCCATGCTCGCACGCATCAGTGTGCGAACGCGCTCGCATATCTGCTGGCAAGTGGACGTGCGTGAAGTGAGTTTTGCTCCATGCGTGGTTTTCCAATGAGGGCTCCAGTCTCCAGCCAGACCCTAACTGCCCCCCCCATACACCCAACCCCCACCCCCCCCAAATCCAGCAGTGAGAGACTTCCACTCCACATGATGGAATGGGGGGAGGGAGCAGCTCCGCTCAGGCATGAATTATGGATTCTGAAGGTTTTCCCACTGCTGCCCTAGTCCCGGTTTTCGGACGCAGGGAGGAAAGTTTACACAGGGGCTCAGGCACACTTGGAAAAAGTGAGAGCCTACACTCAGGCCTCAACAGGCACAGGTTACAGAATGTTGGTTAGCTATCCATTTTTACTCAGTTTTAAAAAAAAAAACCAGATAAATAAAATGTGCAACCATATGCTGAGACTGTGCCTGTCAGTTCTGCTGAGACTGGAGTAGAAATGCTAACTTAGCTAGCTAGTGCTCTCTGAATCTGATTAGTCATCATGGAGCTGAGAGTTCTCCCTGAATACTGATGACTGGGGCATGTTGACCTGCCCTGTGGACCCATGTACTATTTTTAACCCAGATGTCAGTCAAGAGACTGACTGAACAAAGCCAGGTATGAATCAAACTTTGGCAGCGCGGTGGCAATCGCGGCCTTCTCACACCACACCCCCTCACACCGCACCCCCTCACAGCCCACCATTTTTGTCAACATCTCACAACCACACATCATTCCCGCATCCCTTCTCAGGAACCTTCCTGGCAGCCTATTTTTGGATGCTTATCTTGACGAGGACTCCACTCCGCTTTGCGTCAGAGTTCTACCCAGGGACAACGTGAATGGTAACTCTGTGGTGGGGGGGTGCAACTCTCCTCTGGTTTGAAGAGTTACCTTTGTTTTCCATCCCTGGGAACAGCAATATAATTAGCCCTGCCCCTTGGAGTCAGTAAGTCGGCCTCATAATGCTGAGAGTCATAAGGCCAAGGCGTTAGACCAGGATGTACAGCGGATCCGGGATTTGAATCCCCATTCAAGCTGTACTATTTATCCAATTCTAGAGTTATTCTGTAAATAAATAAGAAGGGGACGAGTGAGTCTGGCAGTCATACAATTGGCCGCACACTGATGTCACAAAGCAAGCTGCTGTGTAAACAGTCGCACGGCACACCCCTCCTCCTGCCACCCTGCGGAAACTATGATTCACTCTCGCAGAGCTCCGTGATCGTAATACTTGGAGACGTACGCTCCCTTGGCCACACACCTCCGCGGCCGCACCATAAACAATGGCATGGCATTTAAAAGAAATAAATGAAAAAGTGCCGCGGGGGTGACAATAATGGCAAGCTCACTGTTTCCGATGCTAACAGACTGTCAAAGTGAACCTAGTTATGCTACAGGCTGGATCCAGCATTGATGACCCACTCGATTCTTACAATATGTACTTGATGGTCAAAACATGGTGCCATTTAAAATGAATGTCCTGGATCAAGAGCCTCAATATTGGAGATGGTTGATTTACTCGTAAAATATGATTTCATATTATGATAATGAGTGCAAAAAGATAGCAAAGCAGAACTGTAGACCTTGTGAAAGACTAAGAAAGTAGGAATTTGGTAGGGCTCAAGTATATTTAATGTCCTATCTTTTGGGATGAAAAAATCTATACTGTATATTACACACACAGCTTCTCATGGGGTCCATAATCATCTCAGTTAGCTTATGAGTGTGTGGACGATTGTCCCTGCTCAACCTGTTGCTGGAGGTGAACTCTCTCACCAAAGGAGGGAGTTGCTGATCTTGACCCAGAGGCATTTTTTGTCTAGATCCCCCTGGCTCCTGTGTGACAGGGTAGACTCAACTTGAAAGACTGTTTGCTGCAATGGACCACCCAGCTGCGTCATGACTGGTGGCCTGGGAGCTGCTGTGCCTCAGTGGTAAAGGTGAGCCAATCTAACGTCTGGACCATGCTGCTGAAGGAAAGAATCTGATTACTAATGGTCAGGCCTAGCTGACATTACTCACTGGAGATTTGTCCCTAAGGCAAATCAGGCATGGGAGATGAGGAGAGGGCTGGTTGATAACGTGAGCTGTGCATGTGAGCACATTGCCCAGAGTTTACTTCTCAGTCACCCCAATGTCAAACCATGTCTTTCCCACATGGAAGATTCTCACTCTCTCCTCCACATGCGATGAATGAGGCAGCCATTCTTATGCCACTGGGGGACTGGTCACTAATTAGGGCAAGTACGGTCGTGTAACACATGCTCATGGCCAGCATTTAACTAGATTTGTCCTAGATTAGCTCAGCATGTGATAAAGTTCTATAGTATACACTTACAGAGAATCATCATCACACACTAGCATGCATGCCTGCAATTTATGAATTACACTCCAGTGCCATTAGATGCTAAAAATCCCTCGAAAATGTGACATCAAATGCTGGACTCAGAATTGTCCAAAACATGTGTGCCCTAGCCAGCTGTGAGTAATAATATGGCTATTCTCTTGATGAAAAGAAAACTGTTCAGACGCTCCAGCTTCACATCTCATTCACTCAGTAATCATTCTCCTCACCTGCTCATACACAGGAAGCAAGATGCTAGTGGCTTCAGATTCAAACTGTTAGTATAGTGTATCACATCCAGCCAAGCTGTTAGTCAATTTACTTTTTTCTGGGTTTCATTTAGAGAACACCTCCAATGGTTTTCCAGTAACAAATTCGACTTTGCACAATTAAATCACATAAAAGTCCTCATCTAGCATATTTTTTTCTGAGTCATCTGAGCAGTGCAGTTGAATCAATCAAATTGAATTAAAGTTCATCTGGAATGAAACCCAGTACATTCCATGGCTCACCAAACCTGGAGCTGGACAACTGTGAAGTGGTGCACATTATAGAATTATCTCTCCATGGGGTATGTGTTCAGCAACAGCCCGACAGGCCGGCGCTGTTTCAAAACCCCATCTTACCCATGATAACTATGTGTGGAATTTACCACACAGCTTCTCTAACAGAAGAACAACATGAGTGCACAGTCCAGATGTTCACCCTTAATTTCTTTAGGTGGCACGTTCAGACATCCATCAGCTGTATTTGGTGCTTTTAATCATGTTCAACAAGGGTGCATGACCAATTAACAGGGAAGCCACATTTCCTGGAAGGAAGGAAGGAAGGAAATGGCTGACAGCATATGTACTATGCACTCCTTCTTTAGGCCTGATCATCCAACCAGATTTCTTCTGCTACAATTGCTATGCAGATAACATCCAACTCTCCCTGAGCTTCCCTTCAGAGGACACCATTGTCTTAGTTCCAATTACTGGTATTCGCAACCTAGGGATCACCATCCCCATCTGAACTTCTCCATGCCATCCTTACCATCACCACAACATCAACGTACAGCTTGAATCATCAACATTGTCTCCATCAAGTTCTGTGATGAACTAAAGTATAATAAAAGATAACCAGCTATCCTTTTCTGACCAGCTGTCTCAGATTTACTTTGTATAATATCAAGAAGAACAGACCATATTTATCAGAATAGGTAGCTCAACTGCTAGTTCTGGAACTTGTCATCTCATGACTTAACTTCTATATCTCTTTACTGACATGGCTTTCATTTTGTACTGTGAAACCACTGCAGATGATCCAAATTGCTGCACCACGTCTATTATTCAATAATTAGAAATCCTCTTATGTTACACGCCTTCCAGTTTCACATCATTGGCTCTTGGTGCTGACATTCAGAGATGTTAATGGAATGGCACCAACCTCCATTGAGTTGTTCTTCAAAACCTATGTTCTTTCTTGCCCTCTTTGGTCAGCAAGCCAACACTGCATAGGGATCCCTCCACTACCTGAAAACAACCCTCAATATTTCTCAGGCATGGTTACTGGATGATCAAATGAGCTGCCCACCCACATCCAGTCCCTCTCAACCTTCAAGACTTATTTTTAAACTCACTGGTCCAGTTAGTAACCTGCTATGTCTTCTTTGGTTGTTCCTTAGACATAGTCTATTAGCAACACTGAATGCTTTCTTATTTTGCAGTTGTCTAGTTGGAACCTAATTTTTACAGTGCTTTGAAATGTAGTGTATAGTTTCTGCTCCAATGCTAACTTGCACTTGATATTGGTCACTCATTGGAAGCTCAGGCTAACAGCACTTTCACCTAAGTAGGCTTCTTGACAGTATTGATGGAAGCTGTAATCCTGTAGAAGGAGGCCTGCTGGACAATGCTTACACAGGTTTCTCTTGCGACAGCTGTAAGATACCAACAGGCAAGAAAGGGCGTAGAGCAGAAAGTTTTTGCATTGGAGAAGTTTGGATAGGCTTTGGTCGAGAGACTATTGGGTGGCTCCAAAGGTGTTTTGGCAAATGGTTTGATGTCTCTGGAAGTTGAGGGGGGACCTTGCTAAGGTTCCCTTAAACTGCAGTGGGGAAGTACTAACCAACTCTGAGGATATTGCTGAGCACAAATGCTCACACTTTGATGCACTCCCTTGGGATATGCCTTCTCAGCAGGAGGCAGTGTTGGAAACTTCCGAAGGATTGCAGTCTATCTCTGCAGCTGAATTCAGAGTCCTCTAGAGTGGAATGGCTGCAGGGCTAGATGAAATTCATCGTGAGATGTTGAAGGCTTTGAATGTTGTTGGGGTATTGTGGGTAACTTCTATGACCTAGAGCTGTTTGCTCCCAATTGCCAATAAGCACATCCAAATCTGAATCCATGGTACTCACTTGGAAAAGAGTGAATTCTTCCCTTCAGGTGAGGGGGAGTTTAAGCACCTTAGCTTCTTGCTCATGAGTGATGGTAAGATAGAATGTTCATGGGCAGATCAGTTTGGTGGCAGAAGTTTTGCTGGTGCTGAGCAGGTCTGACTGGGAATGACTGTGGAGTACTCAGAATGAGCCAGCATCTATGGCTTAGGAATGGGAAATGTGGTCTAAACTGCTTGGCATGCTGCCACTGCAAACTCCTGAAACCCAAACTGACCATGTCACTTCCTTCCCACTGGTTACCTGATTAGCTTTGGCTGTGTTAAACCAATCAGATCTCACATGCTGTAACTCAGAAGCCCATTTTTATCTTCCATCACTGTTGATCAGGACCACGCCCCAGAAAGGCACGAGCTACCAAGCAGGGCACCAACACACTGTGTGGGCAAACTAAGACTGAAGGTTGCCAGTGTTTGAAAAGGGCGTGGAAACCTGATGGCTCTGAGAAAACACACATGAACACTTGGAGAACGTGCATACTCCACACACTCCACAAGCGTGGAGTGAAGCCACAATGTTAGATGTGTAATGCAGCAAGCACGTGCTGAGGTACTGTGATGCCCCACCTACGAGTATGAGCTCATATTATATGTCCAAGCAAATGAACTGCTACAGAGACAGGTTATTGAGCCCTAATGGGATGCTGTGTACGCTCATCGCCTTGGCCAGTTACACCGAGTGCAGAGCTGGGGAGATCTCAGGTCTCTCTTCCTCTCCATGGTGAGTCATGGAGACAGCTATGAGTCATCAATCCCACTGCCTAGTAACACTCACAGAGTCGTGAGTGCGGCTCAGTTCGTGGAAAAAAACGACATAAGCATGCACTCACGCACACACACGCCATTTGAAGCAGGTAGGCAGGTTAGCCAGGGGGGATTTTTTAATTTAATGCCATGCAAAATATTTCTTGTTTCGTTCCCGTGTGGACGTGTGCTGCTCTCTGCCTTACACCAGGTCATGGAAGCTGTTAATTAAACCAGGGATTGATGGAATTTGAAGGGGTCCAGTGCTGACTTCTCACATAATACACCCCCTGAAGCTGAGGATACCTGCCAAGTAACCTTCACTCTCCCCTCATCCTCACGACATGGGCAAGTAGCTAAATTAATTTCATTTCCCTCCTCCCACACCAATAGTACTGGATATCACAGCAGCAATAAAACACGAGATCCCTACCAGTGACTCAAAGGTTCCAAATCCGACTCTGCACATGCTACTTTAACACTGACAGCAGTGTCTGTCGGTTAAAGGCCCGTAAAATGTAACCCTGAAGGGTGTGCAGGACACTGCGTCTAAAGGTGTCACCCAGACAATTACAGTTTTTTTCAGTGGCAGCCTTGAGAGGCTGCAGAGAGAAGATGTAGGCTAATAGCTTCCTTTTCACGTTTATCAGAGGATTTACTTGCACCCGGCAACTGTAATTAGAATGGATTTAGATAAGCAGTTTTTTTCCCCACCCGTAATTCACATAAGCATTGTCCATACTCATCAGGATCTTAAAAACCTCCCTGTCCCCTTGTGGATCAAGATCACACACCCTCCTGCGTGTCGGCCAGTGTCCCCTTCCATTAGGCACCGTTAGGGTGCCATTACCCCATCGAAAGACACACAGGAGGGCATGTGCTGTTCCCCCCATTAGCTCCCATTTCCGGTAAGGTGAGTCCACGCACCCTCCTCAATTCAACGAGCTGGGTGTGAGGGAGCACCCTCCCCAATCCCAAGCTTTCACATGCAAATGGCACTTTTATCTTGCTTGCCTAACAGACAGCCATGGCAACATGGTGGCGGTCCTAATGAGGTAGACACGCAGGTTAATAGTTGCCTTCATTTTCCCCATCAGCCCCGTCAACACAGGGGCTGAACATTCCACTTGCACGACACAGAGTACTCCCATGCTCCGATGGCCACAGATTGGCAATTCCACGCATAGTTTCTCCATGAGCCCATTCATTTCCGATAACTGGTTATCCGGTGCACTGTTGAGGTAGCCTGGAGTGTATCACATGATGCACAGGAAACATGGAAGCTGACATGACACTCCATTTCATCCGGATACACACTGGGGAAGATTCACTCTTCCATACTCATATTGTACATACTGTATTTATTCACTCGTAGGAAATTATTCACTCTTCCATACTCATACTGCATATGGTGTATTTTCTCAGACATAGGAAAAGATTCATTCTTCCATACTCATTGTATATACTGTATTTACTCACTCATAGGAAAATATTCACTCTTCCATACTCATACTGCATATAGTGTATTTACTCAGACATAGGAAAAGATTCATTCTTCCATACTCATTGTATATACTGTATTTACTCACACACAGGCAAAGATTCACTATTCCATACTAGTATTGCATATATTGTATTTAGTATTGCAGTATATTGTATTCTACTGTATATACTATATCTACCCACATACAGGCAAAGATTTTCATTCAAACTGTGCTTGTAAATAATGCTTACTGAAACACACACACACAAATATAAATGTGTAACAGATGCAGATTCACCAAACCATAAACAGCAAATTTCTCTGACCTATTTTGTGAACTATTCCAGTGGATTTTCTTTCATGTCATATTTCTCTCTCTCGCTCTCTCTCATACACACACACACACACACACACACACACACACACACACACACACACACACCGAGTACACAAGACAAACATTGCACACATAACCCAGACATGGATACCCTAATACAAATACACACAAAGTTTGCATCTCTGGCATGCAGAGATGACATTATGGACTAGTGAGAAATCATGCAGATAAAAACAAAGAATAATAATTAAAAAATGACAATAGAATGATTACATAAACAGCAGCTTTAGTAAAGATTACTTATGAGGTGTTGGCACATGTGTTGGGTACTTGCAGATAAAATGTTGGTGTGTGTGTTTTTATTTGACACTATCACTGGGACTGGCCTGATTTCAATTTACAGCCATATTAAAACCATTATCCAAACACATGTTTTAGCACGGCTTCCCAGCAAGCCCAGATACGGGATCCCACTGGAATCAGATTACACCATGGCCGCCTGACCCACCTACTCGCCATCCCACACACTGCTCCCTCTCGACTGACTTTTGAGACAGAGTGGGGGGGGGGAGAAAAAATGAAACACAGGCAATGTCCTTCGCAAGGTTCTGCCATTTCCCACACGTCGGCTACGGATTTAACCAAAACATGGCGGTAGGTGGAGCAGGGACTCCCTTTTTTTTTCCTGTGTGGTCCAAGGTCAGCTCTCGTTGCCGTTTTTTATCTTGCTGTCCTTGAAGTGAACACGTTTGAACCCCAGGTTGTTTGAGGACAGCCGGCCAATGTGACAGGACAGACTCTCCCAGCGCTGTTAGCGCCCCCTGCAGCTGTGTCTGCCACTATGTCCCGAGGAGGTTCCTGGTCCTCGATCAGATGGTATGGCATGGCAAACATGCAACCGATTGAGCAGCAGGTCGGATATCTGGCCCGGCACGCAGATGTGCAGCTGGTTCGGGGACCAAAACGAGGGTTTTTGCCTCCCTCAGCTGCATGGGGGGGGGGGGGGGGGGGGCGCGCACGATCATGCCAAGAACCTTATGTAAACGCCAGAAGGGGCCGGGAGAAAGGGGATGGGAGCGGCGCCAGGGCGG
>JAACJT020000075.1:6059453-6075380 GCA_009936485.2 Gymnarchus niloticus
CAGCGGGGGGGGTGGTGGGTGAAGGAGACCACGAGGGTGGTTATCGCGGAGCTCCGGGGGGGGGGGGGGGGGGGGGGGGGTTCGACGCATCATTATTGCGAGACGCTTAATTCATCCACTAAATGCGACAGGGTTAATGAGTGGCAACGGGTGCCTGGGGACGCAGGGTGGATAAAATTATGTGCAGGGGTGGGGATGGAGGCTGGACAGAGGGATGGTGGGGGGGCTTGCTTTGGCCCACCCAGAGAGACCCCAGCAGCTCTTTTCTTCCATGGGGGCAGTGACCTTCGCTGGTGTGGTGTTCCACAGCCCCTGCTACACGAGAGATCCTTCCGCTGTGGTTATGTCAGCGAGGGGGACAGATGGTGATGTTTGTTTGTTGTTGCCTTCGATTTTAATTACCCCAGTCCCCCCCCCCCCCCATTCCACCCTCCATCCAGCCTAGTGGAGATATAATCCATTATCTAATTATAAGGCACTTAGCTATGTTCACCGATTTCCTGAACAGGTAGAGTCAAAAGATGGAGGAGGGGGGAAAAACACACACAGAGCAGACAATAGGAGATAAAAATGGGGAGGGTGGGAGATGGAAAAGCCCGAGTGTAGAAGATGGAGGGAGAGGAGAGCCAGACTGATAGTGATGGATGAGGAAATTGTCAGCACGTGATGGCTGGGGGCCGGCAATGTGATTTGCGGGAAGGAAGCGACAGACTCAGCCCGGTCTGCCGCCGCCACGACCACCACTGCCTGTCTCCATTAACACACAGTGCTGCCTGGTAACGCCGGCACTTATGGTCTCCGAGGCGTGCTGTTTACCTTGCCCTTTGCCCCAGACAATTAAATCTGCCATCAACACCATGGTGTACTCAGAGACAACAGATCGGGTGAGTGTAACCGTGTGAGTGTGCGTTAGGGTATGTGCAGGCTCATGTAGTGGGGCTCGTGTGGAATTTGGTTTTCTGCAGAGCTCGCTCTTTGTCACAACACGTTTCGGTGACAGCTTTTACTGGGGTACACTTTCTCAAGGTGAAGGTTGGTGCAGTTACGCTGAGGCTAAGGGTTAAGGGCTTATTACGAGGTGTGATGCTTACAGTGAGTGTGTAGGTGAACAGGGAGACACCGGAAAGGTTGGGTGGTGGGCCTGGGCAGCCCCCTCCTCCACCTTTGTTACATCATATGTAAAATGGTCTAATCCCCTGGGCAGAGGGGGGGCGGGCGGGTTACTTTGGGGGGAATAATCGGCAGTGTGCAAAGACACGTGGGGGCCTCTGTTGGCTGCCATGCAGGAGAAATAAAAAAAAAAACATCCCTGGGGAGGCCATAGGGACATGTTAAGGTCAGAGGTCTGGGAGGGAAATGGCAGTGCCATTGTAATGCCTGGCACACAGAGACACACACATAGACGCGCACACACAGACACACACACACAGACACACATAGATGCACACAGAGACACACACATAGACGCGCACACACAGACACACATAGAGACACACACACAGACGCGCACACACAGAGACACAGACACACACACACAGACGCGCACACACAGAGACACACAGACACACACAGACGCGCACACACAGAGACACACACACAGAGACACACACACAGAGACACACACACATAGATGCACACACAGACGCACACACAGACACACACACACAGAGACACACACACAGACACACATAGATGCACACACAGACGCACACACAGAGACACACACACAGACACACATAGATGCACACACACACACAAAGACACATACAGACGCGCACGCTGAGACACAGACACACACGGCTCACAATAGGCTCATGGGGACCAAAGACAGAGACATTTGTGTCTGTTAGCATCCTAAAAAAACCCTCAATTGATCAATAAAAAAAAAAAAATTACTGGGCCTCCAGAATATCAGCCTGGTAATAGCATGAAGGATCAATTGATCAATGTGACCTTTTTTTACAGCTAGAATGGTCACACTTTTTTTTGCTTTCTGGTGGATTTCGCTTTAGATAAACTGACTACAGCCAATGGTGTCTTTTTGCCAAAAATACAGCATCACCATGGGGAGCTGAGCTTGTAGGATTTAAAGGATGATTGCTCCCTTTCCCTTTGCGTCTCCAAATTATTAATGACCTTAAGGGGAAAAAAGATGATAACCTCTAAATATTATGTTTTAGGTTATGCATGTAAATTCAACAGTCCCAAATGAATAAATCATAATAATTCCAAAAAGGGACCCACGGAAGGTGGGATTTAGAGCCAATAAATCGACAGTAAATTGTCAGTCAGCCGAGAGCCAACCCCCCGACCATCAGCACTAACATGGCAGAAAGAGTAGAAAGCAATTTAGGGACCCACAGAAAATTAGCACAAGGGAGGGACCATCCTCAGGCCTGGCACTATGCCAGCTGTCATGTCTCCTTCCACTGTAACTCCAGCACCACCTTTGCTTTAGAAGACCCTTTTCCTGCATGCATTATGTGATCACTGTAAATCGGTCGTGAGCTGGCGCCAAACGGGGACGGTGATGCATGGCAGCAGCCGGGCTGCCGTATACGGCGCAGCCGGCATCGTCCAGAAACCCCGAGGGCCACGCGGCGCGAACGACGCCTGCTGGTCCGGGTGGGAGCGAGAGCGGGGGCGGGGGTTTGAGGTGGAGCGTGTCCCAGCGCCTGTCTGTGAGGCGGGGGGCTGCAGCGGAGCACACCCGGGCTATTTTTAGGCTCAGTTGATTGCAGATTGATTCTCTAGGGGACCGAAACAAGGAGAAAAAAGGGGGGGGGGGGGGGGGGGGGGGGGGGGGGCGGGGGGGGGCGGGGGGGGGGGGGGGGAGTCAATGGGAGAGAAAAGACGACGCTTGGAGAGGAACAGCTGTCACTTGGCGCAAGCTAAAATGGCTAATTTCCGGGGAGGCTCCCCTGATGGGGAGCGTCTCTCGCATGAGCGGCTTCCTGTCGGGGGTCCCCCGTCCCTGTCTGCCCAGCCCCCCCATCCTCCTTTTCCAGGCAGAATGTGGGCATTAGCAGTTCAGCCACCGAGCTACTGCTGTATGGCTCCTTCCATCAGACAGGAGCAAACGCTAGCCAGCCAAGTAGGCACAACCAACATGCTGTCGGACCGGCTTGACTCGCTCTCCTTGCAGTGGCAGTGGCTGCTCCTCCCATACGGACTGCTCACAGTGTCCACCCAGAAAGGAATTCGATTGGTAACAGGAATGCCTTGCTACAGTTGCCACCGCCGCCACCACCTCTGGACGCCCATGCCGACTCCCAGGTGGCCAAATGGACGGTTGCAGGAAAAAGCAGGACGAAACCATGCCCCCCCACAACAAAGCACATTTGACTGTGTCATCCGGCTGAATGAAGACGCAGCCGGGCCTAAACTGCACACGTGTACAGGACCCTGGCAACAGCAGAGAACCACGAAAGAGGGGGTGTGCCTGTTATCTGAGGGACGGGTGCGACGGGCCTTGTCTGCCAGCCTGTCAATGCCAACAAAGCAAGTGTTACAAATGCCTCACATTAGAGGAATTACAACTTTATTTTCTCCCTTTTTTATTTCCCTCCTTTTAAAAACACTACTAAACAATCCCAAGGTGGAGAATTGTTTCCATCACAATTTGTCCTAATCCCTTTCCTTTCTGGGATGACATAGCCTGAGATACGCGTTCAAGGTATGCACACCACAGCCTAAGTTCGGGCTGAGGAAGCCGCCCAGATTTGCATCTTGTTCTGGTCGAAGGTGTTCATAACCTTTGCCTGACCATGTCTCAGGACTGAGCTACCAGTCAGTGACTCATCACCACAAATACCCCAAGGAGGAACCTGGCACCTCAACTTGAAATGGAGAGATGGTATAGGAATAGGAACAGAAACGGCCTTCTGATTTTGGTTCTTTTTGGGTCCGGATTCCTCTGAAGGGTTCAAATTCCCCAAAGTCACATGTCTGTACCAGTGATGGGAGACCAGGTGATAAGGGCACCACGCTCCTCCAAATAAAAACCATGTGGCCTGCATGTCATGGCCCCTGTAAATACAGACGCCGTCTTGCCACTTTAGGGGGAAGCCATGTGACACCTGGCCCAAGCTGAAGGACAGGAAGGCCATTTTCTTCACTGTTCACACTTTAATTTCAATTCCCATTCATCATAACACTGCATAGCTATACATACATTCCTGACCGGTGTATACAACTGTTTGCTTTGCATTTCGTCTATTGCTTATTTATTTGGTTGTCTTTGTTGTCTTACCATATATATGGGCTCAATGGATGCAAAGCTATTTGAATTTTGAACTTTGAAACATTGCTCGGTAACTCATAACCACAGAATTTATATCTATTCTTTTCTACGTTAAACTTCATCATGGTCCTTCAGAAGTCCCGCCACTTTGCACCACTGGAATTATGAGATTGAAGTGTTCACACACTTCACATTTTGGTCATATTTTTGTTACACCCAGGTACTTTTCACCTGTTTGGTTTATCCGTGGGTTTTGGACACACTTATCTTTCTATTAGTCTTATTTGAATGCAGCCCAGGAACGAAAAAGAAAGCGTTTTGACAGATTGCAACTGACCAAGCAGAACGGGGCGAGCAGAATGTGGGGGCATTGTTTCTGCATCGGAAATTCACCACATGGAAATACCCAGCATAATGCAGACTATTCACAGGGTGCTGGGTCTGCATACGCTAAAAGATGGAATGTTGCATTTGAAGGCTGCCTTTCAATCAACATGGTGTCCAAAACAGGCAAATGCTGCATTTGCCATGCAAGAATCAGCTTTTCTGTTTGCCATAATGTCACAGTACACAGCCCCACCCTTCGAAACTCAGCTTCCTCACTCAGGATGAAGACTGGTGCGGAATTACAGCGCCACAATTCTTCGTCAAAGCCACAGCCAGACCTTCACAGGCCCTCTGGCGTAAGGCACACCCACTGTCCCCACGAACATGTTTTCCGAGATGTTGTGTCTGGTGTGCAGGAGGAGGAGGAGGAGGAGGAGAAGACTAGTAGGGCCTTAAGGGGGGGGGGGGTGTCCCACTTCTGCAAAGCACAGCAGCTGGTTGAGGCTGGCAGCGGGCCCAGCTGTGGTACTGCCGGCTCTCGCTGCTTGCGCTTGGCAGTGGCTGAGAGAGTCTGCCTGGTTTCCGCGTACGCGGACCCCACACTGTCCGTTATTTCCCTGAAGGACATCCCTGCTGTGCCTCAGACCGAGAGTATCTTACTCCTCTCCGGCCCAGTGGAGCAGGACGCTGAGGATGGCGGTGGGGAGGAAAGCTGGTATTTCAGTGTGTATTTGTATAGGACTCCAACCATCTGTAACCACTAACCCAACGACCATGTTCATCCAGTAACCCACCTGATCAGAGTGGAATATACGACTCTTCAGAGTTACATTCTATACCTGAAAGTCCAACATTTTGTCTGAAATTAGTACCTTCTCCCTAAATGTGACAGCATTTGGATGTCTAGGGTGAAGCTTCCGATCGGACTTTGGACAGTTGGATCATGCTTACAGTTCAGTTGCCTTACATTGCCTGGCTTATTGAAATACTGCACCTGGGTGAAAGATTTTTACAGCCAAAGTCAGCAAGAAAATTTAAACCAGGGTGAACTCAAGCTGACTGGTGATGCACTGGAGCACCAGGACCTATCGGGAGTGCTTGAACACAGTATAGGATTGTTCCTAAAACAATGAGTTTTTAACAAGTGCCATTATAAGTTCATCCTCAATAGGTTCAACTCACCTGCTTATACAAGGAATATTTTATAGTATATCCATCCATCCTTTCACCTTCCAACTGTTATCTCTTCGGATGGGATCTTCAGATTTTCAAGTACGTGACAGTGTTGACTGTCTGAAACTCAATCATCTGTACCATCAATTATCTGAACCAAATACAGCCTCAACTTTTAGTGCATCATTAATTATTACTTCTGCTGCTTAACGCATTCATTTCTGATTATTTATTTGAAGATATATTCAGTATAGCATAGTCTTATCATTCCAGTCCTAAAAATCAAATATGGGCTTTAGCAACTGCATTCACTCAGGATGGTCTCTGTGACCTTGATGTGTCATTGCCTGTTGTCTGTTGTGATCAGTCTTTGAATTCAATTTGTTTCATATAAACTGGGTGTTCTCATGTATGATTAATTATCTGAACTATTTGACTAACTGAATGAACCATGGTCCCAATTAGCCAGGATTATTGACGTTCTAGTGTGTATGTGAATTAAATATGTTTATTTTCATTAAGGGAAAAATATTTAATATTCAATATTCAAACGGAACAGATCCACAGAGCTGTGATTACCAACCAATAAACATGGTTACTGTTCCAGTGATGGTTTTGCCATAAAGCTCTGGGGAGGCACACAGGTGTGACAGATCTCCACTGTACTGTGTTATTAACAATGGCGGGGTAACTAAAACTAAAATTAAACCCCATCATTATTATGTTGCCACAGTTCCTCAAAGCAGCAGGGGCTGCATTAAACCTCTGTTTTGATGCTTCTTCATGTGCCTGAAGCTCCACCCTTAAGTCTTTCAGGTGGTGAAAAATTTCACAACACAAAGCTGGGCTACCTTCAGTCACTGAAGGAAAGGCTGGCAACCACAGTGCCTAAAAAGTGCAAATGAGCATTTTCGAAACTTTTAAGAATGGGCCCAGATTCAAAAATTAAAAGGAGCGACAGGCAAACATTTAAATTTCCTTTTAATTGACGTGTCCGGGAACATCTATTATAACGTCCATGGTGGTCATTACTTTATGCATAATTTTCGTATGTCACATGTGTAATAAACTACAGGCGCACATTGTGAATTAATAAACATTTATGGGTGATACCAGTTTGCTGATCTGTTTTCCATACATAACGATAGCTCTGAGACCAAATGCTTTTGATACCTTCAGTACGTGAAAACTAGGTGTGAGACAGCTGCAGTTTCTGCAAATCGCGTCATTATAATTACGGTGCATTTCGATGCCGCCTTGGAGGGAGACACCCGGGGCTTACAATGGCTGCCGATCCCGTGACTCGCCTGCGAAGTGCCGCGTGTCCGGGGCGGAGTTGTTCACGCGCACGCTCTCACCTTGTTTACCTGCCGCTTCCCGTAGGGGCCCCGCACTTACGTCAGTCCCGCATCCTTGGACGCAGGCTACCCCGCTAAGGGACAGCCGCTAGCCCGGGTTATTTAACCCTTTCCAGGGCAGAATTACATCATTCCATCCGCTCAGAGTAGAAAGTTTTGCAGCATGGGTCTCGTCAGTTTCATCATCTCCGTCCTGGTCTTTATCATTTGCAAGTACATCTGCTGTTGCTGTTGTTTGTAAATGATCTTCCAGATGAGTTCTTGTCACCGGCACGAAAAGTGAATCATCACTCTAGAAGTCCACAGTCGACCTCACAAAGGAAGCATGCCGTTTTAAACGTATAAAAATAACGTCATCCGACTTTAACAAGTAACGTTGCCATTACTTTTAGAGCAGTAAGGCGTTTATCGGCGGTGGAATATGTCATGTGCAACATTTTGTCTCCTGTTTTGTTTGTCTATAGCCAGTGTAATTTTGGATAACAAAATCAAATATTTCAGCAAGTTCGAGCACAAGAAAATATTGCATGTAGTCCGTCGCCATTGATCAACATTCATACAAAACGCAACCTTATAAGTGTATGGTTAAAGATATTTAAACAAAGGATTCTACTTTATGTTACGTTCTGAAGAGTCCTATCAAGCTACTTTGAATTACATCTCCTTAAGACACGGGCTGATAACATAGTGTCAAAACATAGCGTCATTTATTCCAGATAAACGCAAGTGTTTATATAGTCTGATATTTTGCCATAAGTCTGACATGTGACAGATCACTTTGCCGTGTGCTGTGTTGCTTTAAATCACATGGCCAAAGCGATACCTCAGGTGACAGATACATGTACCTGCATTGCACACACCCCTTCAGTCTCGACTTGCTTTTGTAGGGTAGGTGGTGCTTGCTGTGCCACATTAATGCTTGGACTTGCCCATGTGATATATAAATCTATAGCCATTATTTTACAGAAAGGCTGGATAATAATGGTTTTGGCTTCTAGACAAAGCATTATCCCTACCCCACTGTCTTCCATACACAGTAGGATACTGATCCTATTTATCGCCCAATTCAGCCAAGACTGTGGTGACCCAGAGGTTGTTCCAGTAAACTTGGGATATACTCTAATGGTACCAAGTGCAACATCAGTCCACTGCAGGGTACTCACCTCAAAGCCCTGCATAAAATACCTTGGTAGTTCACTTGACCTTACAAGGAACACACAAAAAAAAACAATTTTATGTACCTTATTTTTATTCTCAGAAACTATTTTCCAGAAACTACAATGACATTATTACAGGTGAAGTATTGAAATTGAGAATATAAAAAGCAATTGGTTTTAGATTTTGACTGATTTAGACAATGTAAAGGCCACGTAGGCTTTCTGGGGTGTTGTAGAGCATTTATGTACGTTTAAAGCAACAATTCACCTGTTGTTCATCAATGAAATTGATGTAACACAGGAGGAGGGCTGATGATGTGAGGCAAGGATGTAGGCGGACAATATTGTGAAGGTTTCGGTCTGAACTGTGCTTTGCTGTAGGGATGGGGGTCTGCTTCCTGTCACGGTCTAACACACTTGGCAATGTTTTCTATATAAAAACAACAACTTGGGTTCCCACTCTCTTAAATGTACCACAAATGAAACCCACCGCTCTCCAAAAGCAGTACAATCAGAATTAACCACAACTATCATGGCACCTGCTGCCCATAATAATTTGGAGAACATGAACCTAGGTTTCTGCACCCTGGATTAACCCTTCCTGGTCTTGACTACGATGGCCCTTTCACCTGCATTTGTGAAAGAACGTACATCACAACTTGCTGTACACTGTGCACAGTTACACCATTTGCTCCGACAGCAACACCTCCCCCCCGAAGAGGACGTACCAGTGAGGCGCTAAAGCTTATCGACCACCTTTCTGCCACCATTACCACAGCAGGACACAGTGACAGCTTGCACCTTAGCAATTACCACCCCACCCCACCCCACCATCTCACTTTTCTCAGGAATCACCTGGCAGGAGGTGAGATGTAGATTGACAACACAAGACAAGAATAATGAATAAAGTGCAACAAACGGGTGGGGGTGGGGTGGAGAGTGCTTACATTAAACATTTCTGTAAATGATTATTTGTTTTCCCATATGCCCTGTAAAAAAGTGCATAAATGCTTATGAATTGCTTTTCATTTCATTTTTTTTATATATATATATATATATATATAAAAAATACAAACATGCAGAGCATGGATGGACACTATTACCCTTCAGTGCGTTACGGTTTGACTGTCATCTAACAGCAGCAGAACCAACGGGGAGGAGAGTCCCTTGGTGATCAGATCACCAGCTGAAATTATTGGCAGAGGAAAGGTACGTGTTGGAGAACTGTACACAAATACAAAAGATCACAACGCGCGGGAGAACAAAAGCCACGCGACTTTGCCGTGCGCCAGGCCAGGGTGATGTGTGCGGGCTGGAGGCTGCTTCATTAACACATCAGCCCCTGTACGCCCCCCCCAACCCCCCCCGTGAGACGAAAGGCCGGATGCCCGTCCTGAAGCTCCTCTACATTCATCATCACCTCCGCTTGCTCCTGCTCCTGGAGCTTGGCCTGGTAATTGATAATTAAAGAGCAATAACACAGCGGTCAATGTAATCTCACGGCAGGAGAGCCGGGGCCCCACAATTGGTCTGGGGGAGGGGGAAAGGGCTGTAATTCACCCACTAAGGCTACCTAGGACATACACCCACACGCACCCACACACACCCACACACACACACACACACACACACACACACACACACACACACAGAACGTAACAGAAGCACCAGAAAATGAAATCCCCGTCATTAACACAGACAGATTAATCACCAAAACGTCAACAGATAAACACGTTATATGCAAAAGCAAAACATTTCTTCTTTTTTTTTTTTTTAAATTAAAAATGGCACGCCGGTCCGAAAACACATCCAAATCTGCTTTTGCAAAGTTGAACCCAAACCACATGGACATCTGAGCGAGTATGGTCTTTTACTTCCATCTTCACAAAGTGACCATGGAGTCAAAGAGGCCCATTTAACTTTCCATGATACTTTATAATGAAAAGGCAGCACTGTAATGAAAGGAGGGATCAAAAGACAAGCTTTCCTCTTTTAAAAGATTTGCTCAGCCCTTAGTCCCACCATGGTCCATCCAAAAGCAGGCACCTGCCTCTATTTCCCTCTGCCTGGTGCACCTTCACTGGGTTAAAAGTCTTACCACCCTGACTCTGCCACAAAAGTCGGTTTGATATCATCCATCCACCCACCCACCTATGCAGGTCAGGGTCATAGGGTATTTAACATTAGCATACCTATTTAACCTGCTCTCCATCAAAGTCACTTGGTCTTGAAATATAGAATCAGTCTGGTGTTGATATGGTATAACTGTTGGCAAACTGAACCTGAGAAAGAGGTCTCTCTTCCTTTTGAAGAAAGTCTTTAAAATTATCATCATTACTTTGCTTGAGCTCATCATCAAAAATGAGGAGCAAGGCCAGTTACTAGAGAACCCTTCACTGGCTAGTGGTATGGAGTAGTGATGGGACAAATAAGGCATCAATACCCATGGTGGGTGGGAGCATCGTGAACTAACCAATCAATGCTAGCGCTAAATGAGGTTTCAAAACCTGTGGTGGACAGGAGCATCGTGAACTAACTAATCAATGCTGGTTCTAAATGAGGCTTCAAAACCCTTGATGCGTGGGAGCATCGTGAACAAACCAATCAGTGCTGGTGTTAAATGGAGCTTCAAAATCATTGGTGGGTGGGAGCATCCCAAAGTACAAATCAATCCTGGCTATCGCTCCCAGGATACTCACATCCTCCACAGGTTTGGCAGCTTCATTCATCCCATGACTAGTAGTTAGGGGGGACTCAATTCAAATTTGCTTACACACCTTTCTCAGGTAGGCTAACAGTCACTGTGGCTGACGGATAAGTATGTTGTAATGTTACGCCCTTCCTTCCACAGAAGAAAACGCAGCAAATCCCTCTAACAACAAAGCAAAGCAACCTACATCAATAACCACAAAGCAGATTCCTCCACAGATCACCCGCTCCAAACATACCCACACACACAAACTGACACCCAGAGACAGATGTGTGACTGCGAAGAGACCAAACATTCTTTCAGCACGTACACACACACACACACACACACACACGCGCACACACAGCACAAAGCAGCTGCTTATGCACACTCACTGCAGTTTGCACAGGAGCGAAAGATGGGGAAAGAGAACATGCAGAGAATAAAAAATAAAAATCGTTCAACTCTGCTGCGCTCAGATGTCCTTTATTTACCGATGATGCGAACCCCCAACAGCAGTCCGCTCCATGGGAGAGAGTGCAAAGCTTACTGTGAAAATCTCAGCTCTGCGTCAGCCCACCACGATGTGCTAATGCCTTGCGCTTCCTGATGTCGGTTAGCTCCTGTCGGAGACCGGGTGAAAGAGGGGGGTACAGTGAGTCTGTCGCTTTCATTTCATTATGCCATGCATGCTTTTATCAGACAGAAAATGAATCAAAAAGCACTCAAAGGCAAAGCAGCCACTCCAAATTAGTATGGCGCCTCCTATTGGTGAAAGAAAAAAAAACAAAACAAAACAACAACACCAGGCCTGAAGATGTCACCTGGTATGAAAACTTTTTAAGAAATAAAGCACTGCATTTCTGAAGTGGACCATGAGATGGGGAGAATAACGATAAAGAATGGCTTCTGTCTGGACCCTGATGGCAAGTTTATGTCATACAGGCTTTTCTAGGCAGGAGTGTCAGGAGCCATGGCTACATGTGTAAAGCCACAACTTTTTACTTACACACACACACACACACACACACACACACACACACACACACACACACACACACACACACACACACACACACACACAACCAAATTCATCCCACCTGTCCAGCAAAGCTCAATCAGTATTAATCCCAACTTTAGGTCAGAGGTGACCTTCATGTTCCGACCCCAATTTCGCACCTCCTTAGGATTTTTATCCCTCTCAATGGGTTTCACCCCCACCAAGCCCCCAACTCAGTGTGTTCCAGGTAATCTCCCTGAGCAGGCGTCTGCCTAATGGGTAAAGAGGGCCTTTTCAGTAATAGATGTCATTTGGGGAGATGGCACATTAGAGGAGCAGGGCTTTGACTCACTATTGTTACATTTTAACAGTAATTTGTAGCTATGCACCCCTGGAGTGGCACTCAAATGCACCCCAGAGACTCTGGTTCGTAAGGCCTGACACCCCCCCCGCCACGAGGTGCCCCACTACACTCAGGGAAACCCAACTCTCCACCAGTCCCCCCTGACCACCTTTTCATTGCCCAAGACAAATGAATTGGAAATTCAGATGGACATTTCAATATGGATTTTCATCCATCCTTTCTCTGCCTGCCACACGGAGAGTGTTCTATATGCAGGACGGGATTCGTCAGAAACCAAACTGATGACCTTAAACTCACAAACAGGTACAAATAAAGAAACGATCATGTAGGAAAAAAAGTGAAGACCCATTAAATCAAAGACAACTCCATGAAGACTTGACTAGAAAAAAAAACTAGCAGAACTAATAGGTAGTGAGAAAAACGAAACTAGACTAAACTAGGGGGTACATGAAACTGCCCACAGGTGCTGACCTGGTAACGCGCTGGGAATGTACGCTTTCTCACTGTGCTGTCTGGCACACTGGGGGATGCAACCAGCTTTAATTTTCCCTCACTCACAGTCACTGCACCCTGTTTAAGGAAGGTATGGCTCATTAATACTGTACAGCAGCCAGGTTACACTCATGTTTCTCGCCCCGGGGATTAGACTCCACCAAGAAGATCCTGATTCAAATTTATAAGTCCGTCTCAACTATGTTCGTTATGACAGTGGCCAAAACACATTTCCTACCTATTTAGTGACAATTACTGCCACCGCAGGACTAAAGTGGGGGGGGGGGGAGTCTTTTTCCCCAGTGTAGATAAGAGAGCCCTTCATAAGGATGTGAAATCTGATAGGCAGGAGGAAAAACAAGGCTTGTGTTGCTGGGCATAGTCTGATCACGTGGGGTCAGGTTTTTGCTGTTGAACAACCTGGTTTTCCTTCAGATTTTTTTATTGCAAGGGAGAGAAGGAAAAAGAACAAAACCCAAAAATATTTCAGTATGCTAAAAAATGAAAACAAAGAAGTCTGAGTCATGAAAGAGGATCGTAGAGGAGAGGCCCACCAGACTGAAGAGGTTTGTTCTCTTATGTAATCCAGTTTGTTGAAACACACCCTACCCAGCTGCCAGGCCTGAGCTGGTATGTAACCCTCTCAGCAATCCCAAAGAAGCCATCCTACTGAATTAAAGTGGCGGGGGGGGCAGGGAAGATTGTCGAGTGTTTCTCACAACATCCAGCAGCAACCCACCTCCTTCACAGCTGTACTGAGGCCCGGAGGCAGACCACAGGCCGATGTTCTCAGTGAGTTCCCAAAACAAGTGATTATTATATATGTATCCAAACAAGGTCAGAGGACAAAAAAAAAAAAACAAAACAAAACACTAAAGATCGTGCTGATTGTATGGGGAAAGAGATGGCTTGGAGGGGGGGTGAACGCGAAAACAGAAAATGCCACCCCCCACAAGTTATCATAGCAGAAGCAGCGAGGCCTTGGCTGGCTGTCTTCTGTTCCTGTCCCAGGCACTCCCCCCTAAACATGTGCTCAGGACTGCTTGCGGAAGCTAAAGATGTCCCTCGTTTTCGAGCCCCTCTTACCCTCGAGGGTTGGGGTGGGCTGTGGAGAGGGTGGGGGCTGCGGCGTGGCCATGCCTCCGTAGGGGCAACTCTGAGAGTCTGGGTGCTCGCCGGAGCACTCCACCGCTGGGATGTAGCGGCTATCCCACATGCCTGGGCCGCACAGCCGGCACAGGTCGTGCAGGCTGCAAGGAATTCTGGGAAGGAGGCGGAACTGGTAAAGCAGGCTTCGGGCCTATAAAGCAGAAACAGAGATTTAAATAAACAGAGCAGCACATTCCAGCAAAAAAAAAAACAAAAAAACAATACAAATAATAATGCCATTAGTCCATAAAAAACCATAGCAAAATTTTAACTTAAATACGTAAAACAAACGTGTTGTTCTGAGGACAAATCAAATGTTTGCTAATGCCCATTGTAATGAATCTTTTGGAAAGAGTGCAGCCAAAAAAGAGCAGCATTGCATTGCCATCCATCACAAAAGTTAATTAACACTTTAAAACTGAGAGATCTAGAAAAAAGCAGACAACTGAACACATGGCTCTATTTATAACAAGCCTTGTTATCACTTACAACAGGGTGTCTCGGTGCTTTATTACACAGCAACAATCCATCTATCTGCTCTTAATTTGGAAATCAATTCAGGATCTTTCCACGTGGGTTATACTACCAGAGGATTTTCTAAAAATAGCCTTGGATGATATTTTTACATTATTACTGTTATTTGGACTCCTGTTACTGGAGTGCAAGTCTCTGTGACAGTGTGACTCCTGCTCTTTCTTAGCTTTACGCCCCACGGTACCGCAGGGTCCACTTGACAAGAAAGGGTCCCAACTTGATGGTGAAGACTGACACAATCTCTCACACAATGGGCAATTTAGCAAAGCCAATCAGCATAGAATGCATCTTTGGGCTGCGGGAGGATACTGGAGTGCTGAGAAGCATGGGGAGAACATGCAAACTCCACTCACACAGAGCGGAAGTGGGATTTGAACCCCCAACCCTGGAGGTGTGAGGCAGCAGTGGTAACGAATGAGAAACTGGGCCCCAATCTATGACAGTCTGACTGTGCCACTCTAAAACCCACTAATAATTGTCCTCTGAATCTGTTCTGAACTTTTAAAAGTGTTATAAAATTAAAATATTCATAACATTAATTTTCTAATTACTTCAACATAATAACCGGAGTGGCACGGGTTTGGCCGTATTCAGATGCAAGTGAAAGCGGAAATACTGGCTGAACCATTAAAAGACACCCTCTGCCCTGACAGTGCGACCTCTGACCCCTCACCTTCCGCAGCACCAGCTCCCCGTTCATGTGCATGGAGAGGTTACTGAAGTGCAGCAGCATCTGGTCCGTAGCCAGCTGCTGCTCGACCACGTCGTCTCCGTAGAGCACGATGATGGCGACGCACAGGAACAGGTGGAAGTAATCCGTCTACAAGATGGGAGGACCACGGTCAAAAAAAGAAAACCCCCTTATCAGGATTTAAGCACGAATCAGACAAACAATGAATCCACACCTAGAAGAAGACAATGAATCACAATCACGACCTGCCAAGTCACTCAAGTTAAATGATGAAATTTTTAATAAGTAACTTTGCACGCAATGCAAACGTCACCTTGTATGTAGAAACACGATTCCATGCAGCCATGCGTCGTTTTGAAATGCAAACACAGAGCAGGTGCCTAATGCGTGCAGCTCCTACCTGGTAGTGCGCCCAGCAGGCCTCCCACATGCGCAATGCCTCTGCATCAGGGAACTCCCGCTTGAAGCAGAGCAGCATCCAGCGGTGGCAGAACAGCAGCTGCAGACCGTCCTCGCCAAGCTGCGTCAGGTGCTGGTGGAAGCGCGGCAGCATTAGCCGCAGCAGTTCGCGCAAGTACATCTGTGGGCAGCGGATACAGTCATTAGGCACCAAGGCTCCCCGATGCTACATGCTGACAGAGCTCCTGCTCTGACGCAAAATGTGACAAAAGCCATTACCCAGAATGAGTGGCACAGGGTCCGGATACCCACCTGGCTTTGGCTATTACCCAGAATGAGTGGCACAGGGTC
>JAACJT020000075.1:6084850-6097898 GCA_009936485.2 Gymnarchus niloticus
GGGAGAGAGGGAGAGGGGGGGAGAGAGAGAAAGAGAGAGAAAAAGACAGAGAGAGAGAGATACACATAGACCACAGAGAGAGCGAGAGAGAGAGAGAGAGAGAGAGAGAGAGAGAGAGAGAGAGAGAGAGAGAGAGAGAGAGGTGGAGGCTGTCTCTTGTGGCCAAAGAGCTCATTCCATCCACCCCCCTGCCACACACAAGCCCCCCAGTCCTCAAAAGCTGAAGCTTCGCTGCACTCGAAGCACAGGAGTGACACAGTTTTTAATGGACTCTGACAAAGCACAAATCACCCAAGTTGTTTCCCAGCAACTAGTGGGGATACTGCATGCGAGCTCAGCCAAAACGTGTCTCGGCGAGGGCCCATTCGCTGACAGTCATCAGAAACGCTCAAGTCAATAAACACAATGAGACAGGCAGGGGACGATATTGATTGTGCCTTGTTGTTCTGTGCCGAGAAACAGACGGTCACACAGACACCAGAAAAGCCTGTGGCCTCCCCCCGTACCGGCACACATGCTTGAACGAGGCGTGCCTTTGTCCATCCTGTGCGCATTTTGACATGAACCCATGCCAAAAATAAGAAAAACAAAAGCCTCCTTTATACCACCCATTTTTCGTTTTAAATGTGTGCCTTCTTTCTCTATCCCTTCCACCATGTTGTGTCTGAACCACTCCCACTCTCATTGTTATCTTGTTCTCTTTGTCTCCCCCCTCTGCCCACAAGCTCGCATTGCACATGCACACAAGAAATTGTTATGGGTCTGCAAGCAGAGGACCATAGGCTCAAATCATATAAAGCATTTTCTTTTTTAGACCGCAAATTAACGGGTTCTTTCTACCATGTTAACTAAGTTATTTTTTTGGTCAACTGTGTGTTGGCTTCCCTGGTTTTATTTATCTTCTAGCCCCCAATAAGTTTTATTTGCCATGGATTTTTACTCAACAACAATCCAGGACAGTGACAAAACCATTTAACTTTAAAAAATATCCTCTAATGTAGAGCAAACACAGATTCACTTCACTCCATTTGTTCTCTCAAGCAGACACAAACCCTGGTATTCCCACTCTGAATAATTCAGGAAGTCCTCTGTTTGCACGGTTGGGAAGCAGTTAAGTGGTAATAGTTTTCCTACATCAACATATGCAGACTATGAAGAGAGTAATTTGCCACCGTGTAGGCCCCTCCTAACTGCTACCAGACATGCCAAACAGCTGCGCTGCTATTTACTGGACAGCAGCCTCCAAAGCTGTAAATTTCAGTTGACACGCTGTTGGCTTCGCTCTGACAACCTATACTCTACTGGATAGAGTGATGCAAGATGTCATCTTCTCCAATAATGACAAATACTTCCCTTGGTATCTATAAGTAAGGTTCAAAATACATTTTGGTTTGTCAATGAGAAACACAAGACACCAATAACTTGTGATAGTGGTTAAAAAAAAAATACACAAGCTACTGACTGTGTTTGTCTCTTAACAGCTGTTGTAGGCCAACTCATTAGTGATGCTAGTGCAATTATCGGGGTTAAAGAAGGGAAGCCATAATCATTTCACTTCAGCTAATAACCACATTTATTTCTGGCATATCCAGTGCTCCTGGGGACACCAAATACGCGTCTCATAAAATGTTCACCCACAGCAGGTACAAGCCGACCTCAGTGAACATAATGCAGATTAAAGAGCTGTTACGTAACTTTGCTGCTGACTGCCACAGCTGAGGCTTAAAAAACTCAAATGAAAGCCTTTCCATCTTCCCGCCGCTTCTTTTTCAGTCCACTACAGTCCCCTTCTCATCATTTTGGTCCCCCTTTCTGCGACCTGAAAACACCTCTCCCTTATCTGTATTTCACCTCAGACTAAGGGGTACGGTTGAATGACTGGTTACTGGAACAGGATCACTAATGTGACTCTTCAGAAACCTTCATGATAAATTTTGGGGTGCTTCCATCCCAGAGACTAAGGGTTACTGTCCCTTGATCCAAACTGCAATAAGCTGTTTTTCCCAAGAGGAGTGAGAACGAACCCATCACACAAATGGACACATAGCCTTTCTCCTAACAATAATTATCGCCACTCTGTCCCGTGCACAGCACTAAATTACCTATTAGCTGTGTCCCCACTGAAGCAACATCAGCTCATTAACAGCAATTAGTAGCATAACAATTAGTTCATGACTTCATTAGTGCTTAGGCACGGCAGCTTTGTTTGATGGATTGCTGCAAAAGGCGATTCATCTAATGCAGCCTTGCCACTTCCTGATTGCAGACATTTATGGCGTTCGCTCTGCAGTGCGACATATTTCATTAATGTCGCTCATGCGTAGCGATGATGCTGAGCCGCTTCAGTAAACACCTGTCTATGTACAGCAGGTGCGCCCGCTGTTTGGCCTCGAGTACAATAAGCACACGGCCACTTGGATTCCTTTTCACGCTACAAAAAGCGGAAAGGACTTTCAAAACAGTCACCAAAGTCATTATATGTAACTCGAACCAGAAATTTAAAGGGTGCAATATGGCGACAAACGCTGATTGTTTTTTAATCAGTAAAAACAGCTAAGATTCCCAGTATGGTGCATTTTCATCAAATGTTCCTAAAATCTACACCCGTTACTCTACTCCAAGTTGGCCTCTTGGTTAGCCCGCACTGTCACTAAATCGAGCTACGGGCCCAGAAAAATAATTCAAGTTGCTCAGGACAAAAGCTGCTGCCAAATAAATAAGTAAATACAGAGCTACTGGACGGTATTACACAGGCACGTCAGCAATGTGTAATGCTCCCCCTGGTGGCCGTCTGCAAAAGCAGCGTCTGTGAGCACAAACCTCCCAGTGACTACAATGGCTTCACACGGTCCCCATTCACGGTAGTTCTCCTCTGACGCCCTCCCCCTACCTGTTCTCGTTGTCCAGGAAGACGGAGCTGCTGCTCTCCCCAAGGGCCTCGCTGATTGGCGACAGGCAGAAGGGTGAGGAGAAGGTGTCCGAATCGGATCCCAGGGTACTGTCCCGGCTCACCTCGTCCGCGGACAGGTCGCAGGAACCCTCGTCACCCTCTTCCAGCAGCTGTGGCTCAGCCCCCTGCCCCTCCAGGGTCTGGCTTTCCTCTGCCCCATCGTCGTCATCCTCGTCCCCGGGAGCCGGTGGAGGCCTGGAGTGGGCGCGGCGGGGGCGGCGCCGGGGGTTCCGGCGCACGGGCGAGCTCTCGGGGGTTATGTAGCGCAGCGCCTCCTCGTCCTGTCGCTGGATGCGGGAGTTGGGCACCCAGGTCAAGATCAGGGTGGTTCCCAGTTCCTCATCCTTCTCCATGTGCACACAAAGGTATCCTTGGGGGAGGGGCAAAACAAGTAAAGTGAGTGGCAGGTGTCAGAATCACGGTAGTCTGTGGTGAGCGTGGAAGTTTTGATTCATCCTGTGCCAGTCAATCATTACATACTCTTTGGTAAACTATGAGCCCTGAGTAGAATTTTATGATTCAGTTAGTGTTCATTTACAATATGCACAATTTTGAAGGTGTCAATTTTGAAGAAGACAATTTTGAATTTTCCTTGAAGGTTTTTAAGGTCATGGGCGTTTGTGAGACAGTGTGTCGAACCCGCACACACAGATAACAAGCCATACCTGGGTGGTGCTCGGCCAGACCCGGCAGGGGTTCGGCGGGGTGCACGCAAACGTTGTTCTTGGAGAAGATGATCTCGCCATCCAGCAGACCCCTGGAGCCGCCCGATCCTGAGTTGAAGGTCAGGAGGTCAGAGGCCTTTGAGGAGGCTCGACGCAGCAGCCGGCCCAGAGACATCTCCCCCAGCACGCGGACGCTGTGCCCATTCTCTGGGGATGGAGAGGGGTGGACAGAGAGGAGAGGTCTCTTTACAGAACATCTGCACGCAGAGCGCATGCTGATGTTACGCCATTCCCCAGTGTACCGTGGTACCCAAAGCACTGCCGCATCCTGCCATATATATAGTATGTGACATCAGTGCTGGCACGCGCAGTGCCACACGTACCGCAAGGCCAAAGCATAACTTTTGTGAAACAAGGGGAAAAAAAAAAAAATTTAAAATACACACGGACAGAAAATAACCAGAAGCGGTTTTCAAGCCAAAAGGAATGGGACCCAATATGTTCTGTTGAAGAAGACACCAAACCGAGTTCAGGTGCACTGCATTTTATAGGCAGGGGAGAAAAAAAAAAAAACGTGAGGCTGATGTATTAACGTGTGAAGCCACTTAACACTCTGCCTGAGTACTGGCCACAACAGGAGGTGCTCCACCTTCAGTAAACACCATGCATGAGAGGCTGTCGCACACATCCGTCCTCATTAGCATCTCCCAAGTCAACATCCCGTCCTTTCCGTCATAGGACATCTGAAGTGGGGGTCTAACTTTCACTCCCTCCCGGCCAAATCCCATAAGCGCTACATTCCTCTCCTCCAAAAGAAGGCAGCTCTTCGCTCCCTCTCTCATGAAGTGGCCCGCAACTTCCTTCCTTTACAAGGACTTTGACTGAAAGCCCATTTGGTGGACTAACTCACCCACCAGGACTCAGAAATCACCGTGCGTTATCACTGCTAGGCAGGATCTCAGGGAACCAAGTGCAAGTCTTACTATGTGACACACCAATGTAAATAGACAATTCCACAAAGATCCTGAAGGTGGGGAGATCCTGTTGTGACTGAAAGTTGAAAAAAAAAAATAAAAAAGGGGGCAAAAAATGGCAACAACTTGTCGTATGGTAACTGAATTGACCTTGTATGGATTGATGGGACTCTCGACAGAGGACGAATGTGCAGAGTTAAGGAGGAAGATTGGGAATTAGAAGTATGACTACTGAGTCACAAGAAATGAAAGACAATCTACACCTCAAAGGTTTTCTTTACCTCTGAGGTCTCATTTATGCATCACAACAATGTCAAGCTATTAGCTGTAGAATGAAAACAAAAAGACCAATCACACATACAAAGTCAGGTCTATATACCGTCTACATGTCAGGTCTCTACAATCCGGTTTGCTATGGGGCTGCCTCATGCAATGATATGGCAAACGTGAGGAAAAGAGCTATATTTGAAAATGATCAAACATTCAGAATTTCAGAACGACGCACTGATATTTTCATAACTGAGTAAAGCGCAGAGTGTAACTTTTTTCCCCTCCCTGTCACATAGTAAATAACATGGACCTATATGACTCAAAGAGGAGCACTTGTTTCCCCCCCAATTCTTTCACTTACTGAAATTGCAAAACGAAAAAAAAAGACTGCATTACAGGAAATTCCACAGCATCAGCGGCAGTCAAACCAACTCCAGGGAAGTTCACTACTCCAGGGATTGCTTAAGTCAGTGCCCTGCTTTCTGATATCGGCAAGTTAAATAATATTCATTAATATAATGCTACGCAAGCAATAGACATCAACAACAAACCATTACCCTCTTTATGGCTTATAAAATATTTAAATAAATAGGTAAGAGAGAGGAACGGCAGAAAACTCTGAAACCTTTATGTACCTTGAAAGTTTCTTATGTACCTAAATATACAGAAACAGAACATTACAGCCTACATAAATATGCAGAAATAAATTCATGGAATCAGCAAAGGACAAACAGTTTGCAATGACAGCTGAAATTAATAAATGTATACAAGCCATTACCTAATACCATGATAAATGTATCCCAGATGTTTCTTAACCAGATGACTTCACTGTCCAAGGTCAAATATCTTTAGACTAGGAATGTGTGTTCAGATGGTAAACAACTTTTTACCGAGAAGCTGAAACACTGAAAAATATGCAATGAATTGAACAGGACAGAAAGAATATCAGATTTAATCTTCACACAGTTTTTCTTTTTAAGCTATCATCCAAAGAGGCTTACAGTTTTACCAGTTATTAACAGATGGCCATACAGAGAATGATCCCCAAGGATATAACAGGGACTTCCCACAGGAAGTTACAAATTCCAGGTCACAAAGCAGTTCAAAGGTGACGGACAGTATCTTTTGCCTTAGGGGTTAACTGTCTGTATCAGTACGCTTGTTTCAACAAACTGATTCTCTAAATTGACGGTGTTTAAAACAGTAGCCTAGGCTGTTTGTAAGTGTTGCCCGAGTACACAGTATTGTTCAAACATAAATGGAGAGAGAATATCATTTTACCACTTAATCCACCTAGATCCACTAGCAATAGCCGGTTCCTACCTGAAAATACTGGACTGTAGCAAATAAAGAAAAACACTGACCATATTCCGCTGGCTGTCCCACAGAAGCACTCCACCAAGTTGTAAACTGCACTCGCCCGAGGTCTAGCAGGTTGACTATGAAAATTAGGAAGACTGTCACCCTAGTCGAGGAGCAGGTTGGGTTTCTCACGCAGTGATGCTTCACTAATCGGGGTATCAGTAAGGCGGACGCAGCGTGAAGCGTGAAGCGGTGCCGTGACAGGGGAAGAGGAAACTCCAGCATCTCCCGGCGATGAAACCCTTCGCAGAGGACATCAGGTCCGACCAAGCGCCTCGGCGTTAAAGATCCAGAGATACACTGTAGCCTTCTGCGTGTCTAGCCTGCTAACGACCCGCACTCATTCAAAGTGTCATCCTCCACACCGCTTTAACTTCCACAATCATCATTTAAAGGACTCGGTAGCAGTATACTGACTTTATTTTTAATGTTATCATTATATTATAAATCTTTACACACGTAAATCTAGTTTTTTTTTTTTTTTCCGATACAATTGTGCAAGAGAAGACCAAACACCAGGCAAGATTCTGAGGACATGTACAGGTACAAATAAATGGCATACGAATTTAATCTCACCTTCTGTGCCGCCCGCGACTACGGTCACAGCCACTCATCCATGTTTTGCAGGAAGCAAGAATTTGCGGTCTGAATGTCAAAGCGCTTTGCAGTAATTCTCTTTTATTATTATTATTTTATGACAGTAAACCGTAACCGTCTGTGTGTTTACCCGTGCGTCCCGCTACAACACGTTGCGGCGTCTCGCCTTTAGCCCCACCCACCAGGCCGCTGCTTCCGGGATGAAGGTCTGCCGGCGGACCGAGGGGAAAGCAGGGATCGCGGACATGCAGTCCAGCCACGCGCGCTGCTCGGTCACCGACGAGCACATGATTCATGCGTGCCTTTGCCCTCGGCGTGGTCTGACGAATGGATGGAAAAGGCACCGGTTTCTGCAAACGTACATTATTTTTGTTGTCACTTGCACATTCTTTCATATAGTTGGGCAATATTATTTTTATTGCAAATTTGACTAAATTACTAAGTTTATATTTCAAAGGAGCTACATTACTGAACACGCAATTCTTCCGAATCATTCCTGATTCAGTAGTTTAACATATGGATTACCTCAAGTCTCTCACGAGTAAAATACCATGTTAAAATTGTACTTACGTCATTTTTCAGACACAAGGTTCAAGTCTCACATAACCTATGGGGCGTCATAACTTACCAAACGTATTATGAACATACCCTTGCAATTTAGTAATTTATTTAATCGTCTTTGAACAGTGTATACTAATACTTCTGGCAGCTCAAGCTACTTTCAAGTTTAAGTTTACTCATTAGTGATCACTGACAATAGAGGGTTTAGTTTAGCATGAATGATTTTATTTCGTTGTAGTCTTTGCGTAAATATTATACAGTTTGGATATGCATAAGCTTAGGTACTCGAAGACATAATTGTACAGTGAGAAAAAGACATTCACCTGTTGTTGGGTAATACATGGAAAACAATATTCCTAGGCATTACAGAACAGAATAAATAATGGGTGTAACATTAGATAAAATATAATTCCACTTGTAAATAATATACAAGTGCAAAAAAAAAAAACAGCAGATACTACCAGGATATGTATGGTTTAAAAACAATTACTGTTGTGTTGCTTTTCTGTTTATTTGTAACCTCAAAAATATTGCTCAACCTGTGTACGTGATCAACTGTGAGACAATATATAGTTAACAAATGCTGAGTATTTTGAATAATTTTTTCATGCACATTAGGCTGACTCACCGTATAAACCCTTTAACTTTTGCACCATCAAAGTGAAAGTCATATATTGTAGATTTTTAAGAGAGCAGTTATAAAATATTCAAGGAAGGGAGTCTCACATAGGACCCAAGTGAAATTCCAGAATCGGGGAACTATTCAAGTGCTGATGTATATTCATTCCTAAAATAATGAAAGCCTAATTATACATGAGCTTAGTATTAAAACAAGCTACATTCTGTGTGTCTCAAACAAGCTGGAACGGTATAAAAGTTCCCTCCAATTATTGTATACTTTAAAGATTTATGAAAGCTTTTTAATTGTTTCTGTTAAACTATAATCAAACTAGGCCTGGCAAACTGGTATAATCCAAGAGGCTCAAAGGCATATGTTAAAAAGTTTTGCTGCTTTAAAAGTGCTTGGAAATACCCAGCAAAGGAAACTTTACATTTTCTTTTTAAGTGCCCAAACGCAGACAGGCAACACAACAAAATACTAAAATGTTTACTGACAGTAGGATTTAAACAGCAATATGAAAGGGTCTCCCTTGATTTACCAGTAGCAGCTGTAACAAGGAGATGGAGTGGTCGTGTGTTGTATTAATATATATTCTTTTTTAACTGGGATTCTACGCCAGCAGCCACAAACAAAAGCAACCCATTTGACTCTACAATTTTACATCTGCAGCCAAAAATAACAACACAGCATGTGATTCACTTTACTGTAAAAAGCTTAATTTTGGACAGGTGTTCTATCAGCACTCCCGTTCTCCCATCACAACAGATCCTGCTCAACCCACACAATCTTGTTCTGCTCCTCCAGGATGATGGAGCGCAGCATGGCCAACAGGCTGGAGGTGTCGTTCCAGCTGTCGGGGGGCACGGTACGGTACAGACAGGGCAGCTTGTCTAGTAGGGTCTCTTCGCTGCGGGAACACTCCAGGAGCTGCTGCTCCGTCAGGCCGTGCTTCTGAAGCTTGTTCCTGCAGAGAACGCTTCGGCTGAGTGGTACGTTCGCGGGACCGAAGTCGCGTGCGTCACCTGAACGCCGTGAATGTGACAGTAGCTTTGCATGTTTTTCTTTCACATAATCTGGCAAACATTTCCATTTTCTATGCCCCGTTAAGGAATTTCGGCAGGAAGACGGTAGGAAACGGTAGGAAAGTTGTGAAATTTAAAACGATTTTGAAGCAATGCATTTGGATTTTTGGTTCGTTCTACAGATGTTCTAGAACTAAACTGGTAGACCCACAGTTTAGAGGTTTAATGAATTTGTCAATAGCTGCTTTTAAAACAGAGGTACAGTTTTGTAATAAAATATAATAAGCTATCAGGATATTTTAAAACACACTGATTGGTCTTTGTTGTTGTTGTTGTTGTTGTTGTTGTATTTCATTCCTTCCAGTCATCACTGCAGCTCTCAGTGGGCTGCACTGTAGCCTCACGCCTCCAAGGATGTGGGTTTGATTCTTGGCTCTGTCTGTCTGTCTGTGTGTGTGTGTGTGTGTGTGTGTGTGTGTGTGTGTGTGTGTGTGTGTGAGTGTGAGTGTGAGAGAACTCTGCATGTGTGTTTGTGACAGTGTCCAGCTGCAGATCTAAAACATGTAGACAGGTGAACAGGTCACTCAGTTTCCCACAGTGTGTGTCAGAGAGTGTGTGTGAGACATAGTGTGCTCTGTGGTGAATCAGCATCCCATCCAGGGTGTCTCCTGACCCTGAATCTCTGGGCTCATCGTAACACTGACTTCATATAACAGGTTATGGAAAATGGAACGAGGGATGCAAATTACCTAGTTTAGCCATTATAACGGTAAATACTGTTTTATTAAATATAGGAACTAAATAAATATCAGTAGTCAAAAATAATACAGCCAGATCACAAAGGCATTGCGAATCAGGACTGAGGCTGTGTGGTAAATTCACCCTGAGGTGCACAGTGACAGCACAGCTTTGTTATCCAGACTTTTAAACTTCACCTAAATACAGTTGGCATCTATCCTAGTAAAAACACAGCCTCCATAAACTCAGCCCCCGCAGCCAGTACCTGAGTTTGCGGATGCTCCGTTCAGACAGGGTGATGAAGATGACGATGGGGAAGATCTCAGATCTGTGTAGACGCCTGACGCAGTCGAGTCCCAGAGGGAGCACGCAGTGGAGCCCCTGTGAGGACAGCGTACACACACACACACACTGAGGGGGTGTCTGGTGAGTGCTGCTGGGGGCTGGGAGGTCACTCCATCAGGGGGCACAGGAGGACATGCAGCGAGTGAGAGAAATGTGACCGTGAAATGGCAGGCATCACCAAACAGAAGATGGAGGAAATGAGACTTTGAATCACGTGAAGGTGGGGTTACTGTCTGCTGCCAATCAGTGTCTGACTTAACCTACTTCCCAGTGGTTACTTTGTCGGTTCCCGGTTCCCATTGGGTGAAACCAGACAGGGACTGATGACTCACTTTATGAGTGGTAAGGGACAGTAAGCAGCAGGGCACAGTAGTAGTTTAGAGTCATGATGGGAGAAATGAGCTTTCAAAGCTCTTGGTGGGCGGGAGTATCCCAAACTACCAATCAGTGCTGGCTATCGACTGCATGGATTGGTTCATGCGGGATACTCCTCCCCACCATGGATTTTGAAGCCTCATTTGTCCCATCACTAGATTAGAGCACACTGTGACAGTTAGACCTGAAACCTTAGAACTCATACAGAGACATATCCAACATGGAGATGATTTACAGAAGCTGAAAACAAAATAAGGAGAGTATCGCTACTAGCCACATATCATTAGAGTTCCCTGCTGCGAGTTCTGAAAGAAAGTCTCACTTCCTTCTTTTTCCAGACCTTCCTCTCTTCGCTGACTTTTGCTGTCAGTGACAGCGTCCCACCTTGACTGGTTCTCTGAACATCAAAGCCAGGGTTCTTTATTGTATAATTCAGGATCTTATAGGCCTCAGGACCATACACCAGCAGCGGCCTCATCGAGTGAGCGTGGTGTGTGGCGGCCACGTCATCGCACCTGCTTGATCACTTTCTCCACGCTCTGCAGGGTGTAGCAGCGGGAGGCCCCCAGCTCGCAGTCCTCCAGGATCTCCGCCTTCTGCATCCGTGTGGCGCACTCACTGGCGCTCAGCATTTCTGCAGTGGAGGGAAGAAGAGATGGAGGATGCTGAGAAAGGTGCAGATCATAGACCTTAGCCACACAGTACAGTTCTGACATATATTCATGTATCTGGTCTTATACATTGGGTCTAGTTTAAACACAATTCGCAGGAAGCTAATTAAACATATTAGTACAGAATAACATAACTAAAGAGCATCTTAAAACCCTTTGGTTTTAAAAATGATAGCAGTTTAACTTTTCATGTTGCACATCATTGGAACCCAGCCTTATCATTAATGTGTAGGATAATCCTTACACTTGTAGAGAAGTGTCAGTACAAAGTAAATGTATCATTAGAGCCCGAATATCCAACAAAGACAAGGCCAATGGTTCTTCAGTACAACATATGTTGAACGAATTTGGCTTGCCTTAAATTTGTCCACTAGGGGGCTCCCCTATGCATGACACTGATTACAGCACAAAGATGCCTGTTAAGACTGGAATTTTAATGTGTCCCTCAGTTGTGGTTTACACTAGTAACTGGAATGGCACGAAAGCATCATTAGAAAGGGGAGTTTACCACTTGTTACCTGGATACTTTTAATAGCTGTTATGTGAAACAGACTAAAGGCAGTTTGCATTGTTTCTCATTATGTAGTACTTGCGGGAAGGTCTGATGGTTCAGTAGTTAGCACTGTTTCTTTGCACCTCCAGAGGTGGGGCTTAGAATCCCACCTCTGCTATCTGTGCATGGGGTTATATCCTTCACAGGTTTCCTTTGGGTACTTTGCTTTCCTCCCGCAGTCCAAAGACATGTGGTACAGGCCGATTGATGTTTCTGCAGTCTGTAGTGTGTGACCATGCCCTAAACTGCCTGGGATAGGCTTCAGGTGCCCTCCGAATAAGTAGTTTGGAAAATGGATGGAAATACTTGTCAGATAAATGGTTTCTAGTGGTTACTGAGCTTTTGATGTGAAATTTAACACATTCACTAATATTAACATTTCTCTCCCAATGTAACATGTGATGGTCAGTTTTTATCCCACACCATACTGATCTGTTCCTATTGTTCTTTGTCATGTTTTGGTTGACGACTATCTGGTTGAGAAATTATATTAACAAGTATACCTCACTCATGCCGCCAGGTCCCTGCCCCTTTTTGCAGTTCAACCAATCAGACGAAAAGGTGATTCACACAAATATACAGCAGCAGAAAAGCGCTCAGCTTCTATTTGCCCATTACCCCGTGTATGAGACACACGTCTTCGTTACCTGGCTTGCACAGCTGGAAGCCCTCGAGCTCCCCCAGCTTGTTATTGAGGATGAGGCCATAAACGGTGGGGAGGAGGAGAACAGGCCGAGAGGCCGGTGGATGGTGAGGCGTAACCAGGGTGTAAGGCATAAGTGTGACACAGCCCCGGGGCATGGTGCTGTTGCCTGAAAGAGCGAGAACCGGTCACTCCACATTACACGCTTCAGAACGCACAGGAATTTCGGCTGCTTTTCATAGTTTCACGCTTCCTTTTCCAGTCAGTGTGACGTCATCAACAGTGTGTCCACAGCAGTGTCAGTTTTTCCTGATGTGATTAAGTATTAATAAGTCATAAGAAAGGAAGCTTCTTCTGGCCATATAAACCAATGCCAGGTTACCAATGGAACCTGACATTTCTTCCGAATGTACGACGCATCGGGCTGCTGTTTTTTTCAGCCTTTTTCCTCCGTTTCACGGGATTTGATCCCGTCAGGATTAATACAGTACTTCAATGACACATGCTGACTTACACATGTGTGGGCTTCACCTGGTTTGATTATGTATTCTTTTATGTACATTAATAAGAATATCTTTATTGTCATTGTAACGAGTACAACGAAATTAAGTGCAGTCCCTGTATCAGAGAGATTTATACAGGAAAATAAATAGGGAGAAATATATAAATAAGGAAATATAAAATATGGGAGGTAGCATAT
>JAACJT020000075.1:6098788-6115135 GCA_009936485.2 Gymnarchus niloticus
AAATATAAAATATGGGAGGTAGCATATGTACACAAAATATCAAAATATGAATTGTAGTGTAAAATGAGGTAGGTAAGTGGTTACCCTTGGTAGGTAATAAGTTACCCTTGGCATTTTTAGATTGCCGTAACTGCAGACACACCTGTCTCAATGTCCTCCTCTGCGTTCTCTTCCTCTACAGACACCCACAGTGGATTGCGGCCAAGCCGGCCCGTGCTGACGATCCGCACGGGTTTCTGGTTCCCCTGCCGGTGGGGGGGGGACACGGAAGAGGGGGGAGTTAACTGATAGTGCCTCTCCACGGTGCGGTACTTAGCGCTCAAGTTTGACGGTCTTTGCATGTAGCAATTTCACAAAGTAAACATTGGGTTTCAATAACAACCCATGTTAACGTTGCCACTTCTTACCCTCTTAAGTGACGTCTGCATCATGGTCATGTCCTCAATAGCCTTTATCAGTAACCGCTGAGCTCTAAAGGAAGTGACAGATTTAATTTACTCTCAATATTTATATTCCACAATAAGAAACCGCAAGTTCCTGCGGATATGCTGCCAACCATGGACACGTGCTCTGAATGTGTCTTTTTGATGACTGTTAGCGTCGCCAAGAAAATCTCGTCAGAAATAGATACGACCAATAGCTGGGCCAAAAATAACAAGGTATAATGTATTAATTGCTACCCGTTAACTTCCAGGTTTGACAACACTGTTGCAAATTTCAGTAAACCCTGAGGAAATTGAGCGGTGTCCCCAGCATCTGTAACACTGTGAATTGGCTGCACTGGGATTCAGACTGCCCCCTGTGGAGACTATGTGAACTACAGGTTCAGTATGGCAGTGCTGGAGAGAGGCTGGGAGCTTCAGTCAGCAGAAGCACCTGTAGTAATTCGGCAGGGTGCCGCTCTCCAGGTCTCGCAGGTTACACGGCTGTACATGACTTGCTTTCCACAAGCCGTCAGCGCTGTGCCGGGTGTCGGTCACATGCAGGATGTCGTTGCACTTCACGGCCAGTGTGCCCCCGGCCCCACCCGGAAGGGACATGTTGACACGCACATAAAAGGAGTCCCCTGAGGTCACTTTGCCTCTCTGGAGCTGTTCTAACAGCTTCTCGTATGCTGGAGGTACACAGTGAAGAGCACAGTCAAACCTTCACCCCATGCAGAAATAGACCTCAAAACACACAAGTTTCTTAGGTATCTGGCCTGGCTTGATAAGGTAGGAATTCATAGTTAATTTATCTTACAACATAATAGCAAGAGACAAAATTAACTCAGGATCAACAATAAACCACCACTGTACTAGTGACCCCACCATCAAAGCTTTGCTCCTTTTTACCAACAGTATGCCACCCTGCTGCCCTAACTCCCAAAAAGTAGTAGCAGAAGAGGTTTGTGTCTCACCATCCTGATTGTAGCGAATCGAAAGGTGGCAGAACCCGCGGACCTGGCCCAAGGCCCATAGCGCCTCCTCCAGGGTGGAGTCCTCCAGCACCATACGCAATGAGTGTCGCCCATGATCGTACCTCATCTGTGGAGGAGCCGGAGGAACGCTTCAAGTTTTTCTGCTCAAGTACAAGCAAATTAACGAGGGCCTTTCATACAACGGCCTTCGACATCTTTGAAGGTCTCTGACACCTTCAATGAACCAACATCAACAGTTCATCCATCTTCTAGATGCCATCATTCCTGGGGCCCTGTACTCGCTGTCCCTATCCTCTATGTAAACAGCGAGACAATACAGTACTAAACTCAACTTGCGTGGTAATGCTCATGACAACAGGTACTGCCATCTTTGTAGCCGCAAGCACCCAACTAGTGGTCTTTTGGGCCATCGTCCATCATTTGTTCACAGCAGAGTACCTGCTGTCATAAGCATGACACTGAGTATAGATGGACTGGTCGGGTTACTCTTGGTGGACTGCCCATCACACCGATGGTCAGAATGTTGTACAAAGCACAGTGCTAAACAGGTTCTCGTTTACTTCACGGAGTAGACTACAAAATACAGTGCTAAGCAGCATTTTCCCCACCTCCATTATCTGCGCTCCAGGCCTGAGACCCACATCCTGGGCCGGGGATCCCTCCTTGACTTCATGTATGAACACCCCTGTCTTGTTTCCACCAACCACCTGCAGCTGGCCGAGTAGCTCCTCCCCTTGGAAGGAGATAGTGAGGCCAAGGCCGGGGGAGCCCAGGCGCAGAGCCTTAGGCCGGGAACGAACCAGGAACGGTGGAGCTGTCGTCCTACATACCAAAGAAGAAACGCAAGAAATAGGCAAAGCATGTTCAAATCAGAACTGCTGTTTATACTGAATGGCAAGACTTCAGGGGAACAATAAGGGAGCTTCAAATACAGATGGAAAAGCTTTGCATAGTTGAGATTGTGGGCAAACCTCACCGATTGCTGTTATTCCGGGAAGAAGGGGGCAAAGATAGAGGCACTGACTCTTCGTCCTCTGTAACATACAAGAAAATGGGGGGTTTTCAAGCCATTATCAGCACTCACAGACAAACACAAATGTGCGATTATAACAGTGGTGGGTCAAATGGCAAAGATCATGCCCAAAAATGCTACCTCAGAAGGAGTGGCCATGCCTGTTACCTTTCCCGTTGAACTCAAAGTCATTATCGACGTCTGAGACAGAGGGGAACGAGTCCCAGTTCGTCATCCTGAGGCTACGGCACATAGAGAGAGAAACAGAATGCGGGCTCGTTAACGCAGCAAGGTGGTCGTTTCGTTTCAGCCCAGCTCTCAGTCCAGTTTCCACCTCTCTTTTATTACTAGCTAGCAGTGTCGAGAGAACCGGCAAAGCTGGTTCCAGGTGCCACGCAAGGAAAAATTTGAACTGCTATTTTCATCTGCCACACCATCTATAACTGCATCTTGGAGAGGAACCACTACAACACCAAGGAGCGTGCACAGCATTAGGGAAGTTGATCAGATGAGCTTCTCTATTGGTATTACATGTCAGGGAAGTTTTATTGTAGCTGCTCACTACATAAACTTGGGAGGTCCACATCTGAGGAGAACCACCCCCCTCGGCCACTCACCTATTGGTGTGGCTATTCTCCTCCAGCTGTCGCCGGCGCAGCGAGTCAAGGCTGGGGGGCTCGACGGACCCGGAGTGGAAGCTGCCGATGCCCTCCGTGCTGTCCTGGACACACGTGAGAAAGCTCGCTGAGAAAGGGCGCCAGTCCCAAAGGCAGCTGGCCAGAGGTTAAAATGTCTGACAACTACCATGACTGATTTCAGTCTACGAGCCGATAATAAAAACCCGAACGAAGCGCATAATGGCCAGCTGCTCGGCGAGGTAGAAGGTGTGGCCACATAGTAAACAAAGTCTATAGACAAGAGGAGGGTGCGAATCTGCACGTGATGGACAGACCATGCTTCTCCTGCTTACAGGGCAAATGGCCATCATTCGGCGGAGTGCGGGCCGTGGGCGAGGACTGAGCAGAGGGTTCTCCATGCTGCAGGACATGCTGGAATCCCAGCTGAACTTTCTGTCCTACACACACACACACAGAGACACACACACTTTAAACAACAATTCTATAAATGAGTGCAAAGAACAAAGCAGCTGGTGCACGAGGGAGTTCTGCAGCTCACCCTCTGCCTTGTCGACTCTTTTATTTGACTGCCCTGAGCTCGCAGGGTGAAGAGCTTCTCCTGCACCTCCACCAGCTGCCCCCGCAGGGTGTCCTTCTCTGCCAGGATACGGGCAATCTGGGTCTGAGCCTCATCCCTTGATAGATATGCCTGGTAGGTACAGTTTGGGCAGGGCAATAGGATGGAGGTGAAAGACTTTCTTAAACATACTGAAATGAATCACCTTCCCCAGCTCCAGTCATTACTTTTCATAAATTAAAACCTAAAATTTAATTACAGATTAAGCAATGACAATGTCATCTTTACTACTACATTACTACGATACACAAAGCAGAAAATTAGGGGCTGGGAATGCCAATTATTATGAAGGTTAGAACTGAGTCATATGCACTCAAAAGACATTATTTTTATCTCTAGTATTTAGTGACAGAGTTTAAACTAATAATGTGTGTGGCTCATTTATCCAGCAGGATTTTATTTTGTGGGAAATACAGGTCTAGGCACCTTTTTTAAAGGTACAACGACAGTGTCAGTCTCAGTCACTTCCCAGCAGCAGCCTGACAGACCTGGTCTCTCTCCTTCTGCAGCTCCTCCAGCTGGTTCTGTATCACCGTGCTCTTCTGCTGGTACATCTCGCAGTTCAAAGACAACTTCTTGACTTGCAGTGACAGGCAGTCCTTCTCCTCCAGAAGCTACAAGCACAAAATTCACCAGGGCACGATTCTTTAACTGGGCCGTCGGGAACACGGACAGCACTTTCAAAAACACAGAGCAACACATCCCACGTGATGTGACATGGTAAAATCATAGATATTCATCTCCATTTAAAAAAAATAGACGCATGAACATTTTAAATTACGTGACATGGCCAAATGTAGACATCCCTGTTAAATAGGGTAACTGGGTAATTAGGTCACACCTATTGCTGCACAGATGTATAATTAAGCAAACAGACAACAAACAGCAGAGGAATGGGTGATACAGAAGAGGTTCGTGACTTTCAACATGCCACTATTATAGGATGCCACCTTCCCAACAAGTTAGTATGAGAAATTTCTGCCTGATCAACCACAAGTGAAGTGATGGCGATGTGGGAAAGCCTAGAAGAAACAAGAGTTCAGTTGTTTGTGTGGTAGGCCAAACAAACAGAAAGGGACCTGATCACTCAACATCAAAACCCCACCTCACTAATGCTGTAATGGCTGAATGGCAGCAAATCCCACCAACAAAGTTCTAACATCCCAGAAAAATTGAGACTTATAACAGCAAAGGGAGGACCAACTTCCAATTAATAACTGAGGTTTTGGAATGAGATGCTGCACAGGCAGGTATCCACATACTTTTGGCCATCCCATCCATCTTCCAAACTTCTTATCCTATGCAGGATAACAAGGGGGCCTGGAGCCTATCCCAGGCAGCCTAGGGCACAAGGCAGGGGGACCAACCCATCGCAGGGCACAGTCACACATTTACTCACACACTACGGGAACATGCAAACTCCATGCACACAACACAAAGCAGGGATGGGATTCAAACCCCCAACCCGGGAGCTGTCCTCCACTTTTGGCTATAAAATGTTGGTATATTATGTAACATGTGTCAAGGGATTGACGTCCATTTTGTATAACCAGATCATGAAGGATCATGAAGAAATCACGGGACACTTAAGTAAATATGGACAGACATGCCATATATATGATAAATATAGGTCTCCACAAAGGAGGAGATAGATGGTGAGAGAAACAAAAGGAGACATCCAGATCTGCCCATAATATGGACACATGGAGGGCCTTGCTGAGTCGATGGGCCAGGGATCACGCTGCACTCACCTGGTCCCTCTCCTGAGTCAGCTGCTCGTTCTCCTCCTTCTGATGGTGCAGCTCTTCCACCAGCTTCACACGACCATCTCGCTCCTCTTCCAGGTCTTGCGCCAGGATGTCTTCCCGTACCTGCGTACAGACACAGAACAGCTTTAATTGGTCCCGGTTAGCCACACGGTAACGCAGACCTCACTTTTACTCACACAGCCTGAGTCGTTCCACAACTGGTGCTGTTATTACACTATTCACGTAAAACATTATTAGTTCCTCTCAGAGCCTTCGCTTGTGGGCTTCAGCTGAATGCCACAAGCTTCCCCTCGCATGTTTGCGAGACGATTCACAGTTCCACACACCAGAACGGAGCAAGATCAAAACTGATACTTGTAGCCTTGCCTTCATCTGGTTCATGTTTCATATTTTACTTGGTCTTTTGGTTGATTATGGGTAATTATTTTGAATGAGTAGGTCAGAACTCCACGTAGAAAATGGGTAATCAAACCCACAAACCCAGTAGTGTGAGGTCACACTAGTAAATCGCTAAGATCTGCAGTCCTTATATATATGCAACAGGACCCTGACCGGACTGAATTTCTCTGCCTCCAGAAGCTGTCGTCGCAGGGAGCTGATCTCCTCGTGCAGCTGCTGTGACTCGTTGACACTGTTGTTCTTCAGCGACCTTCGCCTTTGGAAGTCTGTCTCGGTCTGGGCCTTGAGCAGCTCGAACTGCAGCTCATACATCTGACAGGGAAAAGATAGGGGGCAGGAGGTTCAGTCATTCACAATGTATCACAATGTGTATTACAACTCAAGCCTGCAGTGGCAAATTAAGTTAACCTTAAGCTTTAGGCTTTGTCATGTTCTGCTGTGTCACCTGCATGTTGAGGGCATTTTTGCCTTGCCCAAACATACTGTATATACTAAATAGAGCTTTTGGTCAATCGTACTGCTTTGAAGGCTTCAAATCAGGAGTATCTGCTTATATATTTCAGATTTAGTAGCATTATAAAGGGTACAGCTTCCTCTGTCTAATTACTGAAGCACTATGCCAGCCAATGTCCCAGCACCAGGTAGATTTGGGTCCATGATGGACTTTGAGCAGGGTAGGGCAGCTGATCTAGGAAAAGCAGCCCTTGCTCGCTGACCTGCAGCTGGAGGTCCCGGCAGCGGATGTTGACGGCAGCGTTCTCCTGGATGGCAGCAGTATAGCGCATGTACAGGTCGCATTTCTCGTCCTTGAGCTTCAGCAGGTCAAGCTGCAGTCCAGCCATGTGGCTGCGCAGGCGCGTGTGCTCCTCCTGCACCTGCTGCTGTTCCTCAGCCCGCTGCAGCGCCTGGGCAAGGTCGGCCTGCAGCGTGCTGCAGCGTGCCGCCAGCGAGTCTGCCTCGTGGCGTGCCTCCTGGAGTTCGCGCTGCATGGTCGTCACCACACGGACCAGGTAATCCGTCAACTCTGAGCTTTTTATCAGCCCTACGGGACGCGGGTGTGGAGGCAGAAGCTCACTAGGTGTGTCAGTGCCATTCCACATGTGTGTGTTTTCTCCTGGAGGCCAAGGTCCAACGGGAGGTTAAGTTCACTTACCACTAAATCCTGAATTCTTAATGGAGGGTTTTCGGCCTGTGATCTGGGTGTACAATTTTGGGAAATGGATCATCAGACCCTCTAGAAGGGCCATGGCACCGTTGCGTCCTTGGAGGCGCAGGATGTCAAGCATGTGGCCTGGCAGAAAAAGAGGACATGTGTCAGAAGGGACAAGTCTCTAAGTCATATGGGCTCCCACTCATGCTTTTGGTTACGTGACACGTCAGAAATGGAATTTTATCAGCGACTGACACGGCACTGTCAATTATCATTTGATAGATCGCTTCTATATGACGTTGAATGCTACATATCTAATCTCTTTGTTACTCCCCTGTGCTCTCACTTGTTCTCAGGCTCCAGTTGGGGAACCTCATAAAGTTTTGGATCTCATCTTCGTCCAGCTCGTTGAGGACGCGGACCTCCCTCAAGTACGGAATCAGGACGCAGGGCTTCACGCCCAGTGAGATGCGGTGCCGGTGGTTGTTGATCATATCCCACAAGTCATCCTCCTGCATCTCCTTAAGGTCCCGTTCTTCTGGCACACTTTCCTGCATCGCAACGGCCTCTATGGGCCTTTTTGCCCGTCCTCTCTGCCACACCCCTAGAAAGACAAAATTGTAATTCAGGAGGTGTGGGGAAATACCCTGTCACAATACCACATCCTTACACCTTTGTGTGGAGCTGGTCTGATAAACAAATCTGGCTCCTTCTTGGCAGTTCAGCACCCAAGCTGGGACCGTCCCCTTATCAGCGGTCTGTGATGGGTGATGCGTATGTTTCTCTGCAGCACAGCCGCTATCAAAGGCAAATATCCTCTCGCTCCCCCCTGCACTCTGCTGTTCGGTTTTTCCGGCCCAGCTCTCTGCTGCTTTGTTTATTAGCACTATCCACGCAAAAAACTCATAGTGTGACGATGTCTCTCGTGAGCTCTCTTTTACAGGACCAATATAGCTGAGTTTACGTGACAGGCTGACATCAGAAACTGTTTACATTGATAAAGCCATGAGCATAGCATCTGGCATATCTTGTACACACGCTCTCGATTTGGGGGTGGTCAAAGTCATAAATGCAAAAACCGTGACCACAAAAATAAAAAGGCAAAACACACTAGATTATATTTTAAAGGATCAGATGATACTGGCTGCATCTCCTTTCCAATAAAGAAGTCATGATTTTCACCCATGAAATAACAGTGGTGTTCCTAACAGCTTGCAGTACCACACTCCATGATTTTAAATCATGCTCAGTGGTGAGAAATAAACCGGCGCGTCATGTTTTTACAAAGATTTTGAAACCAGCAACCTGTTCATTCATACACCATTCATAAATGAGGCCAGTAACTAAGGCTTGGGTGTCAGCGACATTGGTGTGTGTCCGAAAAACTCTCCAGATGTTCACATCTGGGCCATCGTTTGCAAAGCATGACTCTGTCCGTCTACGAAAGTAGACTGGAATTCATGTTAGGCGTGTCATAATTTTTCAACTTGACGGAACAGCTGTCTACAGGCAGTAATAACCTGTTGTGTTGGTCTCTAAAGCGTGGAACTGGTTTACGAAGTGAAACACGACACTGCTACATTCAACAGAGTATGACGTACTAAAAAGAACAAACATGGCAAAGAGCAAATTAAATGAAAAACGTTCTTCCGTGTGTTAATTTTTTATTACAAAACCAAACACTCAGTTTGACTAGAAAAGGAGATAAAGAAATGTTTGCGACCTCACAAAGCAAATGCTATAATGAAAAAGAAATGGGTAACTGTGTAACCGGCTTTGATGAAACCAACACGTTAAAGTATAACCGATGAACAACCGAAGGCAGACCACTGTGGGACAGCATAAACATTGCAACTTTTTCTTAGCAAAATTACATACAATATATCTGTTACTCACAAACCACTGATAGAGAAACCAAGAAACACGTTTTAAGATGACAGGAATGGCAGCTGCCACCAACGACTCCTCAAAAATCAGAGCAGCAGTTCGACTGTAATCTCAAACTCGGTTTATGGTTTATTAAAGTGAATTACAACGGAGTTTTGATCCGCTTCCTTTTTTGACGCAACGACGGCATCCATCAAAACTAACGTTTCCCCGGCACTTTTAATACTAAAAGAAAAACAGTAAAATAGAATTACTGAGAATCTCTAGAGGTTTCTCATCTAACAGGGTAAGACTTCCAAGCATTAATATCATGTTTTGTTTTGTTTTTTTTACCTAAAAAACAATCGAGTTCATTTCTTCCCGCGTTAGAAATAACTCGCACTGCCTTACCTCTTTTACGGTTATCCGTCCGGCAGGCGAGTGCCAACCTTGAGCAGCGTGAGTTCTGCTTTTAAAAAAACCCCGTCATTCCTGAGCGCCGACCTCTGCGGCTACACGACGCCTTCACCTGGTCCAAATGAACCCCGGAGCCTCATATTAAACCGTGACGGGAGCGGTTCCGTATACACACTGCTCATAAACAAAGCACACGACTTCAATGATTTGCTAAAAAGAAACTATATTTCTTTCTGGCTTGAGTATTTACAATGTTAGGTTGGGAATGATGCGTTTATTCAAGCTATTACTTGTTAATCTATTCAAAATGAACGAACTTCCACTTGCATAAAAGGCTAGAAGGTGTATGTCTGACTACCACGTTTGAAGAATATATTTACAACAAAATATAGTATTTTATCCTTTTTTGCTAATCAAGGTTATAACAACCACTATGCATTGATGTTAAAATGTATCTAAATTCTGATTTTGATAACACCTGTCTCGTGAATATACACACAAATATGACAACGAAATAGTTTTCTAGCACGTGGCATAAACTTACAAAAATGCAAGACATTTTCTATTTAAACTGAGAAATAATGTTATTTTCTTATTGCCGCACTGTATGGAGCTCCCGGTGGTTCTGCCTGGTTCATAACACCTTTTCACATAACAAACCTCGTCGTTTTACAGTTGCGTGCACTTTCTTCGCCGGGCTGACTTACGTCTTCGGAGTTTAGTGTGTTTCTGTGCAAGTGACACATTCACGGAAAGTGCGTACGGTTAACTTAGGGCAAGACTTTCTTAAAGAGTTTCAACAGTAGGAAGGTTTTCTACGGATATTTCACTCAAAAAAATCATAATAGTGTGACATATTTTAGATAAGTGCAGGATGTGCATACCTGAAAACGCACTGAATTATACTGATGTCAAAAGGTTTCACTGGAGCCGGGGGTGACTGAGGACACACGTGGTAACGGCAGGTGGGAATCGGTAGGGTTCACCGTTGTGCAATACTTACAGTATACCTGTATATCTACCTTGTTGACAACTTTGCTCAGGAGGGGGCAGCGTTTCAGACATAGAAGCCTAGCTAAGAAACTGATCTACTTCATATCGCTGACCGACCGGCAGAAACCACCGCGATAGACCTTCCTTGTGTAGGGTGAATGTAGCCCTAAAGCAGTAGAAGAGCAGCAGAAAAATGCCTTATGATATGTAATATAAATGCCAGGACAGTGCTGTTCAAAAATGTTGTCACTGGGAATCCGCACAGTTCCAGCCAGATTTAAACATTGCCTACTTTCCCCCAGATAGGAATTCCTCTTTGCTAGACAGCTCATGGATAACTATAGTGGTTCAGCAGTCATGAAACATATATTTAAATATATAATACAACTGCTGCCGTCATGAGGAACAGCAGTAGGAAAATGATGCTGACATATATAGCTAAATAGACTGGAAAGTTTCCCTGTACATCAAGAGGTTGTGAGTTCAAATATAGGCTCGATTCTTCATGTGAGGAGTTTACATGTTTTGCCCATGTTTATATCATTTCCATAAAACATGAAATAGAAGTCAGCTGTTGTCTGTAAATTTCCCAGTACTCATATATCCCACTCCATAACTTGTTCTTCTTCTGATGTTTTTCTTTTCTTCTAATTAAAACCCCCGTCTTCCAACTGCTTCACTACAGGCAGCACAGAACAGTCAAGGGAACACCTAGGACAGCATAGCCCAGTTCAGCACACTGCCTCAGTGGGTATAGGTCTGGAGCATCCATGACTGATTCCCACACGGGCCTGGCTCAGCATGTGTCTGGGTTGCGTATTCTCCTCATGTTTGTAAGGTTTCTGCAGTCTGCAATTAGCAAGCTGTTGTTTCTAAATTGACCATATGTTGTGTTGCGTATTGGACGAGCTGTGTTGTGTATTGGACGGGTGTCCTATCAGAGGTGTTGCCTGCTTTGTGACCTGTGTTTCCTTGTAGCATCCAGCTTCCTCACAAGGTTATTGAAGGTGAAAAAATATGCCTCAAGTGATTCATTTCTGTAGCGTGACTGAAGTGCATTATTGCTGTATTAGAACCTCCCTGCTCCTCGGTGCCTAGGTAGCCATGCAGTCCAGTCATATAACCCATGTGTGTACAATGTGAAGCTGCCAAATTTCCCTGAGAAGTGTCTATCCAGGGCTGTAATACGTCAATCATTGTAACCGCCAGTTATCTGAACCATCACACCTCCAAAAAATAAATCAATGAAATAGAATAATTACAATATCTACTGTTGTTGCACTGGTTGCTATGCTTAAGCATTAATGCCTTCGTTTCTGAATATTTATTTGAAGATGTGTATATGCAGTATTGTATATGTATTGCAGCAGTACGAATCTTGCGTGCAGTAATTTAATTGCTTGTATTGATTATCCAAGCTATTTGATCAACTGAACCAGCCTTGTTCCTGAATATTCTGAATAACCCTATGTAACAAATTTTTAACTTTTTCTTGCTCCTGGGCTGAAAGTGTTATTTCCCAATTGCTTATGCCTAAAGTAACTGGAAAAGACCTATTTTTCTCTTCAAACTTTGCTTTTGTGACCTGGGTAATTGAGGGCTGATACGTGAGAGTGAATTACATTGCATTTCATTATCCAGGTCACAAAAGCAAAGTTTAAGGGAATAACGGCCATTCTCTAGACTTTTACAACATAAACAGTTAAGAAATAACACATACTACCCAGGAACAAAATTTGTGTTACACAGTGTAATTGATCTTCTACTGTAGTAATATTGCTCAATCCAGGAAGAGAGAATAAATCAGGAATTATTCTTTATTGTGTTTTGCAGCGAGATTGGGTGTTGGCGCAGACAGGAAAGGTTGCTCTTCCTGCTCTGTAACCTATACTGTGTGAGGAATTTGTCTTGACAACACACGCTGTTGAATGCTGTCAGTTCTGGGGAACATAAGGCTCCTAATGCTTTGCATTCTTCTTAGGGTTTGAAAGTCACACCTCAGAGTTTAATTTGGTAACACACCTTTGTTTCTCAGCGGGAGAAGCAGTGAAAAGATGAAGGTGAGTCTTCACGACAAGGCATGTAATAAAAATGAGTTGTTACTGTACGTAATTCAACGAATGTCATGGAATTCACGTGATCTTGTCTCCAGAAGTCATGCAAGCACTGGAGTGAGAGGTCACATTCACCAAAGGACAGTGAATGTGGGACTGGGCAATGGCACGAAGGGACAATGCAAAGTGACGACGTGGCAGCTCCTGAAGTTACGTCCGGCAAAGGCGTACTTTTCCTGGGTCGCCCACAGACTGCCCAACAGCCAGCCACCAAGTCCAGAGCTGCTTTGCGTGCTGCTGTAACCCTATCGGCTCCATTATATTTGAGATAAAATTCCCTGTTTTGTGTGATTGCAAGGTTATGTATCAGACAAACAATGGCAGAAGGTATCAGAGATATCTATGCATTGCTTAAAATAGTCAAAGTAGCATGAAAGGTCAGTTTGAGAAGAATTCATGGGACCAAACACACAAACACTGAGAGGGTCAGGTATCAGTTTTCAATGAGTTTTTAAAGTCCTGGTGCATTTTGTGAAAGTATTTGCTTTTGGAAAGGGAGAAACTGAAAAGGAAGAAGACAATGTCCTTTAAAATAATCCATTTGGGGGGGATTTGGTACAATGGGTAGAAGCATTACCTCACATCCATTGTCAGCAGTGGGTGGGAGTATCCCGAACAACCAGTTATTTGGGATGTGCCCATCCACCATGGGTTTTGAAGTCTCATTTTCCCCATCACTATATCAAGATACGTGTCTGATTAGAGCCACATGTGACTTCACACTTCAAAATTGAGTATCTACCCATCACTTAAAATAGTCATGGTAACAACAAGGGCCACAAATTAGATGGAGCAATTGTACAACATTCTCACTGGATAAACAACTTCACAACTGATAGTATTTTAATGTATCCTGTCTATTACAGTATTGCTGTTACTACAGTTGTACACAAAGCCAAACTGCAGTTTACAGGCAGTCGAAGGCCACCCTTGTTGGGGTCCTCATGGGGACTCCTGTGATCCGTGTAGCTGGGATGTCAGTGCCACAGAGAGGCGGTGCAGTGTCCCCTGGTGCTGGGGGAGCTCCTGACAGAGCCGGTGCAGGATGGCGCTGATGGTGTGGAGACGCTCTTCCTGCCGCTGTATGGAGGGCTCCAGAGCCTCCTCGCTGGTGGAGACGCGGACGTAGCGGCCCTCCTGCACCGCCCGCAGGTGCTTGGCACGGGCCTGTAGGGTCAGCAACCTCGCCAGGTTCTGCAGTGCGTGTACAAGAAGGAAGGTACATTCAGCAAAAACGAAATCACAACAGGAATGGAGTCGAGACTAAATACTCCTTCACACAAAGGATGGTGGGGGGTCATACTAAGATTCCTTTTAGTGAGGTTGAGGCACAGAGATCAGATTATTTGAATCCAGCACCTTTACCAGCCTTAATTTAGTAAATAACATTGAATACAAAATAGATTTATTTTTCTCTTGTGTATCCACAATTCACAACAGCAGGTGGGCTGACTGGTGCTTCAGGAAAAATCAGACCAGGTTCAATGCGTTTGCACCCACCTGCTCCTTGGTGTCCCGCAGCCTGCGGAGGTCTGCAGTCAGGGCAGCGTTGGTGCCCTGCAGCTTGCCCAGCCCTTGCTGTTTCTCCCTTAGGCTGCAGTTCAGACTGCACTGGGTTTCCTGCAGCCCTTTTATGATGCCGTCACACTCGGCTGCTTGCTGGGAGCGCACGCACGCACGTACACACACGCACAAGACACCATATTTAACACCCTAACCATATCTACACCAAATCTCCTCTGATAGGCATGTGTATGTTTGTATGGAATATGTCCCTATGTATTGCTATACACTAAGTGACTTTAAAATTCAAAGTAAAGACTGACTAGTTAAGTTCTCCTCGGGGACTGAGTGCGTGAGTGTGTGAGTCAAACAGACAATCAGTCAGACAGGCTGACAGTCAGTCAGTCAAACAGACAGTCAGACAGACAATCAGACAGACAGTCAGTCAGTAAGCCAGTCAGACAGACAGAATCAGACAGACCGTCAAACAAAGAGTTAGTCAGACAGTCAGTCAGTCAGACAGACAGCCAGTCAGACAGAATCAGACAGACTGTCAGACAAATAGTTAATCAGACAGTCAGTCAGACAGACAGTATCTAGACATGGGTGAGTGTAGCTATGTAGAAGGCTTGGTTCCAGATGCAGCGCCCCCACCTTCTGTGTATCCTGGATCTTCCTGCGCAGGCCCTGCAGGAGGCTCTGAAAGCCCTTTTGGGTGGGCTGCTTCCCGCCTGCCTTGGCCTGTGCCTCTCCTCGCATGACCATGGCCTCCCGCCGCTCCACCACTACTTCCATGTCGCGTACGAGCCGTTCCTGCTGCTTCATCAGATGGGCATAGCGTACCTGCACTCCAGGACACACACACAAACATTTGTAATTCTATCCCTGTGGGGACCTTCCATTCATTTCTGTTACCCTAACTCTAATCCTAACTATAACAACCCTAATCCTTACCCAGCCTTAACCTTAACCATTAGTAACCCAACTAAATACAAGACTTTTGGCTCTTTAGGTTTTTTGATCACATTCATAGATTTTTATAAAACTGAGTTTCCCCTTTTGAGGACAGGTCATGTCCCCACAAGGCAAAAAATAGCAGGTTTTCATTTCTTGTGGGAACACTGTCCCCACAATATGATGATATCCAAGTCCACAATCACACACACACAACAGGAAGGTAAAGCCTGCTTTACAAAGAGAAGAGCCTGCAGGTCATTCAGCCTGTGGTGCTTGCATGTATACTTAAATATGAAATGCTGACTGATACACACCATAAATGCTCTGGTACACCAAGACGAAATACCCTCAGTGTCACTTGGGCACACTTGCATTGCCCACTGTGCTGCCCCAGAACTCCCGCTGTTTATATATTAAATGAAAACATAATGCTGAATCCCATATGGACTGCTGAAACAGGTACATTACTAAGAGTTACTTTATTGCGTCTGCACAAACACACACACCCATATATTGAGAGAGGCATATTTTTAATTCTGAAAAACTCTAATGCGTTCTTATGTACTCCATCCATCCATCTATTACTTGGATGGGGGGGGGGGGGGTGGGGCCTATCCCAAGATGGGAATACCCTGGATGGGATGCTAGTGCATCACAGGATGTATGCATGATCAAACAGTAACACACAGAATTACACACTACTAACAAAATTCATTATAATGTACTGGGCAGGGTGGACCTACAAGTTGACACTGAATGGAGGAATGCTGTTTGACATCCCAGCCCTTGACAGTGATGTCCAAGAGCCTGACCTCCATGCGATGGATCTCGGCCTTCATCTGGCGAATCTCCCCCTGGCCGACCTCGGAATCCACAGTGGAGCGTGTCTCCTTTACCAGCTGGATCTTCTTCTCCCACAACATGACCTGCCGCCTGAAACGGACACAGCAGGTTTACGTTCTGGCTGCTCTGGATCTTCACCAGAGATATTCACTCATGAACCCGGAATGGTCCATGGCTCCCATTACAGCCTTAAGTGCTCAGAAAGGGAAATACACAGATGTGGTTGAATGAGGCAGATTACTGGAACAAAAAACTACACAACTAGGCCCTCCAGGATGGCAACCGAATCTGCTCGGCACATATTAAAGATATGAAACCGTCACACCACACCAGTCAGCTGTGCCGGTTACGGCTTCGGATTCTCCTGAAATTCTAGGTGTTCTAGTTGGGGGGTGTTAGATTCTTATTGAAGGGTTGGTGTAGTTACAGATCATTGTGGTAACATATTTCAGCAGCTGATTAAATGGGAAAATGTTCTCATCCAAAGAAATTTAGCCCATACTTGCTGAGCTGTTAAGAGAGACCACGGATCATATGTTAGTGTCCCATGACCTACTCTGCGTTAGGGTCCCCGTGACCTGGTCTGTGTTAGGGTCTCATCCACCTACTCTGCTTTAGGGTCCCCGTGACCTACTCTGCGTTAGGGTCCC
>JAACJT020000075.1:6118737-6141145 GCA_009936485.2 Gymnarchus niloticus
CATGTGATGCTGTTTGCTGCCCGTGTGCAGATGTTGGATTCCTTTCCTCTGTTCTGACCTCCATTGCTGTTCCTACATTGTGCTAATGTTCATTTGTTTTTCTTAATTGAACTTTACTGTGTGAAGAAAATGAAATTCATGCGCAAGATAAGCATTGCTTTGAAATTAAACTAGCATTTTACAGTGGGGATTCATTTGAATAAATGTGCTCATAATTTAATACAAACCCACGCCTCTGAATTGGAGCCAAGCTGATTTGGTCCTTGGCTTAAGCTGCTGTGTAAAATGGTGGGTCTGACTCAGTATGGTAAAACGGCTGTAGGACTGGTAGACATTTCACCACCTTTTTGGAGATGGATGCCCACCTCCGTTACAGCTGAAGCAGCAGATGATCTTGCACCACCTTCTCCAACGACCATGACCTTAGGGTTTTGGAGGGCTTTGCACACCTAAATGATCCACATGCTTGGGCCTCTCTTGGCAATCAGGTCTGTGAGGACAGGCCAAACAAATTATGATTCAAACACCTACCATGAAAAGCATTAAAAATAGCGATTACCGTGAGCCAGCCCTCAAGCCAGGCCTAGGGGTGGTATTACATGTGTGGCGACCAGGGCCACGTAACCTGGCCACGCTCAACCAAAACGGCTATGTGGAACCGTTGTGTGGGCTTAAGTCACCCAGAGGATGACGACATGTTCTTAAAAGAATTCCTGTAGAAGAACTTTGTTTAAATTCAGCGTCCCATGAGATCTTGAACCAAAAACTTACCCTCCTAATAAAATGGCAATTTCAATAACAAAAATTACAATCAATATTTTGCCAAAGCTGGGTAAAGTCATGTCAAACTCAATCACCTGTGCCATAACACAAACTGCCCGTATTAGAAATCATCCAAAGGGTACCTTTATTTGGCATTTAAGCAGCAAATTCTCTCCTTCCCTAGATGAATCTGAAGAATAATTGAAACTATATAAATGGAGCATCATAAATAAAGCTCATCTGTTCAGATAAAAATTGAAGCAAAATTACAAAATGCAATAAAAACAATTAATCTTTTCATTAATAAAGGCTAGGCCATCCATTAATTTAATGCTTAAACCCACCCCCCATTAAAGATTTTCTTTGCATCAAAGCATAAGTGACCATCGGTGGCACACCATAAAATAGATATTCCTGAAGTACAAAGTTCAAGTATAGCCACATCTATGGATGGCAGTGTGATTTAAAAAGTTCATTTTCCATGGTATGGAAAGCTGAGAAGGTCATCTTAGAGGCTACATATGCAGGTGCTAATACACTGGGTAAACAAAACGGGATGTCGTACAGTTACATGATATATAAAGACTATGAAAAGTCCATTTGTTGGTTTATAAAAATTATGTACAAACAATATAACCAAAGAACAATGTCAACATCAGGCTGACAAATACAATTATATGCGGAACATCGGGAAAAGTTTGCAAGCTTTGAAATGAACAAAATGTTTTCAGTGTACATATGCTATTCCACATCAGTGGTTTGTGGAAAAACAGAAATGCCAACCTCACAAAGCATTTCCTAGAAGCGTCATTTCTCAACAAGCACAGCTTGTAGGTAAGGATCAAGTAAACCATTATACCATAGATTTTTTTTTTTTTTTTTAAATTAACCATTTAATTCTATAGTATATTTTTGGTATTTTATAATTCAATTATCTGCTTAATATCATCAGATATTGCCACCAAACTAGCTGAGTCTTTCCAAATGCAGCAAAAGAATCGAATGGCGCTCAAAGAATCATTTGATTCCAAATACTGTGCCCCTTACGAGCCCCGGCATAAAGATATAAAACACCTGGTAAAATTCTCATGAAAAGACTTCATATAGACCACCTGCAGTCTTATTAAAATTCCATTAATTTAGTAACAAGAGAATGACCTTTGGAATACAATCCATCCCATTATCACCACTCTGATATCACACCAACACCAATCTGAAGTACATCACTACACATTGATGATGAACAGAACCAAGGGAACCTCGAACTTGTGTGGAGGACCATGTTGTGACAGAACAATAAAGGTGCGCTGGGCATATTTCATATACTTTAAGATGTAGTTTAAAAAAATAAATTCACCCACTGGAGGAAAAACTGAGCTCAGTGTAATGGTATAATTACACTGCACCAATCTCCCTTGAGATCCTTAACAGATTTGATGATGCATCAGTCACACCACTGTGCTCTGCAGATATCAAAGTGGCAGTTCATTTTTTTTCTTAATGCATCTTACACCAGTACTAGATCCATGTCATTCTTGATTCCAGAGGCTTGTGAGAAGCACTACCTGGAAAATTCCCTACACTGGCTCCTCATAGAGGAGTGCTGACTCTCTGGCTCCACCTGCATGCCATTTGTCACATCACAGGCACTTGAAAACAGGAGATGCTCCCTCTGCTGTCCAGTCATGAGCACTACAGGCCCGTTCTTCACCAGCATAGGAGAGAAGGCAGCCAGTCTCAGAATGTGTCAGTAAGGCAACAAATTTGATGTCTAGTGCCCCAACTCCCTCTAGTCAGCCTCTAGGCGCTGGGCAGACTGGGCATCTCGACTGACTCCGCAGGCTCTGCCTGTTCTGGGGGAGCTTGTTTCTGCATTGCATTTGCTGAGCTGTGGTAATAGGGCAGGAAGGGACGCTCCAGTGCACACATGCACATGGCCTGGTATGTGTGCTGCAGCAGCTGTGGAAAGCGGGAGGTGAAGTAGGACACAAAGTCATCGGGGATGGAGCCCAGTGTCTCCTGTACTTCTTCTGGCAGCTCCCTGTAGTGATGCTTCTGTTTGGGGGGGGGGGGGCGATAACACAAAGATATTAGTGCTTGGTTTTGGCAGCATACCTCTTACCACAGGTGCTACGGAGCACAGCGTCTCATGCTAATGGAACAAACAATATGGCAGGCGCCTCTACTGGGATCCTCTACCCATGTTTCAGGCCAAGCCACGTCAACTTGCCTTATTCCTCATGGCGCGCAGCAGATCGCGTACTGACCCCCCCTTATACGAGCGGAACTTCCTCAGATCTGCCAGGAGAGAAGCAGGCATTTACTTATGAGTGCGTCACACACACACACACACACACACACACACACACACACACACACACACACACACGTACGTACCGGTCTGCAGAGGCACGGTGATGTGCTCCCTCCAGTCCCTCTTCACCACCACCCTACCCCCCCTCTCCAGCTGCCTCACGATTGGTCCATCCAGCGGCTCCTTCTCTATCCTGTCACTGACGTCCTGTGGTCGAGGGACGCGGTAGAAAACTCTCAGGCTCAAGCAGTGAAAACGGTGCACAGAGTCTCCACCTCAGGGGACGACCTGCCCCCAGAGTGTGTGTGTGTGGCAGTCTGGGAGGCTGGAGAACCTGGAAAAACTGCAGCTGCTTCTCCAGGCTCCAGAAGAAAGGATGCTTCAGCACGCTCTCCGCTGTCGGCCTCCTCTGAGGCTCCATGCTCAACATCTGCAGTATCAGGTCTGTGGCGACTATGTCTTCTGCACAGGACAACACTGTTTAATCTACGCTCACTAATTTGAATTTATTTCCACTTCCATGTAAACATTTAAGCAACTAACACGTGACAATATGAACTGCAAATGCCAAAGTCCTAAATTGAATGCCTTCAGCATTAAATTTTGACGAGCAAGTTTCACAAAGAGCACAAATTATCTCCTAGAATGAAGACAATAAAAAATAGACATGAAAATTGAGGGTTATTCTCTGTCCACTCTGACATGAAACAGGTACAGTGTACTGAACGAAAAAAGGAAACAGTGAACAGGAGTGGAAGAAAGTGGAGCTGAAGAGATGGAGAGGTGGTTGGGCGCTCACCATGTCTGTCTGGCTGGAGCCGGTCCAGGCAGCATGCCCCCGCCAGGATGTTGGCCTGCCGCTGAAGAGATTTGCCAAAGGGGTGGCTGCCTTGCGACACGACGTAATAGAACACGCAGCCTGCCGAGAAGATGTCAACCGCGCATGTCTGTGGGGGAATAGGGGCAGCGTAAGCAGCGATTGGAGGGCACAATTACACACACAGCGATAGATACTCACCGGATTGGCTGTGCTGTCCTCACTCAGGACCTCTGGTGCTATCCAGCCCTCCGTACCTGGGACCCCGGACCTCCGGCTGAAGCTGTGTCTGCCTGCAGCCAACTTCTTACACAGACCAAAGTCAGAGATCATGGCCCTGACCCGGCCGTGCGCATTGGGCATGGACACCAGGATGTTGTGGGGTTTCAGGTCTCTGTGCACTGGAGGAGAGGGCAGGCTCAGAAAACCGGTATTGGATGGAGGTTGGTTCACGTTTTCACGTGCCTGGTTAAATGGCGGCTGTTCCTTATACCGTGAGATACTTTAGCAGAAACATTCAGCTACACAGACATACAAGCAGGTCCCTGGACTGTAGCGTTGGCTAAAGTAGCAAATGGGGAATAAGAACCATGCCGAGCTCACCTACTTACCAATACTCAGGGAGTGGAGATGTGACAGGCCTGACATGGTCTGCTGCAGCAGTGTTACCGGCTCCAGGCCGTGCCGGTTTAAGTCCTTCTGCTCGACATACTGAAACAAGAAATGGCACGTGTTGAACCTTGACCTGAGCACCGTCAGCTCTGAGGGCTGGGTTAACACTCTACTAGTGGTGTGGAGATGCTCCTTCCGGGCCTAAACCTGGAGTTGTTTACTTTAGGTAATCAGAGACACGGGTCGAAAGGCCGAGCGAGTGGTAAGGGCATCCTGGCCTGCACACCTCCTGCAGCGTGGCGGCGCACAGCTCGATAGCGATGTAGTGGAACTGGCGCTCCTTCTCGGTGCAGAAGTAGCGGATCACGTTGGGGTGCTCGTCAGATTCACGCAACAGCTGCACCTCGCGGTCGGCAAAGCTGAAGCATTCTGGGAGAACCCGCTTCACCGCCACTGGCCGGTCATCGAACCTCCCCCTGTGTTTTGGAGGTGGGGGGGGGTTATACATTCCCGATAAATACCATTTAGGCCGTATTCAGATTCTACCCCCCCAACACACACGTTTATACTGCAGTGTTGTACATATGACACACTGTCCAAAATCCATTCACATTATAAACGTAAATTTAAACACATTAAGTGTTCAAGGGAATAAAACTTGGGGTCAAAGAGCAGACAGGGTCAGCTGGCAAAACAGCCATTTTCAGTTTTAGCAATCATCCCACTGCATGTGCCCGTACACCCCCACCAAGCTGATAACTTTGTTTACCCATTACAGGTCATGCTGAACAGTACAGGAGGCCTACAGCTGTCAGTCTAACCTGGCCTTGCTAAGCCCTGGGCACGATGACGACCTTTGGTGCTACTTACTTGTACACGATAGTCCCCTCAGCTCCATGTCCCAGCACATTTTTAGGGTTGAAGGTAATATTTCCAACCCGTATGATGTTTGAATCTTCATCTGAAGATAACAAAAGCCATGAAGAACATTAAGGTTCAACATTTTAAGAGTTTTATTGGTTAAACCAAATCTGGACTTGGTCCCTCCTGCAGCCTGGCTCAGTTGGTACCTCCTTCCTCCTGCTCATTTGCTGAGCTGCCGACCTCGGACACAGACAGGTTGGAGTGGTTGGAGGCCCGGGGGGTAAGGTTTGGACTGCTGTGGTTGGAGCCCTCGGTCCGTGACCGCGCCACCTCCAGGAAGTCCCCGTCCAGAGGCAGGTCTGAGGGAGGCTGGAAGACCAGCTGCTGCTTCTGGATGAGCTCCAGCTTCTCCTCCATCTGTCTCTGAAACTGCTGGTGCTGCAGCTGCTGCTGCTTGTGCACAGTCTATGGTGGAGATCAGCTGAAGGTTTTCAACCAGACTACAATTTTTTAAATATTAACTAAAATAATCATCATAATACGGAGCGAGACAGGACTCAAAACAAAGGGATATACTGCCACCTGGCAGTCCCTGTTCCCATGGCAATGACAAAGATGGCTGCCTTTTCGTCAGAGAGGCAGTGACAAAGCCCTTACCTTTGGGTATGTGATGACAAAGGCCAGCCAGCCAGTCAGGAGGAAGGTGCTGAAGATGATGCTGGCCATGTCCTTGAGCATGCTGTCCACAGGAGCCTCCACCCGCACAGGCTTGGAGGGCTTCTCCTGGATCGAGGTGGCCGTGGCCGGCGATGGAGGGGAGCCATCATCCATGTCGCTCTCATTCACCTTCTGCCAAGTAGGGGGAAAGGGGGTACTCAGAGCATTCATGTGGGTGTCCGCACGTTTCTTTGTATGTTTACGAGTATCTGTATGCAAGTCATCGGGGTGATGTTCAAGCCTGCAGTATGTTGCCATTTCCCAAAGTTTTTTTTTTTTTTTTTTTTAAGATTGTAAAAAAAATACACATTTAAAAATGAAGAGCCAACTCAAACAAAACCAAACAAGACTGATTTTTTGCCTGTTTTCATGAATTATATTCCTGTATTTTAATGAACTCTGAGCTTTAAACAAAAACTTCATGTCATTTAAAGACTCATTCCTACCAATAATTTACTAGCCAACTCTTACAAAAAGCCCACTGACATAACAGGCCAGCTAGCTGCCAGTCTGTGGTTCTTCAGACATCCTGGCCCTGAATATTCAGGATGCATATTCACCTCCTCCACTTTGACAATACTATCAGCACCAGTGCCTTTTAGCCAGCAGCTGTGGAGCCACCCCCCCCCATATAGGAGACCCTCGTCAAATAGACTTCACTTTCCGTTCCATCCCATCTGTTACGGCCAGCATCTCCAGGGTCCATATGGCTAGGCTACCACAGAGCTCTTTACCCAGATCCTGGCTCCTTTAAGATCAGCTGGACACCCTTCCTCCATCTCCATGCCATCCAAATCACCTCATGAAACACTCTGGACTTGGCTGTACAACACAACCATGCTACGCAAGAAGCTTTCACGTACCTCTTATCGATGTACAACTGCCTAAGTTACAGCTACATTTTTTGCCTCAGTATGCATGGATATTTTGTATGCTACAGTTTTCCCCAATGCCAATCAGCAGGTGCCTCTCAGACCTGCCCACCAAAAGCCACCACAATGAGAAAGTGTCCATGACGATCACGAAGAGTGCAGGCGTTTGTCACCCTCATCACCTCCTCCAGTGGCTTCTCGGTGCTTGGAGGGATGATGTTGCCTGGCTGCCGTGGCAAGCTCCCAGGGAACCTTTCCAGAATCTTCTTGTGAGCATTCGGGGGGGTCTCATGGTGACCTAAAAACGGGGGGGGGAATCAGCCATCGTAATCATCTCCACCTCTCATGTTGTTCTCTGACAACACACACCCCACCATAATGGCAGTAATATTTCTGAAAGTAAGCAATCATAAACCTAGTTTTAGCATTTGTAAAACCACAAAGCCCATTTGCCACCAACAGCTTGATCAGAAGCAGACATACCTATGAGAAGCAGGTAGTTGCTCATGAAGTTGAGGCGACTACGCTGCTTGAGGCCATCGGCGACCTTCACGTCGGTGCTGGGGGTGATGACGCACTCTTTGTCATCCTGAATGGTGAACTCTGATTGGCTAGGGCCCTCCAGCAGAGGGAAAGTTCTTCCTCGAGGCTAAAATGGGAAATACCTCCCATTACTGACGCCACGTTGAGCATGACACACCACAACAATTACACAGTCGTGTCGTGTATTTCATTTTTGACTGGTTAGTAGAGGGAGCCTCTCCTTCTTGACTTTGCTTTAAATAAAATCTGGAAGAGGCATCACCAAAAAACCAGACTGAAAATAATCGCCACCCCCATCTGCCAATGTGACCCACTGCACCCCACAAATGCCTTAGCTGCCGATCCACAGAAAATGCTGTAACTAGTCAAATTCTAGCGGCACTCCCCAATATATAAATCCTATTTAAAGCCACTAAATGAGGTGAAGGAACATTTTACAAACACCCTGCCATAAAAACACACTACATGGGGGGGGGGGGGGCAGTCAAGAGGATTTAACAGTTATCTGGAGTCAGATAAAGCACATTAAATCGGCTTAAATCAATGTTTAGTGTTCATGCCCACACTCAAGGACATGATCACCCAAACATTCAGCTAATGATTAATTTTGAAATAGAGTCTTAAAGGGATAGATACTTAAGTATCACATAACAGCAGCCACCGATTAAATGGCCAGTTCAATCCTGCACAAGTTTTATTTGACAGTATATACTCCTGGTTTCACCCCCACATGAGAACATGGAAATGCCTTTGGTGCATCTCTTACCACAACCGTGACGCCATCGTGCACCAGTGATGGGGACGCGTACAAGCTGGTGGAGTACTTTCCGACGTAAAGCGTCGACCTGTAAGGATGGAGGGGGGCTTTAAGACTCTCCAGAAAAGGGTCTCCTGAGAACCCTTGGAGAAATAATTCAAGAGCAGCACCAGCTGACAGAAAAACAGGCCACTCAGCTGAAGTGATGCAACTTCTGTGGAAACGGGCGAAATTAAGTTAGAGGGAGGTAAGGTCATCTACCTCTGATATAGAAACAACTCATTGAAACTTAGTAAAAAAAAAAAAAAAAAAAAAAAAAGACGCTCCCTCATTAATCCATATTATGAAAAGCTTCATTATTAGCTATGGTCTCAAGCTAACGACAGGGTTCATGTGAAGCACACGTATGATACCGGTGTAGATATCGGTGCGTACATCAGCTTGTTCTTGGGCTTCTTCTCCTCAGGGAAAGCATCCTTCCACTGGGTGATGCGGCCCACCTCCCCAGACATGAAGGTGAGGTAGCGCAGCGTCTCAACAGCAAAGTTGGTGTGCGGCACTTTGCGCAGGCCCTCCCGCTGCCAGATGTACATGGCCACCACGGGCGAGTTGTAGTTCTGCACCCACCGCACGTCCCCGGAATCGCTGTCCACCGTCACCACCAGGCCGTCCCCGTTGGACACAAAGTGGGCCAACTCTGTCGGGGGGGGGGGAATGCAGGGCCATGTCACCGCTGGGAGGTCTCTCAAATTACCGTACACACTCCAACCCCATATATGCACTTTGTGTGTGCATGTGGTCCGTGAGGAACATTATCTCAGGCCGTTGTACACTTCCACACGGGTGGTATAACAGGGCCCACCTGACTAGACCTGAAATCCCCCCCACGACATTCCAGCCTGAAGCAACACCCACACCCCCCGACTCCCACTTACTGTATTTGCTGTCATCATCGGGCAGCGTGGAGGCGTAGTCAGAGTAGGTGGCGTTCCAGCGCAGCTCCCGGCTCTTGGTGTCATACATGGTGATGGTGTACTCTGAGGGACAATGGACAGGGAAACCGTGGTGAGCCAGGCTAAACGTTTGCCAGTGGTGGAACGCCATGTCCTCTCCAAATGAGTCCCTACTTGACACGAAATGTTTTCAGCGTTTGACTGCCACAGCACAGAAAGGGACTGGCCCTTCACCGACCTGGTATCACATCATTTTAAAGGATTCCTGACCTTTAGATAAGGGAAATGAAAACCGCCAAACACAAATGGAACTTACACCACTTACTCCACCACACCGCTGTTATGGTGTTTTCTCCGTATTTAAAGAGGAACCCAAAACACGGAGCTTCTCCCGCGTCGCCGGGGGATACCTGTGCGGCCCAGGTAGAGCAGCGAGGAGGAGGGGCAGAGCATCTCAGCAAAGGAAGACGTCAGCGTCTGCTGCTTCTCGCCAGTCAGCGGGTCCACCACGTACCAGAGGTCCTGCTTCTTACCTGAAGGAAGACGAGGACAAAAACGCTCCGTCATCACACCCTCTGAGTCTCACAGAGCAATAATAAGACATTTAATAACCCCCCCCACCGCCCCCAATTAAGCACAGGATTACTTGTGTTTATACACTACCTCCAGGAAGCATGGACCACACACACAAGCCATTCTCAGATGCCCACACACCCTACCTAGTAAAACAGATGATATTCAGGGAGGGAAGCACAGCTTTTTGTTCTGGTCAGACGGCTCCATTCAGCATGTGGAACAAAATAAAATACATAGAGAGGAATACATAGTACAGTGGAGTTTCCAAAAAGGGGCAGCTCAGTACAGCACAATGTAATACAACGTGGCCCACAGAACGTCCGTGTGCACAGCAGTGTGTGGAAGGACCCCTGGAGAACCTGGGGAGGGTCTTCAAACTCCACACACACAGTGGGGATGCACCACGCTTCAGAGCAGCCGTGATCGACATACTAGGGGGGACGGACGTCCCAAGAGGTGCGCTAAGCCACCATGTCCTGGCACGTGCCACCTTGTGGCTCAACAGGCAACGCGTTCTTAAATGTGCCGCCCTCCGCCAAGCCCGGGTCGCAGGCTTTATCACACAAAAGCGGCAGCGAGCCACGGAGAGGCAGAACGAATGGACTGCAGGAGGATGCAGTGTACAAACTGCATCAGCATTACTGAGAGGAACAAAATTGATTAGGCGATTCACCATCATACAGATTGCTTACGTCATATACACAAAGCAAGAAAATATCATGACGGAGCAGATTCAGCCACCGCCAGCCGAGGAGCAAGGCTGAGCAGCTTTAATTAGCTCAATTTTAGCACACTTTGATCTATGGAACTGATGGGAGAGGACTTGAACCAATCAGGTCATCTAGCAAGAGAGCGGCACAGCACTGGAGCCCAAGACCATTTTATATTATTTATGAAGGAAAAATGAAGGCAAACCACCACCGTCAAGTATACCAACCCCTGTATGCAGTGGCTGTTACAGACAGTACCAGACAAGAGCTGGATGTGTCTAAGCCATCAATACAGTAACAGATGAGCAAAGGTTCTGGTCCCTCCTCATTTCTACAGAGCACATCAGGTGTTTTTGCTCATCGGGCATTCCAGGCTCATGGTACCACAGCTAGGCAGCCACTGATGCAGAATCAGCATCACTTCATTCTGAACATGTGAACAGTGATACATTCCTGCACCTCCCTCACTGCAAACAGTAGTACATTCCTGCACTTGCGTGACCATCACTCCCCAGCAGAGCAGCAGATTCCACCCTCTATGCCTCACCCATGTAGAGGATGCCATCGGAGCTCCGGCAGGGTGACGCCTGGACCAACTCGGGGATGGTGAAGGGCAGTTTCTGGAAAGAGCAGGAGTCTGTGTCACCCACTGTTCCTGGAGACACTGGGAACAGGCCTTGACAGTGCGGATGTCACTATGGCAATAGTGTCAAAGAACTAAACTGAAACTAGAACCCATCTGGCCTTGTTTACCACATGAAGGAAAATGAATAAGAATTTTACATTTTGAAAATATAAAGCAGTATTTAAAACAATTTAAGGGAAACAAGTCTAATTTAATCCATATGATTACTGATGGCTTCCTTCACCATGCTAAACAGGATGGGACCTGGCACTGGAGACCAGCATGAGGAGAGGACAGCCAGTCGGCCCATCAGCTGCCCAGACGCAGAGCACCCTCACCGTCAGCCCCTCGCTGTTCTTCCCCCCCAGGGAGTACAGGCTGCCATCGTTGGGATCGGGCAGAAACGCCGGCCTGCACCAGTCACAAGGTGACAAGCCGTCTGTCAGTCACATGCACGTCGTAGTCATTCCACTTAGGCACAGCATTCATTTCACATTTGTCCAGTACATTTTATATATGGCATCTCTCAGACAAACACTTGATGTTTGGCACAGAATACTGACACAAATCTCATAGAATGTCCGTCCATCCATCCATCCATCCAGCTCAGGGCACACTGTGGGGGACCCCAGGGATAGGACGCCAACCCATCGCAGGGCGTAGTCACACACACTATGAACAATTCAGAAATGCCAATAATCCTATACTGCCTATCTTTGGATTGCAGGAGGAAACCTGCAACTCAGGAGGAAGACATGCAAACTCCACCCACTCAGAACAGAGGTAGGATTCGAACCCTCAATCCTGGAGGTGCCCAGCAACAGTGCCAACCACTAAGCCGTCGTGCCACCCATCAGACAGAATGTGAAAATGATTTAAAAAAAAAAAAAAAAAAAATGAAAGCCAACAATAAAAGAGGCCTTGTATGTCCACTGCTGGAAAAGAAGGCCACTTACTCAGTGATGTGTGTGGGCACCTGAAGTACTGGATCTGAAAAAGGGGGAAACAAAATCAGCTCTGGCATGGAAGAAACACAAAAGCCAAAAATCCAAGACACTGCAGTGATGGTCTATTTATTTCCCCCTCCACCCTCCCACACCGCTGCCCCCATCCTTAGGCATCTTCCCCTCAGCCTACATACGACACGCATCCCTTGGCCCAAAGACCCATTTCTGAACAATGGAACATCTCTCCACATCTTAGCTCTTCTCCCAAAACCTGGTGAGAGCGCTTCCTTAACCCTTTCATTACCACGGATGGCAGATATATCCGAAATTTCTGTGCCATCTGTGCTGGCTGAGGTACAAACTGCTTTGTCCTACTCAGAATCACAGGGAACCCAGGCAGCCTAAGGCACAAGGCAGGGACACCTGGGAAGGGATGTCAATCCATCACAGTGGAGCAACATTATCTGGTTAGAGATATTAGGTTTTATATCTTGTATAATTCTATTTCACATATTGCAACTAGCACACATAGCTTGTGGATATATTGAAAGGGTAGTGAAATTCTGGCAGCAGAAGTGTTAAAAGAACAACTCCCTGGAGTCCACAGCAGCTTGGCTTTAGGACACGACATTCCACTGAAATCAAACCAGCCTGTCCCTCTGCCAGAGGAACCTGTCTCCTTGGTGCTAATCTCGGCACCAACCTACAGAACCCATGATCTTCTATTTTTTAGCCAACGGCGTAAACCAGGCCTCTTTCTCTCCTAACAAAGGGAAGAGAAGATCCACCACTATCTGAGGTGGTCTTCTCACAGAGGTCCCCCAAGATCCAGTGACACAACTATTGGTTCTCCTTGTAATTTCTGCCATCTCTTCTCCATGAACCCAAGACGACAACCTGATCAAACAAGGAACAATATTACTGGAATGCTTATTGTATTATGTTTTTATTTTCGTTGTCATTTTACATTATTAATTTTAATAAACTATACAGGAGCATGAAAAGCCCACAGCACCTCTCAGGCTAGCGATCGGTTCCGCAACGAATTGATCGCTGACTGTCTGGGTGATTGCGGCCTGCGAGGTCACTGGGCCAGATGCATCCGAAGACGGTGTAAGCTTAGTTGAACTTTTCCAAGCGGGAAAAAAGCCAGTAAAGCGGGAGAAGGCAAATAGCAAACCTACAAGACAAGCCAGGCTGGAACAGCAGGATACATTCATCGGCTGAGTGTGAGAAGGAGAGATGCTATTAGTGTTATCATCGAAACTTTACTACGACACGATGCCCATAGACCATGAGATCTGTTTTAGGATTCGGACCCAAGGCTTCGCTCATGTGTTTCTGGTGACGGTCCTAGCGATGTCAGAGTCCTGTGCTGAAGCTGGCCTTCCATATAGACTTAAAGATTAAGGGTTGCCAAGAAAGCTGCACCTCTAAACCTATTTTCTAAGCCATTTTCCAGAATAAATTTTCTGAAACTCGTTAGGATCTCCGAGTCAGCCCATCTTGTGGTAGGAGGTAATGACACGGTGAGTAATTGCATGGCTTGTGACAGCCAGCGAATCGTGAGCATTCCCTGTATCAAAATGGCAACTTTTCATCACAGAGGACGTTGCTCAGCAACAGCAGGGTTGGTGTCGGCTCACCGACTTCAAGCGCAGAGCCTGGGAAACGCAGAATGAAACTGCATACTAAAATTCAGCTCCAGGCCAGCGTCCCCAACTCCACAGCCCATGTTCACAAGGGGACGGACCACAGACCAGCACCTGGTGGACCATCCCTCACCCAAACAGATTCAGAGGAACCAAAGAACCACTACAAAGTCAGACAGCTAAAAACGACTTCAGCCACAGCTTAAAATGGGAACTCATAGCGAGGCTCCAGAACACTAAAAAAGGATCTGCATTTGAAATAGCTAAAACAGTATTTCATTCTGTCTGCAAGCATTACTGACCTCATCTAGGTACAACAATGAAACTGAGCCCTCTATATGCCTCATTCCAATATCATCACTGTCGCTTTAAACCGCTGTAATCAAACACCATGCACTTTTTAACATTATTGCTTTTGTTTTCAGTCTTTGTACTGTTCGGCTTCTCAGTTCCAGAACGTAGCACTGTATCTGCAAAGAGACACAATACTCGGAAACCAACTTCAAATTTTGCCTGGAACCTTTTGTTTTATTTACATCTTTTGAAAATGTGAACCCTGGCGAAGCAGACAAGGAGCAGGCCAAGCAGCAGGCCAGAGACCACCGTCATTTGATCCGTACCCCCAGGAATAGGTTAAAGAACCAGGCAGACTGGGGCTCTCGGTACCTTCCTTTAGGGTCCATTTGATGGAGCCGGAGCTCCTGCTGACGGCGTGCAGGTTTCCTTCCAGCGTGGACACGAACAGGAGGTTTTCGGACAGGGACACGGTGCTGGCTCTGCCCTGTGAGACAAAAACACACAGCTCAGAAATAACCCCCTGATTTCTGCAGACAGACCAGGAAAAGCAAGGAAATACAGTATCGTTACTATGGTGACAAGAAAGCTGAAGCCACATTGTGTGTAAATAAGTAAATGAGCACCTTTATCAAATAAACCTGATAAACTTTAGCGACCATTCAAACACACACAAATTAGGGAAACTAAAAAGTGTGCAAAATGCCTCCTTCAGTTCCAGTCTCAGCTATACAACTAGCAGAAATGTTTCTGTCTCAGGAGAGAGAATCACTTCTGATTTTCACAAAGAGAACAAGCAAAAGTATGCAAGCAAGCTGCAGCCCACCGGTCCATAGGCAGAGGTCCAGGTGACACTTCTCCCAGCAGCCTTATCTCTCACACACCGAATTATATCCAAAACCTCTGGTGTGTTAAGGAAGCCAGCACACAAACAGGTCCACAACGCTGCTAGCATGCACTTTAACACTTAACTTTTAAACACTTTAACCAGGAGCCGTTTTTGGAAGTGTCACACTGTGTCAACGAGTCTGCTTCAGCCGACCAACAGCACTTACCTTAACCGTTTATGCTTCAGTCACATAGCAGTTAAGAACCCAGAACTTTCCGGAATGCAGACTTGCTCATTATATCAATGGCTCCCAAAACACTATTGTGTGTACAGTTAAACACATACATGCATGTAGACTGCAGAAAAGTTGAGGAAATTGGAATGCATACACCTATTTAGGAAATACCATGAACAAATGTAAGAACTGCCAGCTGGGTGGAGACAGCTACACCCTAACAATAAGCCTGTTGACATTAGCCCCGACTACACTTACAGCAACCAGCTGCCTCTGGGCCCTAACACTTAATGACGTTAAACCATCGAACCAAAGCCCCCCTAACACCCCCGGAATTCATCCAGAGAGTACACGGTACTAAGCTGTGTGTACTTTCAGCAGAGTACCGCCCTTTCCCTAGCATCCAAGCGGATGGCTGGGACAGATGCTACCCCTATTTGCTGAACCACACGAGTAAACTTTGGGCACATGTGAAAATGGCAGCGAAGGACGTCAACAAGCCACACCTGTAATCATTCCCATCCAACCACAGGCTCAGGTGTAGGGTGGGTTAGAAAACCTCTCTGTCGAAGGGGTAAGGCTGGCGTTTGCATTGCTTCACCAATTAGAGGCTCACAGATGGCTTCACTACTGTGGTACCAGGAGGGCGGTAGTAAAACGCTCATCCACTCTCCCGTTGCCACACAAGCTGACCGATTAGGACATAACCTACAGTGAAAAGTTAAGGAAGCATTCCAACGACAGCGGTGTCGTAACATGTTTTGCAGATACAATCAAAGACATTGCGTGACCCCACTGCATAACTTGCAGGACTGTGGTGAAAACGGTCGCCGATGGGTTACATTCAGAACCAGATAGTTAGCTCCGAGCGAGGTCACGTCTCGCATGTGAGGCATCGACCTTGTGAACCTCGTGTAGAATTAAACTATATCCCGTATGTATACCGTGCTTAAGGAAGTGATCGAGATTCCTCTTGATCAATAACAAGCTAGAAAATAGACTGATTCTGAAATCACATAAACAGAACTGCACTTTCAGTTCTGCAAAAGGCAAAACAGCCCAGAAACTCATAACTATAAAAAGATTTAGAGAACCAACCGTGTGTTCCCTATTCAACCGAATTTAACAATTTAAAGTTTTTAAATTTAAATCGAGAGCAAACAAAAGCATAAGCAGGCGTGACAGAATTAATCAAACCACAGAAACAGCGGCAGTTGGGTTTCTGGAGAACTGCGTTGCGATTCCGTTGAGTGAATAAATCATATTTGTCAACGTGTGTGGTTGTACCAAGGGCTCTTCCAGTACTGAAACACAGCTGCAGAAAGTGGTGTTGCTTGGGTTCCCATGGGCCATGCAGTTAAGCCCACATGACATTCAGCCAACCCAGTGTTACCTGTCTAACTGGGATGCCTGCATTTACCCCCCAGTACCACCATTAGCAACTCACAATGTAATTTTGAAGCACTACTGCAATGCACTGTGATGATCTTCAATGTTTAATGCATTATTTTACCTGTTGACTGAATGACTACTGACATACATATTACGAATTATCACTTACTGCCCACCTATATATTAACTTAATTATCATCCATTAACCAGCAACTACATGCACAGGGGGAATAAGTATAAAGAGTGTGCACAGCATTTTAAGAAATTACTGCTTAAAAACAGGTCATAACCACTACCTTCCTTTAGATACCACAGATTAAAAAAGCAGGATGTTTTTAAAATACGCTTTATAAAGAGTTCCCAAGAAAGCACACCTTCCCCTTCTTCAGAAAAATGCTGTGTAATAAAGCAGCGACCGTAATCAACTCAAGCTTACGTTTTTTTTTTTTCTCCACCCAAAGACTTAAACAGAAGACCATCACGTAGGGTTCACATACCAGAGATGTGAAGGATGGACCTGGGAAGATAAAACCAACGCGTTTATCCGACACACAAAACGCCCCGTGTACAGCGAAGTTCCATCCACGAGGCCTGAAAGCCAGGTTTTTGCTAACCGCTCAGTCCGTCTTTACAGGACGACACTGAACTGGACGCCTGACCTATCCTGCCGGCAGGGACATGGCACACCACCGCCTCCTCCCTGCGCCAGGCCAATGCACAGCGACGCTGCTGCAGCCGTTGGAGGCATTTCTGCAGCTACTGTGGTCCAATTGTCAGCCACATACTTTATCAAACAAAATCTACACAGGGCTTAGATACTAACAAACTTTGTTCTTCCTTTTTGAAACAGAACATCTAACTTCAACCCACTAATCTTTGACAGAATCTTTGGGGACTATCAACATAGAGCACAAGACAGGCACACCCTGGACAGAGAGTTCACATAAGCACAACACACTACAGGCAACTTAGAGGCACCAACTAGTCCAATGGCACGACTTTAGACAAGAAAACCCACAACACAAAGCGGGGGGGGGGGATTCAAACCACCAATGCTGGAGGTGTGAAAAACACCAAGAATATTGAAACAAATATAGACACACAGACATGCACAGAAATATTAAATTCTGCTGGGTTGGGGATTCTGAGCAAAAAAAAAAAAAAAAAAAAAAGGTGCATCATCCCCAACAATACTGAAACAGTTGATTAATACTTTAAATGTCGGAATGTCCAAAACTTATATACAGTAGGCACCTGGTTTTGATCTTGCTCCTGAATGCTTTAATTTGGCCCAACCACTCTGACCGTTAGGCATTTCGGTCTCACGCTTGCACAGGACCAAAGGTGAAGGGCAAACAGCACTTCCACACACTTTGTTCCTCCTCTCCTCAGTGTTGATACACTGGAGTGCGGCACTTTGCCCCTCACCTGTTATTACAGGTGCGGCACTTTCTCAATCAACAATGCGCACAAACTCCCCCGTTTTAATCAGGCAGGTAGTTAAAGGGATGACTCCTGCCGGCATCAAGAAGGAGTTAAGTCAATCAACAGTGCAATGAAAGGACACACGGGCCCTCCTCTGAAACTGAGCAAAGACGGGATTTTATCATGTATACCAGCCAGAGGTGCCCCCCTTGAGTCTGGGTCCTCCTGAGGGAGTTTTTCCTTGCCACTGTCGCCTTTGGCTTACTCTCTGGGGACCCTCCCCGGGACTATGTGACGGTACTTCTTGATAAAGGCGCTATACAAATATAATTGAATTGAATGTATCCGTGCCTGGTTTTGGCCTGAAAAACGGCAGGGCCCGTCTGCCTATCGTCTAGATGTGGCTTGGGGTTACACAACACGCCACAGTGCAATGATGTGCAATATGAAATTAGCTGCGAACACACATGGCATCTTTTCCAGTCATCGGTTGTGAGCGCCTTGTTTGCCCATAACTTAAGGGTGGAATAGAAGTCTTCGGAAAACGTCGCCACAAGAGTCTCAAAGCTGTCTTCACGGCAATGAATATGCTATGAAGCAATCTGGAAGTGTCTGTACACGACATTACTGCTGCAGTTGTCTGGCGGGGGGATTCGGCCAGCCATCTCTTAATCACAGCTTAGTTTAAACTGAGCAATACGAGAAGTGACTACAAGGCAGGCTGACCTCTCCACATGGGGCTTACTCCAACTTAACAAGATAAACGTCACGCGAATTCTACACTGGCATATAACTGATGTTGATTTCGTCAGTTCCACTAACCCGTGCTTTTTAACTTTTTAAGTGCTTCACTCAGCGAGGCACAGCGACACCGCAAGCGAGAGCAAACGAGCACAAGCCTTACCATCTGGAACGGATTCAGCAACGTGAAAAGGCACCATACAAGGGCCCAGCCGAAAAACCCGCTTCCCATCTCCGGCGAACAAACAAGCGTGACGCCTTAGCTTCCCATAGACCGGAAAATAAGATGGTGAAAAAGGACCACTCAAACTGTCATCGAAAGCTGAAATGTCGCGTACGGAGACATTAGAAACCGCGCAATGGATACCGTAGACTCCTCCATCAGTTTCCGTCAAGCTGCTTCCTGTGTCTGCAAGGCGCATGCGCGAAGCCCCCCCTGACGTCACGGCAGCCAGGAGGATTCCCGTCAAAACGTGTACCAATTAAAGGCGAACCGCCGATGGCCTCGAACTACCTGTTTACATCCTTCAGCTTGCTCCGTTGTTGAATATAACCTCCACATATAGTGTCAGCATGCATAGGTTCTGAGACATATGTATGTCCTAGAGTTTCTATTTTTTCCCCTCACTTAGACAGCCCATGTTTTAGCATTTATTTTAAAATTATCAATGGACTGCAAACACTTGTTGATACTTAGGTAACCCTTTGGGAATTTCTTAACTAACTCATCTAATATCTCATCAGAAAACACTGTTGAAAACAAAATGATGATTTTCACAATAACAGACGTGGGCGTTTCAAATGCCTGCTTCAGTCTCGAGATGGCTTTTGGAAAGAAATTAGCAGCATAGGAAAATCATTGTTTTAATAGTTATGTGACTCATATAAATGAAACTAAAATGCCCCTTATTTTTTTCAGATTTTTAAAAGAACATTAAAATTATGCACAGTGAAAACGGGGCAGAAAAAAACTGCACAAACCCCATCCCTGAGTAATAAATGTGGTTAGAAGATGGATGGATAAAATGCTACAACATAGCATATGACCAAAAATGAAATGTTTCACAGTTCTAACCCAGCTCTCCAAACTTATGAAGACAGCAAAATTTTTCTCACTAGACGGGGTTATTAAATAGGGGCTAAAGCTATCGTGTTGATATTAATTTGAAAGCGTGCACTGCTGGAGACACTGGCTGGTATGAGAAGAGGAAAGTAGCTAGGTAACAATTTCGGAGCATGAAACGATGACAAATTCGGACGTTAATTAAACAACCTTGGTTCCTATCTCAAATGACACTAACTTCTTTAAAAACTATTCCACCCCTCTAAATAATAATAAAAAAAACTTCAGATGGGTATAAAACCCCATTTTAACTATTTACTCGACAGGTTTTTACAACTAGGACAACTTCTTAATCTTCCCATCTGTTTTCAGGTAACGGTTTATTCTAATACTGCGTTCAGGTCATGTAGGAATTACCGTAATTACCAGTTTCCCACTTGTAAATAGCGTTCACGTTAATATCGAAGTCGTAACTGTGACTGGGAATGTCGGATTTTTCTGAAAGCTCCGATAAATCCGACTTGACGGGAAAAAGTACGGAAGTGAAGGCAGAAGCAGACAAGAGTAAAGCAAACATGGATGTCTCTCGTCAGCAGTCCATAGTTAAAGGTAATAAAAATTATTAGGGTTCAAGCACGTTCCGTGTGGAGCCCTATTGTTTTAGTCCGGATTTTTCTTATTCTTTTTCTGCCCTAACACACCCAGCCCAGACCGTAAGTGCTAGCAATACCAAATTTGGCCACAAGATGCCTATACCCAGCCACTACCAAGGTGCAAAAAAAAAAAAAAAAATGGGCGAGGCTTCACAGCCCCCAATTTTCTGTTTTACCCTAGCAATACATTGTGACCCCATAGATTCCGTTGAGTTCTGAACCAATCAAAATGCTTAAAATCTTTGCTAATCTGCATAATTCCATGGTCAGCCAGTCAGAATTCAGCAGTTCCAGTCCAGTTTTTTGACTTGCATACTAATTCAAGGATTTTTATCCAATCCGGGTTTTGTTTTTTACCGACTCCATTCCAGTTTTGGAAAAAAAAAAGAAGAGGAATGGGGTTGGAATGAAGGCGAAATGCAGTCAGAAGTCATGCAAAGCTAGAAAAAAAGTCTTTCATCCATGAGAAGCAAAGAAGAGTCAGGCTAAGGTTTGCAAAAGACCATAAGGATTGGACTGTAGAGGTTTGGGGTAAGGTCATTTTTTCTGAGTTCAATTTTTAGCTTTTCCCAACATCTGGTCATCTAATGGTTAGATGGAGACCTGGAGAGGCCTACACACCACAGTGTCTTGCACCAACTGTGAAATTTGGTGGAGGATTGGTGATGGTCTGGGGGTGCTTCAGCAAGGCTGGAATGGGGCAGATTTGTGTTTGTGAATGACGCATGAATCAAGCCATGTACAAGGTTATCCTGAAGAAAACTTGCTTCCTTCCACTCTGACAATGTTCCCCAACTCTGAGAATTTGGTTTTCCAGCAGGACAATGCTCCATGCCACACAACCAGGTCAATCATGGTGTGGATGGAGTACCACAAGATCATCATGGCCAGCCCAATTTCCAGACCTGAACCCCACTGAAAATCTCTGGAATGTGATCAAGAGGAAGATGGATGGTCACAAGCACAGACTGTTGTCTGGAGCTTGTCCTCAGTGTGTGCATGTAGACTGCCATTTCATCTAGGATATACTCTGCCTCATGTCCCAGGCTCATTGTGACCCTCTTTCAAAAATGGTTTAAGAAAATGGATAGATGGCATCCACGATCCCACTCAGTCACATGTCACTCCTCAACTATCAGCACAGCTGCCTAAACAGGAGGTGATGTTGAGTAACCTGATACACTCCTGACCATTCCACAGCAGTACCTGGACAATTAAAAATTGCTAAAAATTAGACATCTCATTCTTTTGTGTTCATTCAATTGGCATGCTTCTTAAACAGGGCCCAGTTTTGCTTTAACATGTGGCTGTGATTTTTTTTTTTTTTTTTTTTTTTTTAAGTTTAGCTGGGGCACCACACAAAAGGTGACATACGAGAAAACTGGCAATTTTAAGATGATCTCAGGGACTCATGCAAGGCACTTTGTAAAATTAGACCTAGTTATAAATAGCCAGCTAATGGGTGGTATTTTGCATAGAGACTTTTTAAAAAAAAAAAAAAAAAAACCCCACACACCTTTAACTCACTAACCGGTGGCATAACAGTTACAGAACTGAACTAAGAAAAGTCCAAGGAGTCCCTGGTTTCTCAAGTGGGATGATTTACTGCTTCAGTGCAATATCAGGTCAAAAAGGTAGGCGAAACCAAATCATCCCAGTAATGTAATATTGTACAGCTTCATTCCCTTTAAACCCAGTCATTTATTTTAGGCCGGACAGATATTCATCAACAGTATATTTTGTTGAAGAATTCTTGCCATCATTTACTTGTATAATTTTATGGTAATCATATCAATAATGCCCAGATGATCAATGAACACACAGGATAAGTACATGCAAGGGATGGAGAAGCTTTATTAAAATGGTAAGCCTAAATCCTATTGATACCTGTGAAGTGATATGACATGACACTCCGCATGTTAGACAATACATTAGTGCATCTCATCCTGGCTGAAAGGGGGGGGGGGGGGGGGGGAAAAAAAAAAAAAAAAAAGCAAAGGGGAAAAGAGGGTTGTTTTAAACCATTTAACACAAAACCCCTGCAAAAAACAAAGA
>JAACJT020000075.1:6173383-6192889 GCA_009936485.2 Gymnarchus niloticus
CCCCCATCCCCTCCGCCGCCGCCGCCCCGTCGCCTCCCGAGGGGGCGGGGGCCGGGGGGGGAAGCGGCCGGGGGGGGGGGGGGCGGGGCGGGGGGGGCGCGCTGTCAAAGCCTGAAAACACCCATGCAATTTTCATAAGACTGTTTAGACCTGAGGCGAGGTAGACGACTGCCTCAGTGTGTGACGTATGTAATGGCTGCTGTCTGGACTCTGGTGTCACAGGAGGAAACCTCTCCCATGCTTGAGTACACCTCTGGCTAGCCTTTGATTTAGAAAAGGGGTTGAAGTGCCAGCTCGGACCTGCCACACCCCCGTCTCGTTTACCTGGTTCCAGACGAGGGCCCTTGATTAAACGGCTGCGGGCACCAACTGGCCAAAGTGGCCTCATTACGTTTCAATGAGCTACACGGCCTGGACAGCATCCCGACAAGCCGCGGGTGCTTCTGTGCCCGACTTGGGTTTCCTCCCTCCCGTCTGACGGTGGCGGCGGCGAGATGGCCGCCAACACAGCCGAACAGCCGGGCCATCGCTCCGGCCGTCCCACTCCTCGTGGTGACCTCAGAAAATGAGTCACAAGTCCCCGGGCCAGCGATGCCTCCCACTGCTGTTTCCTTTCATAGAATGGGGGGCAGATATTCAGAGACTCACATTTCGGGAGGCAGAAAACTCACCCATAACAGAATGCATATTTTAGGTGAAGGTCACATAGTAGTCAGAAAAAGAACAAATACTCAAATTGTGCATAAGAGTTGAGTATCAGTTTGCATTGGCATTGGGTGCAGCCGCCACACACAGCAGCTTTTTTTTTTTTAAATCCCCCCTCCCTTCTCCATAAGGCCCTGTGATCATACATGCTTGTACTTATGAGTCACCTTTGGTTAGATTTACTACTGCTGGGATTTTATACGAATCCCTGCTAAGATACAGGTGACATGCACCATCCAACTTAATCCAGGCTTTTTAATAAAGTGTCACAATTAAAGGCTTTCCATGAACCGGCCTATGCTTACTCTATCAGAACGTTTGGTATCACGTGGTCACTCAAGGTCTTGCTACCGGCCCGACAGAACCTTCAGTCACCGACGTAGTTGTGGCACCTCAGCAGACTTTGGGACACGATACTACAAGATACCACAAACTGGCGGGCCTGGATTGCGAAATACCTCAAGACGAACCTCAAAGTACACAAGAGCTGTTTACTGTCCGGCTTTTCTGGAGTGATCCAGGACAGTCATCCTGCAGGGATGAAAAGCATGCACTCAACCCTGCGTGAATCAGACGGCGTGGCTGAGACGCACTTGGTGCACCCCCCCAGGAATACATCCGTCCCTAGAAGACTGGCTGAGGACACCAGCTGGCTGCGGGGGTCACAGGAGCTCTGCCTCCATGCTTCAAGGAGTCTACACTTAACTACCTGACTCATCTGAGGGTCCTGAGGGTGACAAACAGACCCAACCAGAAAAAGCTGACCAAGAAGGAACATGAGAAACCGTGTTACATTCCGCCTCTCACCTTTCGGAGGTCGCCACCTGTGTACCACAGCCCCTGTTTACCCCCAAGCTGGCCCAGCCACCATGGACGGCGAGGCTGCTCCTGGCTTTCACAGCTCGACTTGTCAGACCGGTTATTCCAGTCCTTCGGCTTGTGGCATGTGCTGGTTGAGGTTTCCTTGTGTTTCAGAGGCTTTCAGAGTGAGATGTACATCGCCCTGGGAGCGGAAAAGACCTTAAAATGACTGAGCAGCCTTGCATGTGTTGATTGGTTCCTTTTCTTAGTACCATTAGAACATCATCTGGATAAGGGGTCCCTGACCCATCAAGTTGGAACAAGAACCAGAAGCCCAAACCTCCTAGTCCCGTTAATGCATCTATCTTTGAGTTCTCCTTCAGTCAGTTATTGATTTTTCAATAACAGAACAAAAGAAAGGTGGGAAATTACAATGTAATGGCAATGCTGAGTCATAACCAAAAGGTATTTAACGTCCTGTAGCTGGCTAGATGAACCTAAAATCTGGTTTGGCTTTTCGGTAACTGCAGCGACAGCAGAGGCAATCATTTCAGGCAGGATTATCTCACTAGCAATACAATGAAACGAAAGCTTTTTATCACAGATGTACTTATGACCGTTGAACATTTATCTAAATCTACTGGGGCTGCTTGAGACAATAGGGGCACGTGGTAGTCAGATGCTTTTGGTTTAGCCGATTCAGCTGGGATTTAAACTGATATACATATTAAATGTAGCATTTGTAAGTAATGCAAAATAACAAGCTTATACGTCAAGTAGCGACCCATGTCCTCTGGTTTACAACACTAAACATTCTAAAAACGTTCTGGGGCAGGGTGCCTGTCCCAACCGCCCACTTTGACTTAAGACCACAAGCTACGTGGCATCCACACACTGTCACTCTTGGGAAACACTGGAAATGTATGCTGAAGGCACTAGAAGGAATGAGATATTAGACAGAAGGTCTGCTCATGCATCTTACCTTGAGAAGCAATTCATAATTACTTCCATGCATGGAATGAGCACATGGCCAGAAAAATGCCGAGAAAGGAAACTGCCGTGACGCCATACCCATTAAGCCCGATTGTCCACGCTGTAGACACTGTTATGGCACCCGAAAACAATACATGACATTAGTCTGAATTCAGTTCCCTTATGACATTGCTGTGGAAACAGGATATCCAAGTAATATTGAGAATGACTCTAGGCATGGGGGGGGGGGGGGGGGATTAAAACAACAAAAGGGAGCCCTAAAATTTGGTCCCTCTGAATTCCACCAGTATATATAAAACAGCACTATCAAGACACTATGCAAAGGACACCGTGATGACCTGACAGAGCAGCTGGGAGTTGTAGCACTTGATTAGCGTGCCACTAACAATAGCATGATCACCTCCGCACTCTTGCACTCTTCTACAACGAATCAGGGCACTAATGACACCACACCAGCTTGTCAAACACACACTGCCAGTCACCTGTCCCCTTCCCAGGCTTCCCCACCTAAGAATGTGCACAAACCAACCCGGCACCTTAAATAAAACATCAGGTGTGAATCAGCTTAGAAATGGCACGTGCTGTCCAGGACAGTAAGTTGGCAGGGCCACTGCTCCACTAACTGCAAAACAGTCCATTTGAATAGCTGTCAAGTCCGACCGAATGTCTAGTGCTAATGTCGCTAAACACTATGACCGTGTTGAAAAGCATGCTTAAGGTGAGTTGATTCAAATTCACCAGAAGAATACAGCTGATGACAAGTGAACGCCTGTAAAGAATAAAAATCTAACAGAGGCATAAACAAGCCGTCGAGTATGGGGGCTACACCTGCCGCCCTACGTTCAGCTAGCCATACTGGAAGAACTGGGGAATCATTTTCCTGTAAGGGCATCAGATGAATGATCCATGAGCCACACTTGCTCACCCACACCGGAGACAAACACAAAAAAAAAAAAAAAAAAAAAAAAAAAACTTAGACATGCATCAAGATGCTCAGGAACCCTTTAGCATCATCCCACCTGCAAAGAGTGGGTCCCTTTTGAGTGACTGTACTACCGAGATTTTCGTTCACGGCCGAAGAGGCCTTCTGTTGAATTCCAATGGCGTCGAGCACACATATGCACCTTAATTTGACAACAGGGTTAATTCCTAGTTGTTAATGCTCCTCATCAGAGAGATGCTGACGATCTTAAGCTCGCTATTACACTGAAATTCTACATCATGAGGCTGTTAGCAGCGTCAGCTATAGACAAGTAGTGAAATGGGAAACCACAAGCCACATATTTTGTAATCTCAGTGTAATCTCACATACACACAGGTGTTACCATGACATATCGCAATGCAACACGCTCCATATCAGGCTATGTCGGCCGCCCTCCCATTTAAAGCACCTGTGGTCTTCAGACAGATAAGCAAACGGTCAGTTTGTTTTCTGTCCCGACAGACACACATTAACTGTACTGACCTAAAGCCAGAGATTCACACCACACCGCTGGAATTTCACCATAAACAAGTGCATCTAAGAACTGGTTAACCCAAAAAAGTAACCAGGCAACAGATTCAATTGCGGGGTCTCATAGCCAGATGTCACAGAACCCTCCAAATGGAGTAGAAGGTACATCAGCTTTCAACTTTTCTTCAAGAGTACGTGCATGCAGCATAGGGTTCAGAAGCTTCACGATTCCATGATTAATGCTGGATAAAGAGACAACGTGAGTGCAGCGGAGGCCACTCGACAGCAGAGCGGCCGGGAACCGCTGATAACTCAAAGGACTGTACGGTAAGTGCAGTGGAGACCACTGTCGGGAACACTCTCCCGGCGCTGGTTTGCGGATTTCAGCCGTACGTACCTCGGGTGGGTTGTCCAGAACACCACTGAAACCTAGGATCCTGGGAGATCTTTATTCGGGTTCGAGCTAAGCAGACTACACAACGTTGCGCATAAACAATGAGCGCTAAGGTAGGCCCTCAATTCTGGTCTTCACACACACGGGTCTAAGATTTACTTAAATACATACTCTTAGGGTTCCATCATTAAGGTGATGGAAATACTGTAATGGCTAGGGTTCCACCTAGCCTAGGAGACCATTATTAAGAATCTTAAGTTCTGAAGTAAAAAGCAAGGGCAAGGAAACAATATTCCGCCTAAAGTCTTAGAGACTGAGGACCTTTTCTACAGTGACCTCAGAATGCAATAATTTGGTATGACAGGATACACTGGTATCCAACTCAAAGGAATGAAATTACTTAAACAACCTAGAACTTGAACTTCAAGCCCCCCCCAAGAACTGAAAACATCCAATTTTCAGACAGCCAAGGCACTGACACACACTGATAACAGATGCCCCCAACACCAGCCAGAGTTAGCTGGTAGTCTGCCAGAGGATGAGCATCTCCCTAGGGTTTAATGGGGGTGCTGGTGAAGATCACGCTCAAACATCTGAGCAGATTTTTGGGCAGGTGTCGCAAAGAAAGGCCAAGCCTAATTAAGATACAAGTAGACAACTGAGAAGCAAAGAAAATATCAATTCACTGTCTGACCACCAAAAAAATAAACCAACAAATGATGAGGGTCAATAGGCACATAAGAAGCCATTTAAAGTACCCTACAGTGAAGCACCGTAAACTCAGACTTTCTGACCTAGTAAGCTTAGACCTTAGATACATACACAGACACCAGCCCCTCTACACTTGTATTTTATGATCTTTAAACCCAAATCCCTTCAAAGATAAAGACAAAGCTACACGACAAATTGCTCCGCCCCCAGTGATGACAGCCTCATCCCTGGAAGCATGAGAGTCAGTAAGTGTACCTTCGGCTACAAATCATTAACCGAATGAGACCTTGGAACCCTGAGAGAACATGGCACTGCCAGGAACATCTGTCTCCAGCACCTTCTGAACAGCCCGCATTTTAAAAATTAAGTAAAAACCCTCCCATTAGAAAAGAAAGCTTGGGCAGTGTGGCTTGGCTGGGAACTACAGGTCTTTGCATGGTGCTTTACTTAAGAGCAACTGGCCAACTTTGGTGGTACATTCCAGAAATAACACAAGGGTGATCCCGGCAGTCCACAATCCTCAGCAGGAGCGCTTCAAACATGGAACCACCGGGATCCACGTGGCAATCACTGTCTATGGTTCCCCCCCACATTATTCTACTTTTGACCTATTTGACTACAGGAAGGATCCATTTGGAAGCCGGTGATCGACACCCATTTCTGTGCAGGTGAGGCTTTGCCACGGTCTCTCCATGAAAAGCAACAAAAGATGCACCATGTGATAAACGCATGATTAGTGTAACCCTTTCGTCCAGCAAAAGGGAGCGAGTAAAGGAGGATCAGACCTTTTTCCCCTGACTAAGGTCTTCCAGGTCACAGGCATCAGGATCAATAACAGGTCAAACTGACTGGTAAATGGGCTTACCTCGAATCTTCAGTGCCATTCAATCTTCTTCTGCCTCACTCTCTGCACTGGGTCACACCAAGTCTCAGGTATCATAATCCTCAGCTGCCCGTCGGGGATAAGAGAGAGAGAGAGCGATCAGCCCAAAACATGCACACATCTGCACTCATGCACACTCGAAGCTACCATGAAAAGGAGACACAGACAGACAAGCAAACTTTGTTGAAACACATGCAATCAACCAGGAAACACCAGTTACTAGAACAGTTACACAAACAGGTATTAATAAATCATTGGATTTAGGCTTAAAGGAAAACAAAGTGCTTTTGACTTTGCTTTGGAAATGCCAGAAGGAAAAAACACTCAAAAAACAGCCAACTGCTCTTTCTAGTGTGTGTGTCTGGGGTGGGTGGGGGTATTTAATAGTTAAACGGGACTGTAGTGAGCTCCAAGTTTCTAAATCATTTTTGAACTGTGTCCAAAGCACCTATCCTACTAGCCAACAAGACTCAATTTAAAACATCAAAGCAGTTGTCAGTGAGCCCAATTCACACATTTCTTTGCAAGAATAAGTGAACAATAACACTTGTGGTTTCAGCTACTAATGGAGATTGAAGATCCCCCAGTTCCCCCAAACTGAACTCATCATCCTAACGATAACTTAATATTTACCTACATAAGAGAGAATACCTACATACCACAAGCCATATTCTTAAAAGCTTCAAGAACCCATTTTATCTCTAACCCAACAGACCGCACAACCTTATGAATTATCTAGGAAGATTACTCACAGAGTCAAAAGCATGACGTTCTAAATTTGAAGTAATACAGAAATTATAACCCTTATCCTTTACATTTTCGGCTGTATTCATTATACCCTGACTATCAGCTGCTTCACTGCTGCCTGACCTTCTCCAGCGTGTTTTTCCATGTCGGCCTGAAAAAAAACACACTGTTACATTGTTACACTCCCCATCCCAAAGAAATTAACGATACTGACAGGTGCAGAATTACTTTAAACAGCCACGTTACACACTTCAGCTCAACGTGGTTATAGGTGTGGGTAATAACCTTAAACCGGTAAAAGAGTGGGGGACACCAACAGTACGAGGGAAAGAACAAAGGTATATAGTACAATAATAATAATAATAATAATAATGAAGAACGCAGTGGATTTGTGTTTCAGGAACGGCCTGGCTGTACACCGCAGTCAACCTGCACTGACTGAAGAGGACTTCAGCGTAGAGCTGATGAAGGTGTGGGGGAAGAGACCCCAAGCCGAAAGGCGGGCCGCCTCCCGTTAACGTTCCCCCGGCTCGCGCGTCGCTCCCAGTTAAAATGACAGCCAACATGTCAATTAGCATCGGCGCCGACTCAGGCTAACCAGCCGTTACACAAGACGGCCACGCCAGCTCCGAATTACCGTGTCTCCGGCTAACGGCGGCGTCTGGCTGGGCCGCCTCCGGCTCTCTGCTCGCCCTGAAGAGCACAGCGCTGACCCGCGTCTCCGCTGCCCCCCAACTCAGCCGGTTAACAGACGGCTAGCAGTGCTAAGTTCCTGAATGAGAGAGAGAGAGAAAAAAAGCAGGGGATTCGTTCATTCAAGGCAAAAGTAATCGAAACTGGACGGCGATTGGCTAAGCCTTTCCATTAGCTCGGAGATTGATTACATCGTCACAGACCAAAAAGCAATGTTTAAAGCTGAAGTTACACACCATTCAGCTGCCACGAAACTTAATTGCTTTTAAATCTCCACACAGAAGCGTATGATGCGGCGTCTTTTTAGACGGAGAGATTTAAAGTATTTAGATACACTAGATATGACCTCTATATTTAACGTGAATTTGTTCATGGAACTCAATCATTAGTAGCCTATGAATATCCGCCCCTTCCTCTATCTCATTCACCTATTTTAGCACTTGAATAGAGCAATTAAAATCAAAGCGCACACAACAGGGTTTTTTTTTTTTTTTTTTTAAATAACTGACCCCACAGGAGACAGTTTTTGTTTGAGCTGCTAATCGCCTCGGAATACAAAGGCGAAACAGAAATAATGCAAAGGTTTAATGAAAAGACTTTTATTGTGAAACCCGCGCGAGATTCCTTCCGCAAATCCTCTGTTAGACATGAAGATGGTCGCGCGCCCCCGCTGGTGTTTTTCCCGCGATGTAATTTGAATCTTGCCAAGGTGCACACGGAGAACCTAGGCTGCTCAATAGATCAAAAATCAAGAATGTGAGCATACACTTCTAAATGTTAGATTATTCGTTAGCTTTTGCTTGCTATGTTAGAATCCATGATACTGTGTAAGATTCTGCATCTAATAACATACTGCACGTGTATTAACTTAACCACCAAATATCATTGTGTTCAGCAGAAATTATGTTTTTATAATGGTGTGTCAGTTGTTTTGCACCCTCGTCGTTTTTAAGGTTTGATGTTTCTTATTGGGAAATACCCATGGTTGAATTTTGTCTTGTTTATATTTAAGGTAGACATTTAAATGGTATACTATTTTTAGATAGTTTCGGGTATATTTTATTCCAAGCATTTTGTTACACAAGAACAAACAATTCAGTGTATTGTCAGCTTCAAAATAAGATACAGTAACAAAAACAAATAAAGATCTTCGAACTGTGTTTCGATGGAGTGCATTGCTGTTTGTTTCTGGAAACATTTAGGTAAGTTTTGGTCCAGCGGAATGGTTCTGACTTCTGGTGGAAACATGTTGGAAACATTCTGTTAGCCTGTTCTTGAATGACCTAACCCAGGAGTTCTTGTCTTTCACAATCTTGCATTTTGCGTACATTAAAAGAAGGCTTTATGACAAATCTAGGTTGAGAAATCATTTTAATTTGGAGTGTTATTTCAACAATCCTCACTGTAGTACACCAGATGGCCTATTACATGATCAGTAAATACCAACCTTTCATTCTTATATAGTATCTATATCATTGACTTAACCCCAGTGATCATTTAGTTATCCTAATTTAAGTTCCATTAAAATATAATGTTTAACTTCTTTTAGCCTCCAGCACAATAACATTTCTGTCCATAACCACGTTGGGGAAAATGTGGGGTGGATTAGATATAACATAGAATGGTTTTGTAATGTGGAGAATATATGGCCACAGCAGATTAAATTAACAACCGATGGGTATGGATAATCTCAGTAACTAGGTGTTAGACTTCTCTCCCCGGTTTAAAATAGACAGACTTTCGCGCTTCTCAAAAAGGGGTGAGACTACCGCCATCTAGTGGAACCTACGAGTAATCGATTTTTACTCCATACAGAAATTGCGATTATTTTCAGCGGTATGAGAGCCATAGAACACTGAGGAGAGGCACAAAGTTAAAACAAACCTAATAACGTGCGCAGAAAGTGTTAAATTAAAAGCTCGATTACCAGCCTTTACACTGCGGGGGTTTTCCATCAGGTTTCAATATCATTAAATCGCGCAAGTACCATAGTTGAGGCCTAGTCATGACATTTGTTATTGCAATACACAAATTAATAGAAAAGCATTTCTTTGCTCATGCCGCCCTCACAGGAAATCGCATGCGCTGCACATATGCACAGGTGGGAGGCTGAAAACAGCACAGTGTGAAATTACTCTGCTAGCAGTGCCTCGACCATTACGGGCCCATATGTGACGTGTGCGTGGGGGAGTTGTACAGAAGATCTTGTCTGATGTTGCCCGCTTGCTGTTCGTCCCGATTTAGCAACCTCCACAGTCATGTGCAATCAAACAATCTCATTGTCTGTTAGCTCCCGTAAAACTCTACCTCATTCCGAAAATTACGTTATTCCATATAAGATCTATTTAGAAATATATTAAGTCCAATTTATAATGAAAAATACCCATATTATTCTGTTTTACTGGAAATGCTTTCAGTGTAACGTAACAGAACATATCCTAACCAGTGTGAAAACATCAGATGATCGAGACAAGTTAACCAGAATGCAGTGCTTTCTCGAACTCAATTAACTTATTAAAAAGGTACATTTTAATAGATGGAAAATGTAAATAATTAAAATTGTTAATCTTTGTAAATGTATTACTTTTTAGAAATATTGTAGTCTATCATTACAAAAATAATAGTATTCAGTATCAAGCTTTAAAATTGGTGTTCTTTCCAGATTTGTTTCCTTGTGTGATCTGTATTTTAAAAGCTTACAACACATTTTCTTCTTGTAAATAGTTAGGCTCGGTCACACAAAAGTTTCACAGAGAATGCCAGATCCACGGTGTAGGCCAGAAGAGTGAGACAGGCAGTAATGGTTTCAATGAAAGGGATAGCATCTGCTGTTGTCATGAATTCAAGGCTGTTTGTCTGCACTGCCATGATGTTAGTGATGCACTCCACTGCAACGACAATGTACAACACCAATGCCAGACTGGAGAAGCCCACCAACAAGCGGTCAAAAGGCAGGGGGCAGTGGCTGGCGCAGTCTCCCAGGACTACCAGCACAATGCCTAGGGACATGAGGAAGCAAAGCACTTTCATTACAACCGAGGACCAAAACAGCCAATTGGTCGTCTCCTGCGTGCCGAGACTGGGATAGCGGCAGCTCAGCAGAAAGATCATGGTGCATCCACTGAAAACCTGGAACACTTTGAGCAGCCCTGGGGCACTGGCCATGTAGCCCGTTTGCTCCCTCTTTTGGAGTCGGATGAGGTGGGCCTCCGAGATGTAAGCCAGAAAGGCCAGGCAGGAGCAAACCGTGGCTCCGATGGTCTTGGGCTCCCTCCTGTGCTCCGCCATGAACCAGGGGAAGCCTGCCGACGAGCTGAGGTTCATGAGAGCCGCCAGGGTCGCCACGGTGATGGGTAGGTTCCTCCAGGAGAGAGGGATGATGCTCTGGAACTGGATGAAGTCCACCAGGAGGATGAGGAAGGTGAGCGTGAAGAAGAAGCACCAGCTGAACATGCAGAACTTTTTGAACGAAGACTCGATATCGGACTTGGGCCCCAAGGACGTGGCCAGGCTGAAGGCGAGGCAGCTGAAGAGTAGCTCCAAGATATGAATGCCAGACAGGGGCTTGGTGAGCACCCTGGCTTCCCCCAGTATCACAGGCATGCTGAAGCTTCACAGCCAGATTTTCATAGATGTAACCAAAACAGACTCACACGCTCGCAACTGCCACACTCTGCTCAGTTCTGGAGAACCCCTTGCATGAGATGGTCATACTTCATCAGTGGAGGGAACAGAACCTCTCGAACATGATCCAGTCTCGGTCCTCAGGCACCAGTCTTTTTTCGTTCGTCCGTCTTTAGATCATCCAAGCACCTACCTGAACTCTCGCCCCGCTCTCGTGCTGCAGTATAACACATTTCAACTGCCACCTCCCATTTCCTGTTTAGTTAAAGAAATGGGCCACGAATCAACATGAGGGAAGCTGTCGGCAGCCACAACAAAAGGCCTTCAAGTGTACTGTTGTCATCCGTATGACACAAGGCCTCATCATATTTTCCCTCCACAGTGCAAGAAGGCAAGCAACAGAGCATGCCCACCTTTTCCTTAACCAGCGCTGCTATTTTAAGTCTTCTTGGCACCTGTGGTCTGTGTAGATGCTTATTTGTGTCTGATGATTTTCGCTCTCACTGAGTAGAGACAGTTCAAGAATAGTTTCATTTAAACTTTTTTTTTTTTTTATGCTGCAAACAGTTGCAACCTCACACTAACCCAGAAGCCCCTTAAATCAGTGTCATTTGGTTTAAGTCAGCCTTGGACCACTGGGGGCCTTCAGTGTGTATCACAATAAATGGACCTGGAGAAAACACAGGCAAGGAATAGAGGGTGACATCTGTGCCTCTCCAACAGCTGTTACGTGACAGAAATGGTATCCAGAATGCACAAACAAGCGTTACATTCCAGTGTGCTTAGAGCCGGCTCAAGCTTCTGCTTGTCAAAAGTATGTTTGTCTTTGTGGCTTCCCAACAGCTCCGCCGCTGTGGGTTGTCTAACATTTTGTATTTATGCATGTGTGATGTTCTCAGTCTTATTTTGTGGACTGTGTGGGGTATGTCATTAGCTGAGCAAGTTATGGTCACATGTCTTTCCTATTAATTTCACACACTTGCAGTCCGGTATCAGACAATAGTATTTTTGTCATATACTGTTAAAAATTGCACGTACCTAGAGTTTAAATGGTCTAAATGACATTACCTAAACGATTCTTTGAATGTGTTGTACTTAACTCCCTTAATTTAAAGGCTTTTGGATCACATTGCAGTATTTTGTGAATAAATGGTGAGAGAAGTTGGGACTGATTTTTTATGGATTAACCAAACATCCTTTAACGTATGATCAGCTTCCAAAGCAACTGTAATTGATCTACTGTGAGGATTTGTTTTCGTTGGAAAAAGCCTGTTCAGTCAATGTCTGGGGATTCGCAGAATGTGAAGTTGAAGCACGTGAACTTTCATTATAAATCTGTACACATGACTCCCGCTTAGAATAAACGCTGTTTTAGGGGAGATTTTGCGTCCATCCGTTCACTCCCGCTCAATCTCGCGGGACTCGTCTTTTAGCATGAGGGGAAACAGCGCCACTATGTGTTTGAAACTGAAATTACATGGAGTTTGCCGTTAACATCGTTTCCCTCCGCGAAAGTTGGAAATCTGCATGGTACGTTTTCAAAGTGGCACAAGATAAAGCAATTTATTAGTAAATTTACCAATTTGTCTTAATTTCTGTAAGGACTTCTGTTGCCTTTGGCAAGATCACAAGCATCAGTAGTCAGGGTCTGATAGTGTAACCTTTGTAAGGTTGGAGTGTCTCATTTTTTGCCCCAGATAAAAATGGTGGACCAAAAATAAAAGGTCACTGTCAGATTTTAAGGGGACAAGGCAATGGGGGAAAAATGGATGGTGGTTAATGAAAGTGCCATTTTGTCTGTTCTTTTTTAGTAGTGTATTTGGCCTCCATTACATGGAAAACTACTAGTGAGTATTAGGTGGAGGTGAGGCCACTCTTTTCCCCACCTTGAGCAGGCTCCTCTGGGTAGTGATGGGACAAATGAGGTTTCAAAACCCACGGTGGGTGGGAATATCCTAAACTAGCCAATAATTGTTGGTGCTAATAGATGCTTCAGAACCTGTAGTAGAAGGAAGTATTTGGAACTAATCAATCAATGCTGACACTGAATGAGGCTTCAAAACCCATGGCAGGTGGGAGTATCTCAAACCAACCAATCAATGAAAGGTGCTACATGAGGCTGCCTCATTTGTCCCATCACAACGATCAGGTGACTGAGTGTATAAAAAGTTGGGGTCACTGGACATGTGTGCAGGGGGCAGTGCTGAAGGGCGAAGTGAAACAGACATGAATAACACTTTAACTTTCGAAAGCGAAAGAGTGAAGGAAAGAAAGGCAGAGGAAAGTTAATAATTGATGTTGCTCGGGTCCCAGTGCTACATTTGGCAGCTCCCACTATCTCGCAAAGACATTTAGCAGTGATTCGGATCAAAGCTGCAGAAACTCCCGCCGCTAAGCTGAAAGGCAAAGCTGCCGATTGCCTTTCCCTGCTCTAATAGTATCATCTTTATGTAGTTAATAAACCGCACACTTCAGTCAAACTGTATTATTACAGACGGCTTAGGGAGCTAATAATTTAAAAGCGGAGAATCGCCTCTGTTCTTGGCTTTGAACTGAACAGCATTCTGTCAAACGAGGGTGGGGGCTGGGGGGGACATCAAAGCTTTGTTACAGCATTGGGAAATCATGAGGCCTGCAAACAGTGTGTCAACTTTAGTTAACGGTGGAAAAGAGGGAGAAAACTCCATTATAGAATCCAACCTTATGAGGCCTTTGGAGGCGGGGCTTCACCTCTTCTCACCCCTCTGACACGCCCGTCTGGTGTCTTCTTAGCCGGGCCGAGGCGGGGCTTTGCCTCTTCCTCACCCCTCTGACACGCCCGTCTGGTGTCTTCTCAGCCGGGCCGAGGCGGGGCTTTGCCTCTTCCTCACCCCTCTGACACGCCTGTCCGGTGTCTTCTCAGTTGGGCCGTTTGGGTGTTTTCTTTTTTTAAGTTTAAACACAGGTGGACTAAATCTTCGGAGCTTTGCATTCAGCTCGCAATCTTTTTAATCTCTATGGGGTGTGCTCACGCCCACGTGTGTGCGTGTGTGTGTAAAGCAAAGCTGGTGGGTCTATGCTGGGTTTAATTTGCCACTTTCTGTGATGTTCCCTCCACTTCCCTAAGGTTGCATATCGAGCCCACTTGTGTCGACGTGTGACGTCCACATCTCATACCCCTTCCATCACTTCCCATGAACAGGTGGCTCCATAAAGAACTTAATCCATATAGATAGGAACCAACCATGATTAGACTTCTATGCTGTAGATCAGGGTTGGGTAACACAGGCGTGAGATGGCGCAGTGAGGTAGGGCACAGTCACAGGGATTTCACTTAGGGCCTGCACCCCCCACTGCTAGCACAGGGCTGTCAGTAAGCAGGCTGGCCATTTCTTTTGTAATCCCATGGCCAGCAGGATGTTAGAGGCTTGGAAGGAAAATGTCTTCATTTCTGGCACATCATCTCTTCTTTAATAGCACAGTCCGTCATCACAACCCTGAAAACTGCAGCTGTATCCAGACTGCAAGTGGTTTTCCAGTAAATGGTGTGACTCAGATTGCGTGAAACCACGTTTTATACATTCATTTTTCATTAGAACCATTAGGCACCAGCCTGTTCGGCCACTGTATCCAGCTGAACCGAAAATGGCACAGGGTCAATATCACGGCACATTAAAGGAACTGTCAGGTTGGAACCTGCTACCATCCTTCAGCAATGTGCAGTTGGTGAAAATCACAACATTCATTGTAAAAATCCTCAAAACTGACAGTCTGCTCCATGTCGTGAATGATCTAGGGTAAAATCAGCAGTCCCCAAACCCCCCCCCCCCCCCCACACTATGCCGTTAACAGTTGAAGAGTCAAGCAAACGACTCACTCTTCTGGAACTTGAACCCACGACTACCACAGTGGTCACAAGTCAGAATTTGCTCTTCCAATATGAACCATCATTTATAATCATATGCTTTTAACCTTCTTCGTGTGAACAGTAAAACATCTGAAAATCTTTGTCCAGCTGCTGGTAGTACAACTATGCTAATTAACACTCTCTTATTAAATAAATGATGGGATAAAATGTCTTTTGTGACGGGACTATTGGTTATGCCAAGTTGGTGGTAATGAAACTGCAAGCAAACTGGAAACACTGCATTAAACTTTAAGTACCACTGATAAGGAATCTGCTTTGACTGTACAAGCTATAACTCTGACCCCTGGTGGTGTTTATGAGACTTGCACCTTTTCACAGGGACCCAGAAACGTTGTAAATCACATCACCTGGGGGTTTCCCAGTCAGTCCAAGGAATAATTAGAAACTCAAAGGTATTTACAAAAGGGTAAATGTGTTTCATTACATTCCACAGAAAATGAAATTCACCTTAATGTAGAAAAACTAAGGTGTAAAAACATCCTTGTCATTTGATAGGAAAAGAATGGATTCTATTATTGTTGTAGAAAGAATTAGGTTTGACGCAGGCATCTGCTAAAAAAAAAAATAATTGTGCTTTTTCGCATATATGATAAGTAGCATTTATTTTATTTTAACCCAAGGCTACCGCTTGCTTTGGAAACCCAGGTACTGATGGAGGGGAAAACACCATGTATGTATGGAAACCAAGAGTTTAAATTTGCAAATGTGCTTTCACAAAGGAGTTCCACTTTCAAGTAAAAGATATGCATGTTACACATTATGTAGTCTGTTACATAAGTGTTCCCAAAACACACCTTTTTTGTGGAGGAACTGAAGCTTAGAAGTCAGATGAGAGGTCTGCCCCCGGGTCTGTGTATCTCCAGTCAGGGGCCTTGACGACGCCACTATCGTATGGTGGAAATTCTGTCGGCTGTGTGGTACGATACTACCGTTTGTTCTGCATGGCTGGCAAAGTGGAGCTGAGGAGAGCCCAGCTTCGGTGCCTCCAAACCCACAGCCCACAGTCTGATCAGGTCAGGCTTGGCGATGCCTAAAGATCAAAGGCTGCCTTATGAGGCCATTCAACGCTACAGCGAATGCATCAAAAACAGCAGGGGGCTGAAAAGATCCGAGACACATTACGGGTGCAAAATGGACAACATTGCTCCCGGGTTCCGACACCCGAATACCTCTGGGATCCCTAGAGAAAGAGGAGAGAGGTGGATCGGGCCAGCTCCCGTACGGCGAGCAGTGCCGGGACGTCCGTCTCCGACGTTCCGGGATCAGGTATCACGTGTGCTTGATATGAGCGAGTGCCGTCTGTGCGTCTGGAGCGTGGGTGACGGAGCGGCGAGCAGCCCGGCTGACTCAGATAGTCCCATCTGGGCTAGGAGCAGCAATCTGAGGCTAGGCACATGCTGGATGGGCTGGGAGAGAGTGAGCCAGCCGGCTTCAGAAAGCACAGACGTCATGCAGCCCTGGCTTCACAAGTACTGTGGCACTATTTGATAAAGAACGCCTGCTGATTAGCTGCCAGCCAGCCTCTAAGACATCGGAAAGACATTCTCGCCCTCTCGATATTTCAGCCTTTTGTCGGCAGGAGATGGACGTCAACACTGTGCATCACCTTCTACATCCATCCTGCCTCCAGCGAGCTCCCTGTCCCGCTCTCACAGACCTAATCTTGACATTACATCATCCGTATATAGTCTGCCTGCTTAAGCTTGTCAAGCTGTCCTCAGGACATTTTTGTTCAGTTGTACCAAGAACATGTAAATGATCCCCTGCATCACATCTTTTGCAGCCTTTGCAAAATAGAAATGTTGCTGTTCATGCAATACTATGCTGAAATGTCAGTGAGTCACTGCCATTAAACTAACGGTAAAAATAGCGTTTGTTATTACATCATCGTACAGACCAACTCGTTTTGGACTAGAGGTTTTTTAAAATGAGTGAAGTTGTAAACTAAGCTGGCTATTGTAAGGATAGTTCTATGGTTTTAAACTGCTTAACGGTGGTATGGTTCTGTAATGCGAAGCTATTCAAGCATGTGATGGTTCGATGAGTCTAAGCTGTTCAAGGGCAGTACAGTTTTATGGTCGTAAGCTTCTTAATGGAGGTACGGTTCTGCAGTGCTAAGCAGTTTGAGCATCCAATGGTTCTATGGTTCTAAACTATTCAAGGGTTGAACAGTTCAGGATTCGATGGGTCAAAGTTTTATTGTCTGGTGTGTCAAGTGAAACTCTTCCTTGCATGTCACCCCACAGACCCATAATAAACAAAAAGAGAACAATAGCAATAAATAATAACAACAACACAGTAGACTATGGGCACTATGTACATTTCTATAGTGTGTGAAGCATTACAACTCAAGGTAGATAAAGTGGCGAGTGATGGCAGTAGCAGTAGATTATGTAGCATTGACAGAGCATTAGTATTAAAGTGCAATGTAAATCAGTGCCTGGTGAGCTGTCTTATGACATTTGGATAAAAGCTGAGTCTGTTCCTTGAAGTCCGGGTGTTTATGGTCTTGCCAAAGTGGAGGAGGGAGTGCCTGGGCCTCAGTGTATTCAGTAAAGTTCTTGGCTGTTCAAGGGTTGGAGAGTTCTAAGGCTCTAAGCTCTTTAGGGAGAGGACATTTCTAAACTTCTAACCTGTTAAAGGGTGGGGGATTCGAAGGTTCTAAACTGTTTAAGGGTCAGAGGGTTCTAGGGCTCTAAGCTCTTTAGGGGAGAACATTTCTAACCTTCTAACCTGTTAAAGGGTGGGGGATTCTAAGGTTCTAAACTGTTTAAGGGCAGGAAAGTTCTAAATTTCTAACCTGTTAAAGGGTTCTAACATCTATAAGGGCGCTATATTCATAGCTCATGTTGCATTTCTGTTCTTCAAAACTGTGGAACCTCCTTCTACATAAGATCTTACTGTAGCCCACCAAAGACAAATTATGAGGAATATCTACATGAAAAATATTACAGAAGAACTTAATAACCTCTTAATGTTTATGGAAAAATGCATAAAAATCATACAGGTAAAAGCATACATTAAATTTACAGCTTTAGTGTGTGTTAATTCACATTACTGGCCAATAATGCACCATTGTTTTATTTCTTCTAATCAGACCATTCTTCAGCGGATTCAGTCTTCAGACTTCCCTATAAACCTGTTGTGCTCACACCAAAAGACAATCCATAAAACTGTTTGCTAGCCGGTGCAGTCATGTTCCCATCCAACAGCTTCCTTGTGATTCGGAGTGCTGCAAAGGCCTTCCTTAACCAGGACATCATACACGTGGCACCCGGACCTGAAGTTTCCAGTTTTGGCCCTAGTTCTGCTCCCAGATAAAATCAACCCGTGCATTTTGCTGTGCTGGCGATTTGCGTGTGAAGTACGCAGTGTCACTCCAGCACTGAGCTTGGCCCGTTTACCAGTTACTCTTCGGCTGCCATCTCTGTTTCCATGGCTTATTGTCAGTGTCCTGACAGAGGATTGGGAACCCCTTCCCAGGTTAAACAGTGGACCCCAGGGGGCAGGCCCCACTCCCCCAGATACCCCTTGGCTGAGGCTGTAAAGCCTGCCGGCTAGCGTCTTCGGCAGGGCCAATTTCAAAGAGGTACCAGCTCGCCAGCTCCATTATCCCAGCTTCTTCACACAACAGGTCGGCTAGTTTCGGTCTGACAAGCCCCCGCTGTCTTGGCTTATTCACTGGCTATTTCTTTCTGTTTCACTCCTATTTTCTAAATGAAGCAGACTGAGATAGGGGATTTACATCCTGGTAGGTTCTCTTTTAATATTCAGCATAGGAGGAAGAATTAAAAAAAAAAAAGACAGGACTTGCTGCGGCTGAGGCGACCCGGGACCCACTTGAAAAACAGCAAGTCTTAAAGCTAACGGATTTGTTTAGTGAAGCCGTCTCCAGCCAGAGCGGGATTACATCGCACCAGTTCCCATGAAACACCCATCGGAGGGCCTTCTGGGTAAATGCCACCCCCCCCCACCATCCTCGGCTTTGGAGATAGGAGAACTTTATTTGGGCTCTTTTCTCCCCCGAGTTCAGTCCCCAGAAAGACCCGTTCACAGCATGGCTGTGCTACATTAGAGGGATGGAACATGGCACTGGCTGCTTCCCCACGCCGGCCCCCCAGCACTGGGGCAGATTCAGGGTCCAGCAGCACTCCCTAATCCCACCTAAATATCTGAATGGCGTCGGCAGAAGAGGGATGCTTTTTGCCAGCCCCCAGTGGATCCGATGTGTGACCGTAATTATGGCACTATTGTAATGGGGGAGGGGGGAGATCAAGCGGAATGTTGGCTGCCGCTATTTTAAATCACCGTTATTGTCCTGTGAGAATCCGGGCGTGCTTAAACATGGCTGCACGGCACTGAGTGTGTAGCGCCTCCATCTAATACCTGGAGCCCTTGAACATTTCACCCCATCCATGCAAAGCCTCACAAACCTGCTCTGTATTTGCCTACTTATTTATCTGATGCCAGAGTGAGGGCAGACTTCAGACATGACTGTTTCCCCAGCCTTGCACCGTGTCACTCCCCCAGCCCCCCCTCCCCTCCCCTCAGTCCCCCCCCCACGTGAGATCTTTGTGGGAACAGCTGCAGGGAGG
>JAACJT020000075.1:6200198-6210624 GCA_009936485.2 Gymnarchus niloticus
CCCCTACGCCCCTCCCAACTTGGGCTTTTGGTGAATGAACATGGGGGAAAAGGGAGGAAAGCCAGGAAACAAGCCCCCCCCTCCCCCCCAACCCCCCCCCCCCCCAAACTCCCAGTATAGCCTTGCCCCCAGAAATCAGCCAGGATGAATGCAGTACTTACCCTAAAGTCCTGATATCAGCTCATTAATGGGTCTTCAAAGCCATTCATTGATTTAAAAGCACTAATCTAAATTTTTAATCACACTTATTGGTGCAGGATTATCTTAATACCTTTTAATATCGTTCAGCTTCTCTTTGCTATTCCTTGGTGGAGTGTCGACATAATTTCCTCTCGATGACTACATTTCCATATTAATAAACAAAAAAGCAGCCAAATTAAAGCAGTTAGACTAATGTACTCTGTATCACGAATACCTGTTAATGGCTAATAGAGGAAGTCTCAGCATCTATTTTTCATAAGGCGTCGAGTGCGGGTATTAGCCGCATCTACAAAACCAGTCGCGTAACGACATGTTTATGGGGTTGTCTTCTGTGTTCCGTGTATCGAACTGGTAGCTGCACATGCTAACATGCTAAAATGTACATTAGTGTACTGTACTTGCTGAAAGGTAGTATTAATTACCTCTTCCAGAGATTATTAAAAAAACACTAAACATATGGACAATCTATATATATATATATATTTAGGTGTGTGTGTATATACTGTATATGATACTCTGCCAGTCCTACCGAGTACGTAAAGCTTTAACTGAAATAAGCTACTGAGTGAGACTTTGTCACTCAAGCAATAACAGAGAAAAACTCTTTAGATCTTTCTGCAAGAAATACACCTTTGAATCCGAATTTCCTTGCAGAAAAACTGCTTTGAAATCTAATGCATAAACATTATCTTCAATTTTTCTTCACCTAAAGCACAGGCTTCTGAGCGACTTTGGAGAACTTCCCTTTTCAGACCCCACGGTAACTTAAATAGGGAGAGGTTGGGGATTTGGATATTGTTATGTCTCATCAAAGAGAAAGATCTTTAGCTATCCTCCTTTGTCTGTTTGCTGGGTGTCTGTCAACGAGGCGGCTTTGAGAAACGTCTCTCTGCGATTTATGTAATTTGTTAAAAAAAATCGGAAAATTTTGAATTCTGTCTTTTTTTGCGAGAGATACCTGTTTTCCTTGCAGTGAGGGGAAAAAAAAGTGGGATCAGTTATTTTTCTCTTTGCCAAGGGAGAATATTTTTGGAGACTGGCAGTAATTTACTCTGACTTCAAACCTGCAGCTTACCCCTGTGTTCTGCGCTACTTCTCTTTGTGTTGCGATAAGGTTGAGGAAGAGGTGATAATGACTCTCGTTTTTCTGGCTCCTTTCATCCGGCCGTTTCAAAGTCCTCCGTGGTGAAGGAGAAACTCACCTCATCTGCAGCCAATGTGGCGGGTGAAGCATAGACACGCTTTAATCGATGAAATTGATTGGGAGGGAGGCTTTGACAAAGTGACTGCAGTTAATGTTAACACCTGGCCTTTGAGGCAAAAAAAAAAAAAAAAAATGAACAGGCATACTGAATGGCTGCAGAACGTCAGGACCCTCAGTATGAACTCATAGCTATTAACAGCCGGAGTCCTAATTGCGGAACCTAGGCTACCTGCTTCTCTGTAAACAAAATAGGGACCATAAATTCAGTGGCATCGCTCTTGTTTTTTATTTTTTTATTTTTTTCTCAGCGTGTGTACCAGCTACATCGTAATCGTGAGCTCTGGTTGGCTGTAGAGATGATCGCATGGTGTCACAGTTACTGGAAACTGACAGAGTTGCACGAACTGGCTACAAGTAGCACCTTACCGCACAAATAATCACTGTGGGAGGGGAACGCTTCCAATCCGGAAACGCAGGATGCAGGTGTACTTTCTTTCGGCTTATGCAGCTATGGGAAGAAGATGGTATCTGACTGCTGTCTATAGATGTGTGAGGTCCAGGCAGCCATTGGCAGAACGATGCTCAGTGTACAGGATGCTCTCTGAATCCCTCAGCATGTTTTTTTTCCTGCTGATCATCATCATCATCATCTCTGTCAGAAGAGTCGCTGTGGCAGCTGGCAACCGCCCCACTATCTTCGCCATCAGCGCCGTGTTCTTTCGCAGGCCCGTGGAAGAGAAACCAGCACAGTCACATGGCGATTGGGGGCGGTTTCTGCAGCTGAGCTGTGTCAGACACTTTCACTGGTGTTCCTTCCCAGCATTCAGTGCCATGCAGTAGCTGACTAGCACAAAATCCCCCAAAAATGACAAGACGTAAACTAAACCTTTGGCAAAAAAAAAAACGTTGATATTTATGAGCTAATGCACCTAATAAAAGAGACAGGACAAAAACACGCGTCAAGATGGTACCCACACCTAACCCTTGACCCCAACCCTCTCTTTTAGAGGTGAGCACCATGCATCCTCCTCTTCGCCCGTTCACCTTTGACCCCGGCGAGACTCTTGCTGCCTGCACACCCGTCAAGCATACAAAAACCATGGGACTGATTCGTGCCGCATGTGTGCTGCAGCTATTTTTGCGGTGTCACTGCCTGCCTTTTAGGTTACTGGAAAGCAGCCGAAGCCCCCAGCAGAGCTTCTCCTCTGAGGCTTTCCTGCATCACCTATTTATTACCGCCCCCCGTCCTCCTCACGGTTACCAGAACAGTACTTTTACAGTGTCAGCGGCTGCATGTAGCCTCATCCTCTTGTCCCTCCTCTCCGTCTGCTCCCTCAGCCTTGCACCTGCTGCAGCAAGCAGCTGGTTCCCCGGGTCGCCACGTGCGCCTAGATGCGGTGGTGTGCCACGCCGTGATGGGTCGGTGGTGTGTCCGGAGGTCTGTCCTCGAAGGTTATGGGGGAGCCAGACAGCCATCGCCGGACGTAGTAGGCTCAGGAGGGCTGTCTGATTTAAACCAAGACTTCCCGAAGCAGCAGCATATGCAATGTGGTTTGAGACAACAAGAAGTGATGACAGAACAGAGGAAACAATATTACATACAAGCTGGGTGCAGCAGTAAATGGCAGAAGGTTCCTGTTTCAGAGCACTAATAGTTCATGCTGAAAAGTCATTAAGATCAAGGACAAGCATTCGGCTTTGATAAGACAACCCCGTTATAAATCAAACACCAAACGGCCAGCACCACATGTGACGGGCTTTCAGTCTGAGGGAGAGTGGGTGTGTGTCACAAGGCCCAGTGTACTCAGAACGTGTTTGCATTGTCCTTCAAGTTGTGGCTAGTGGGTGGAGGTGGCAGATAGCATTGGGGCCATTGACTTCTGGTTAATCTCCCCTTGACAGCTTTTCTTTAGCTGTGGATGGAGACCCAGACACTTTGATCTCTGGGTAACCGTGGTCCAGTGCCACAAGTACACAAACCCACTTACACAAATCTCCACTACTGTTACTACCACTAGTACTACCACCACTATTACAACTACTACTGCTACTAACACAACTAGTATTACTACTGTTAATACTAGCAATAATATAGATGGTAGAAGTTATGCTTATTTCCAGGTTACTGTTATATTTATTTTAGTAAATTATGCTTATTATGTTACCTTAGCGCAAAATCACCTTCTATTTGACACCCACATGCACAAAACAGAGGTTACTGGTTTTATTTCAGGGTATGGGTTGTTCTGTAAAATTACACAAACTGCAGTGGAGAGGAATATGTTTGCTGTATGGTGCTGATTAGCAGATAAAGCCCCTTTTTTCATGAAAACAAATGATTTTGAATTTGTTACTTTAATGGACCCAGTCTACTGTGACTTAAAATGAAAATTCCTTTTTCTCACTCTTCGGGTAACATTTCAACCTCCTTTAATATACTTTCTATTATCCAGAAGAATGTGAACATTTCAATTTGAGTGCCTTAACCACCATGCCTCCTGTCTGTAACCTCTCTCTGAAAAATTCTCACAGGTGACCATAATTATCACAGCATATCTGTCAATTAGTGCTAAACACTTCATCTTGGTAAACACCAAATTACCCAAAGGGGAATTGTATGTAAAAGATTCCTGTCTTTCATTTAGTCTCGAACAGGAACGATTTCATCGTATTATCCTCGCAGCAGGAATCTTCATCCCTGTAATAGGTCTTTGCAATATTTCATGTGCAAAAAATATTTTTCAGATTACCTTACATGCTGGCGATATGAACGAGAATGAAAGGAGATATTTGCATGTAGCTTTTATGTACAAAGAGTTAAGACAGAAACTGCAGCTTTTGCATATGAAAGGGAGCTGATTTGGCTCCATGAACCATAGAAAGATCAAGGAGAGAAAAGAGAGAGATTAAAAAATAAAAAGAGATGGGGCTGGTATTTGTTTCGCTTTGCCTGATGCAATTTTCTGAATGTGGTATTGTCACCAGACCCTCTCATCATCGCATGCCTGTCCCAAAGTGCATCCCACTACTTGTGAAATAAGCCAGATTATTTTTGTTCCATCAGATTTCTAAACATTATTTTCCATAATGAGTTTATGATTTAAGAAGACAAACACTGCCCTGGGACTACGGTAATGACGAAAACAGACACGAGATTGTAAATGTTATAAACGTAAGTGAAATCATCAGGAGTCAGAAGACTTTCTGCTCGCTGCTTCTCTAAGAGTGTATCCTCCCCCCTGAATTTTGTAACAGCACTAACTCAGCGTGCCACTGAGGCCAGACTCATCTTTCAGTGGATCAAGGCCTTTTTAACCATTGATATGGTTGAATACCTGCCTGCTCAGCCATGGACAGCGAGAGGCACTGACCCCTTTGAAAGTACTTTGCAGACGTTCCCCGGTCAAGGCTACGCAAAAAAGCCTGGCATTTATGGGCTCGCAGATATTGTGTGGAGAAGAAAAACCCACAGGTTCTCATTCATGCTTTAAAATAGCTCTGAGGAGAGTGGGCAATTTGTCCATATCCTGGACACGTTGGGTCTCCTCCGTCTTCTGACTGTGACTTAATGTCTTCTTTCATGCATGCAGAACGGGACTCAAATATAAAGAGATTTACGGGACAAATGAATGACTGCCCTAGCCTCACACCCTCCAGGATTGAGGTTTCAGTTAAATTTAGGGTTAGGTTGATGTGCAGAGTCCGTATGTCTCGGGTCTGTGTGCTCCTGTTTCCAAGAGATGTGGTTCAATTCAGTTGGTGTCTTGCCCTTACTTTATGAGTGTGTCTGCAGTGATGGACAAGCACCCTCTCTTTAGGGTACACGTTACCCCTACAACGTGTTTCATGGGATAGACCCCATTCCCATCACCAGACTGTACTGGATAGGTGTTCATTGATGATATTCTTTATTTTTATACTGCGGCAGTCATAACACGATTCTGTGGCAAATTAATTTGCTTTGTCTCAGGATGTCAAGTTAGCTTTAAAAAGTCATACACAAGTTGAGTGCACTCCTCCGCCACATGGATGCTGCTCTGTTTACGTAGGCAGTGCACAGCAATGCCAGGTGGCTATGCAGTCCGTCACAGGGCTGTAAATCCCCCCTTTGGTCCTTCCCTCCATGTTTATTTTATTAGCATCATCCGTGTTCTCTCTTCCCGACATTGTCTCCCTGTCAGGACTTCAGAGGCCGGCTAGTCGGTGAGGGCTGTTGCGTGGGAGGGTCACTTTTGAGAATGGGCCCCAGTTTTTTCACATGCTGTTTGCGTGTTCGACGCCTTAAGTAAAACCATGCTTTGGGGCAGCTTTGAAGACATATGGAGGCAATTGTGTGAGTGATGTCATCACCATGTGCCCTGGTCTTTGAGCAGCTCCTGAAATGGCTTCTTTTGAAGGTCCTCCTACATAGGAGATTATCAGTCATTTTCTCATCTTTGATGGCGTTAATTTTAACCCACATTAATAATGACCTCAGGAAGGATTTTTAAAATCACATAATTCTCATGGACTGTCACATTATATCCATATTGAGAGATTTCATTTCGTCTTCTATAGTGTATTCATTTTCCATTCTGTCCTGTAAGGACTAGTCTTTTTCCCTGAGACACCAGAAATTCCATGCCAGTCCTTAATGGACGTGAAGTTGGCATGCAAAAATGGTCAAGTGAAAATGTGAGAAGTCTCAGCTGCCTTTTTTCTTTGAGATGCTGCTCCAGAGAGGAGATGCGAAGATCATGTATAAAAACATGCTAATGTGCGTGCGTGCACACACACACACACACACACACACACGTTTTTTGCGATCCCTGGTATGTGTGTTTTGCCCCTTTCGCTAATAAAATTCCTGATCTCCTCACCATCATTAATCATACGCAAGCTTCTGCAAACAGCAACCTGGCCTTTTATTTATGATTTTCTTTCTATTTTTTTTTTTTCTGAATGACGATGAAAGGGTGATTTGAAGGTTTCCCTATTTAGTGTGAGTTACCAGAGGAGTATCAAGGACCCAGCTGGGAATAAGGGCCCCTTTGTTGAGTGCAGGTGTGTGCTTGTGCCAGTCGCCCTCAGTACGTGATACGGGAACAATGAGTTCCTGTAAGGAGACACCTGAGTCAGCACATAGAGGTGAGAGAGGGTGATGGGGATGAGATTACACAAGTTAAGGTTCTGTGGAACAAGCTGGGGGGAGGGAAAAAAGGAATAAAGGAATGAAGGAATGGGAAGCGGGGATATGGCCGAGTAGGCATCCATGTGATCATGCGGCCTTTTCACTTTGGATAAAGTTTCATGGTTTTGTCCCTCCCTTGTGTATGTGTGTCTGTTTGTGTGTGTGTGTGTGTGGGTGGCCGTTGTCATTTTGTAGCAGCTAAAGGCATCATACAAAGCACAGAATGTCCTACCCATTCTGCTTGTGGCTCTTCATCACCTGACCATCACCTTTCCGGGGTGTTCCTCTGGGCCAGTCCTCGGCCCCCTTTAATTTTCTTGAGGAGTGCCCCCTCCCCTCTTTTTAACCCCACATAAAGGTAACGGAAATGAAGCCGTCCGAATTTCCCCGTACGCTCATGTTACCGTGAGGGGAAATGTGTTTTGGGCTGTTGCTGAAACCCAGTAAAACCTGGCCTGGGGGAAAAAAATGTCGGCTAGCGTTCCACCTGACACTCGCGTCACCCGGATAAACAGGCCTGCAGACAGCGGCGTGTAATTAAAGTGTTGGGTGTCAGGGAGTGAGCCTCTCCCCAGCATCGCGGCACTGTGTATGGTGCACTTTCTCTGCCATGCTGTGACAAACACAATGCGTTTTTGGGTGACTGACTGGGCCGTAGAAATCCGTACTGCCATTGTGGGGGCGGTTTGCCAGAGGTTGGGGGGGGGTTCACTTTTCATTGTGAAGCAAAGTATGTGCAATATACTGAGAGTTATGTGCACCGTTTTTTTCCTGATGTGCTGTCTGTAAAGCACTGCTGGTGCGACGCGTCTGTTGCAAAGGATATTGAACATGGGTGGAAAAATATGTCCGCAACTCACTTTAATCACAAAGGCTGGGTGGAAACACAGGTCTTACTGCTGTTGATGAAACCCGTTGGAGTAAGGAAATGCTCCCATGACTTTTCAGTGAAGAAGGTGACATGTCGGAACTGACACGTGAAAGCCAGCTTGGTGACACGGCAGAGACTGAGGCCGCGGTCCGTGACCTGGAAACATTTGATCATGGTGTCAACTTCTGAGCCTTATCTGGAAGTGGATAATCTGAGGCATGTCCGTCTGGGTAACATGTAGCTGGGGTGCTGTCTTTTGTTACGTTTCTGTTAAGGGCACAGACGGTGAGCTCTGGAGTTTGGGGACAGAGCGCTGATGGCCCAGGTGATTGCAAGTAGGCCACAGAGGGGGGCCTGATTCACAGAAGATACCCCTGACCCACTGAAACCTGGAAAAGGGACAGCGGCTTCTCCTGCGTGTGGACCAAACACGTTGCAGCCTCATTTTGGGGAACGCTGCCGACAACAAAGCGGCTAATGGGTTTCTCTGAACCGCCGGACAACCTTCAATCTTGTCACCTCCACCAGTAGAGAGTGAGCAAGAGCAAGATAGGGACAGAGAAACACTTCTAACACCGACCTATCCACCACACACCACCAGCATTCAGCAAAGTCGATGCTGATTATGAATATATTTTTAATGCAGGCCTCTCTTACTCAAATGTGGCACCCTTTTTCAAAATAATTTAAGTGGGTTACGTTCCCCACCAGCACATGGTGGGCGGTAAGGGGGAGCTTTTATAATTTCGCATGTGTGACGGGGATGACGGCTAGAAATAGAACAAGAGCGAAATGTGGCGTTTCTGAGGAGGAGTCACTCAAAGGCTCCCAGCTCGGAGATTGTTGAAAGCCTTCCCACTGTTTTGTTCTGCTCTGTCGAGTTTTTCCCCCCTCTTTCTTTCTCTCTCTCTCTCTCGCTCTCTCTTTTTAAGGCATTTCTTTATTTATTTTCCTACCTCTTTATTTATTTATTTAAATGGAAATCCCACGGTGTGCGGCGCTGAAGTGCAGAGGAGTGACACCGGTCTGAAGACGGGCCCGTGTTCGCGGATCAAAGCCGTCGGCCCGTCCTGCTGGTGGAAAGTGGGGAGAACATGATCCGATGAAGACCCAACACGGCTGAAACATTCGCTGTCACAGTATAAATAAATCAGTCACTTTCGAGCACGGGCGAGGGTGCAAATGAGCATGCGTGGCTCCTCTACCCGTCCGATATGCCCGAGTTTAAAACACGGCATGCAACATGAGCTAAGAGCGACTGGACTCCCTCCACGACGGTGCCTCTGTGTCGGAACTCAACCCGGAATGCCAGGGTGAAAAGCTGCTTAATAAACGGCCCGCTCCATTTTCTGTAAATAACCGGGAAGGTGTGCACCGATGATGATTTTTGTGCTGAAATAATGAGCAAGAGGGATGTGTAGCTATTTAAACAGCGTAAAAGACACTCAAAAATGTCAGCTGGACTCTCAAGTGACAAAAACAGTAAAGAGGCATCTCAGGCTACCCGGGAGCCGGGATGTGTCACTCGCTGATTGTGACATGGAATTCCGCTGTGAGAGAGCATGAAGGCCATCCTTTCAAAGGCTTTCACTCTGCTTCACTCTACAAGCATGACTGCCAGAGCCCTGGTCAGTGTTTGTGCTCTCCTTTAATTACAGGCAATTACGAAAAAATTAATATGGCACAACATGAGAGGATTTTAACAAGCATTGTTTTTTTTTTTTTTGTTCATCTCTGTGACAAGCATGAAGATAACTTAGTGGCTTTGACTCGCTGCGACAGGCTAGGAAAAGGATGGATGCAATGTCATTACCAGCCGAATTCTAAACAATTAATTCCTGTCGCTTTTAATCACTGTGCACTTCATTCACTTTATAAATCTACAGGGTGTATTTTCCTATGCCACAAAATATTTGCAGGCTGTAATTTTATTTCGTTTAATCTTCGGTGCGATTGCAGATAAAATGTCAAGATGAATGGATGCGCCGGCAAGTTGCGATTCACAGTTGCGCGCTGCGCATTTTTGTTGTTTCGTTTCCGTTTTTCACGAAACCCTAATGTGCCAAACAAATAATAAAGGTGTGTGAAACGCCCATTTGGGGATTAGCTGGGCTTTGTTAGCGTGATGTCAGCCCACTCCAGAGGATCTCCGCGCGCCTTAAAAACAAATTTCCATCACTGTCACGGGGAGAGCAGTAGAAATGTCAGCGCGGAGTGAGAAGACGCTGACGAACCGTTCCCTGGGTTTGTTTTGATGGGTAGATGCAGGTGATGTGCTAGTGAAGCAGACAGGCACGGTGCTAACTGAAAGTCTTTTTCATCATTCAGCTTTGTGTTTGCCACCATATTTGGGGTAAATTTTTAACATTTTAGGCCATCAGCTGCATTAAAAAAAAAGCCCGGTTATGTCATATCAGCATGTCTGAAAATCTGTGTGTGTCTCTGTGCATCTGTGTCATCATTTATGAGTGTATGTGTACCCTTATATATCTGTGTGCCGTCCTATATCCGTGTCAGTATATGTTGTACCTGTGTGTGCCATCCTCTATCCGTGTCAGTATATGTTGTATCTGTGAGTGCCTTTCTATATCCGTTTCAGTATATGTGTATCTATGTGTGCTGTCCTATATCTGTGCCAGTATATGTTGTATCTGTGTGTGCTGTCCTATATCTGTGCCAGTATATGTTGTATCTGTGAGTGCCTCCCTATATCCGTGTCAGTATATGTTGTATCTGTGTATGCCATCCTATATCCGTGTCAGTATATGTTGTATCTGTGTGTGCTGTCCTATATCCGTGTCAGTATATGTTGTACCTGTGAGTGCCTCCCTATATCTGTGCCAGTATATGTTGTATCTGTGAGTGCCTCCCTATATCTGTGTCAGTATATGTTGTATCTGTCTGTGCCTCCCTATATCTGTGTCAGTATATGTTGTATCTGTCTGTGCCTCCCTATATCTGTGTCAGTATATGTTGTATC
>JAACJT020000075.1:6213431-6224559 GCA_009936485.2 Gymnarchus niloticus
CTATATCTGTGTCAGTATATGTTGTATCTGTGAGTGCCTCCCTATATCTGTGTCAGTATATGTTGTATCTGTGAGTGTCTCCCTATATCTGTGTCAGTATATGTTGTATCTGTCTGTGCCTCCCTATATCCATGTCAGTATATGTTGTATCTGTGAGTGCCTCCCTATATCCGTGTCTGTATATGTTGTATCTGTCTGTGCCTCCCTATATCCGTGTCAGTATATGTTGTATCTGAGTGCCTCCCTATATCTGTGTCAGTATATGTTGTATCTGTGAGTGCCTCCCTATATCTGTGTCAGTATATGTTGTATCTGTGAGTGCCTCCCTATATCCGTGTCAGTATATGTTGTATCTGTGTGTGCCTTCGTATGTCAGTGTCTGTATCTGTATATCTGGCCAATCCATCATCTGCATGTGCATTTCTGTGTATACATATATCTGTATGATCATCTGCCTGTAAATATGTGTATATACACATGTATCTGTGTCTGTCTGTACCTGTGTGTATCTGTATCTGTGTGTGTCTATTTCCATGTGTCCCTGTGCCCAGTATTGTTTGGCACTCTCCATTGTACCCAAGTGCCATTTGTGTGCAGGGCTCACATTGGAGTGAGCTAATTAAAGTTGCACAAGCACAATGGGGGGTCGGGCAAACCCACTGCGCACTCCGACATGATTGATTTGGGCTGTCACGTTGCTCGGCTGGGTGTCACCACACCGCGACAGATAAAGGATTACGTCGTCTCGCGGTGACCTTCCCTGCCATTGTTTGCCAGACATCAAAGCACAAGGGGCCATATTAGCATCCTTAATCAGTGGCTGGGCAGTGTGTGGGTACAGAGGCTGCTTGATTTCTTTCATCTGCACAAACCCCCCACCAGCCAAGACCCCCCCATCCACCTCAGCCTCCACACACTGACAAAAAAATATATATCCATTCATCGATCTACCCATGCATCTATAAGGCCGGTAGTCTGTCCATCCCTACCTCCATCCATCCATCCATCCATCCATCCATCCATCCATCCATCCACCTTACAACATCTTAACCATTACAGGGTTGCAGGTGGTGGTGGGGGGGGCTTGGAGCCAATCCCAGTCAGCACAGAACACAAGGTTGGGGTGGGATTTGAATCCCCAAAGTGAAAGTAAAGGGGACTGCCCACGTCATCCCTTCAGCAGTGCAGTATAAGGTAAGTTTACCTATTTGCTCTCCTTTTTTAACCCTTTCACCAGGAAAGAGCCCACTGTATATGCAGGAACCCAGCACCTCCCCCTCAAGACATCCTAGGAGGAGCAATGTTGTTGTGGGGTGGTGGGTAGAGGTTGGGGGCGGTTAAGTGAATCGAGACACCATTTAGGCTCCAAAATCCTGCACTGACTGAAAACTTGAAATGGTCCAGTAACTCACAGTGTTAAAACTTTAAACTGGCCTTCATCAGACAGGGAAAATGATGCATCTCTAGCATCATCTGACACTTTGCTGCTGCACCTTTGGCTCTCTTGACCAATGAATCCAGCTGGAATGCACAAAGGAGCTGGCAGTGAAGCCAGGGGAAAAAAAAACACAAAGTCGGCCATAAGCACTGATGCAGAGCCTTCGGCGATGCCCCGGCTGTGATTAAACAGCCGCATGCAAACCTAACCCACCTTTGGTGGTGGGGGTGGGTGGTTCAAATGGCTTCTGAAATCAGGCTTTTTCTCCTCCTCATGGTGGATAGAAATGAAAACGGCACCGCAGCAGCGGGCCCTGCTGTGCGGTTCTGAAATGCCCTGGACCTCACATGCAGCCTTTGGCCAGAACAGCTCCTGCCCCAGCTTTGATCTGGCCGCAACGAGAGCCTTTGGAATGCATGAGGGGGCCCTGCGACAGGTTCAGCAGGCGCGGGGGTACAGGTGGCAGCCGGGCGCCGCCTGATTATCAGGCTCTCTGAAACCCTTTCCTTGCCGCCGCTCAGTGGGCTGGCTCCTCCCACTCCTCCGCATCCCGCCCCGGCGAGCAGTGTTTGCTGCCGTCTGTGAACCCCTTTCATCCGCGAGGGACAGAAGCAGTCTGCCGCCCCCCTCCACAGGCAAATGCAGCTCGTCTCGTGGCGCCTAACCCTTGAGTTTCGTCCTCCGCTGTCTGTCCATAACGAGGCAGAGTAACAAACATCTGCTGGCGGCAGAATCGGAACGGCAGATGCTTTGTGTGGTGAAGCACGTGACCCCATTTGTGTGGTCCGTTTGTTCCATGTGGCCTGGCTCCGTAACCGATACATCTCAGAGACGTGGCCTAAATTACACAGCACAATGCAAACGGTCTTCGTGGTGCTGACTCAAATAAATTTGTCAATATGTGTGAAAATTATACACCATTTTGTACATTCCACATGCATGAGTCTTTTCAGAAACCATGTGCTTTCTTCTGTAGCTTTAAAAAAAAAAACACATCGGCCTGAAAATTAAAAAAGGAAATTCCACCCGAATGCTGACCTTAACCATTAGCCAGGGAACATGCAAAGTGTCAAGTATGGCCTCGATCCAGTGTCTGCGGTCACACGGTGAGCCGAGTCAGGGCTGAGTTACGGGGAAGTGCTCAGCGTGCCTGCCTGAACACATCAAACCCCTCCCCTATCCAGCAACGTCTTGCTCTGCAGATAATTCCAGCTCCAGTCACAGGGAGGCCTGAGCCATTTCACCACCAGCTTCCTGCTCCAAAAAAGTACAAAGTGACAGATTACAGGACCTCTCCTGTTTTAGGTCCTGGCCAGCCTTTGCCCATGAAGCAGCCTATGAGGTAATTGGGGGGGAGGTGGTATACCCATCGCTCTGGTCGCCATCCGAGGGGCCACATCATAAAGGAAAAGTGGAGAGCGGAAAGGAAGATTCCGGAAAGATGCTCTGGAGCTGATATAAACACAAGCTGGATATAAAGAGAGTCAGATGCTGACATTTTTACAGCCGGAATACATGATGATTACAGCAATATGGTCTAGCTTTTTTCAGAGCACTATAGAATGAGCCTTCCTGCTCATAATAATGGTAACATTCTCCATTTGTTTGTGACAAAAGACTTGGTTATGCGTGGTTATTGGTTTGTTTTGTTGGTGAGAGGTTCTACTCTCGACAGTGTCTGTGAAATTCTCAAATACATGTATTTCATATGTTTTTTTTTTCCTCCCAATGCCCAACGAGTCTGAATAGGTCTTGCGTTCTTAATGCTAATGCTTTGACAGGCCATAGATGTGGCATCACTGCATCGTCTGTAACACATTGCCAAGGCAACGCTACTAACTCCCATGCTGGTGAATGGAAGAGTAAGGAATGATGGGATAGATGGGCAGAAAATTGCAGCCAGAATCTGAAACCAGCTGAAGGTTCAGTTCAAAGCCAGTGAGCTTCTCATGGAATAAAGACCATCAGTCTTACATCTATTGCCAGCCCTCAGCTGTGTTCCAGAGGCCCCAAATTGAACATTCTATCTCACCAGAATTCCATTCAGGCTGTTTCCTCTGTGCAGAGTAATAGCAGAATAATCTGACGCTTGCCAAAAACAAATGGGGGGAACGTGATCTATCAAACAGATAATTACGGATGATCTTTAGAAATGGTTACAAACCTACATCAGACATCAGCTGAGCATTTACCACAATCTTCATTTGTCTTTGGAATCCCTCTGGGCAAAATCTTGTCTGAGGAGCAGCAACCAATAAAAATATCCCTTGGAAAACAAAGGAGACATTGCTGTCGCGTCAGTTGGTTTCTTATGTGCATGGTTAATCAGCGCCATCGTCAGCGAGGCACAAAAACGATCAAATATGGAAAGCTAAATAATAGATTAGTATCACACTGTTGCTGACATTGTTTTGATGCTATGCGTACAAGGGGATGCTCCTTGCAGCTTAAATACCGTCTGCTATTTGTCTGCAGTGGGGCTGGCATGCGCTCTTCCCTCCAACCAAACAACCCCCCCACCCCCCTGCTGGGTACCACCGCAATTGCCGGGTAGGATGGAGAAGTACGAAGGCAAAAAAAAAAAAAAAAAAACATCTGATAGAAAGATGAAACGGTCACACTTACTGCGTTCAAAGGGAAGATGAAGCAGATGTTAATGCAAATGACCCCCCCCCCAAAAAAAAAACTCCAACCACTCCCCTCCAAGCAAACATTGCCCCGCCCCATTTATCTCCAAAGGATGCAGCTCATTAATGACCATGGAAAGAAGAAGAAGAGGAAGAAGAAGATGTAGGAAGAGAGGAAGAAGAAATGGAGAAAGAAAACAAATTCCATTCATCATCACTAATCTGGTTATCTCAGTTTCACGTGTCACTTCTGTACACAATGTGCTTCTGTCATTTATGACTTTTAGCAAGCGCTTGATGGTGAAGGATTACGTTCATCAGAGGATGCCTTTGAAAGAGATATGCTAATTTACCAAAGGAGCAAGAACAACATCAAATATGTGCCAGTGAATAGCCAAGGGACTTTCAAGTCTTAATATCCTTCAGAAGTACTTTATCTCTCCACCACAACCTGCATTCACAGCATAAACAGGAAGGGAAACAGTCTCCACATCAAAGCTCTTGCAGTCCACGGGTGTAATTTCAGATCAGGTTTAATAAAGGTTATCTGCTACATGCTGATAAAAAAAAAAGGCGCACGCGTGTGTTTGTGCATATCTGTGCGTGTTACCACGCGAGCATGCTCACATGTTATTCTTCCGTCTCTCCTTCTTCCCTGCCTTCTTTCCGTAAGAGTCATTTGATAATGTCTCGTTTTGAGTTTCCCATCAAAGGGTCTGGAAACAATGTACAACCGGCTGCCTTTGACTCCTGGTCCCCTTCCCGCAGTCGGTGTGGAGAATCAGAAAAGGGCGGCAGTCGTTTGATAGTATGATAGTCATTTGTTTTGATCTGTCAGTCCTTTGTCTTGTCTTGGGGCATGAGACAATGGAAGATTAGAATAAGAAAAGGAGGAGAGGGAGAACTTGTATTTTTCCTATTCGTAGCGTGGGTTTTGCCTTCAAATCTGGCATACTTTGCCCCTTAAAGTGCTTGCAGTCCTTAAAACCCAACATACAGCCCTTGTTACTCAGATGGGGCCCTTGATCTGAAGAGAAAGTTGTAGATTGTTAGCACTGTGCTGTCTTTGTAATGAGAGATAGGGAGAATGACTATGAAATCCAGAAGCCCCCAATTCGTATTAAGTAGGCCACTGCTGCTGTTTTGCAGGAGTCCCAGAGAAGTTTTTAGTTTTCAGACGGCTGTATGGGATGGATCCGTATCATTCGGCTCCACTCCGCACTAACCATGTGCTGAGGAGATGGGGGTCAGGTAGAATCTGAACCTCTTGCGTTACAGTATTTCAGAGTGCTGACTATTTAAAAGAAAGGAGATACTGTAATGGAATGGAGGACGTCCAAATGATGAATAAAGATACATTTGGCATTGGAAGGTAAAGATGGATTAAAGCCGGTACATCCTTCACCCACTGGTCCAGGCATTCTGCTCCTACCCCTCCCCAGGTACTACTGGGGTACGTAGTCTTTAAAGGAACAAATGCACACAAGCAACAAAAACCATTTGAACAAAAAAGAAGAGGTAGGAATCCTCTTAAAGAATCTGCTGTCACTGTAAGCGAAGTGTCCGTACCACATGCAATAATAAGTCCAGAAAGTAAGGCTGTTATAAAGATCAATATTCAGCGTAGCAGAAGACATGTGTGTCAGTGTTGTTTATATTTGTTAACAGTTCATAATAAGGCAGTACAGGGCAACTATTAAATCCTTGGCTATGCATAGTTATTGGTTTCTTTTGCTGGTGAAATGTTGTGGAAGATGGATCAATGGATAGTCAAAAATATTAAATATAACTTACCTGATTGTTTGTAGTCTGGAGGCAGCTCTACCACAATATTCATGCCATCACAAGTTGAAGTAGTAGGTCCTGGAAGCACCAGTTCTCAGGAGGGGGACTTGAACACACACCCTATGGTCATTGTTAACCAGGTTAAAAAAGTAGATGGATACATCTACACATCCCAGGATGAAGCCCTTAATGCATATTAGCTGTATGGAATCAAATACCACCACTCATCTGGTGCACATACGTACTTCTCTTCCATCTTCTTGCTTTTCCCTCACTCAGAAATCCAGGGGAAAAAACGTCAACATTGTGGAAACAATGAGACTGGGGTGAGAAGGTGAGAGACGAGAGAGGGAGCCAGTCTGGCTGACTGTCATGCAAAAGCACACATGCACGTATGTACATGTGTCTGGCGGTCATAGCATACCCTCTTACGTGTTACCCATTTATACAGCGAGATCATTTTATGTCCTTCTGGTTAAGATCCGTGTCAAACAGATGGTCCTGGTCAATTGTAGGGTAAGTCTGGTTTATAAATTTTTATTACCACAGCACTACCTACTGCTATACTATACATTTTGTTACGTTACTTTTAACACTTTTATTTATTCATTTATTCATTTGTTAGCACTCTATAATCCATATGACATGCCTTCCCAGACAGACGGACAAATGGGCAGGCAGACAGACGGACGGACAGATAGATAGAACATTGTTAATTAACCCCTCCGCATCAAAACAATTTCTGTTTGTGGCCATTTATATTTTTATTCCAACTACATTTATTTGTACCATGTGATATGTAACGTTTTTAAAAAGTGCAAAAGTGTACAATTTTTAAATGATTTCTGTCTTTTGGGAGGCAGTAACTTATTTTTTTCCATTGATAGAAATGACAGAATGATGGCTGAATTTGGTGGAGGAGTGCTGGCTAGTTCTTGGGAATATTTGGAAACACCATGGTAAAACATGCTCCTGTCAGTAGGCCTCGGTTTGGCATAAGGCGTAGCGTTTTTGCTTTGTATGCAGGACAGGAGGCTTGGGAAGCAGGGTAGAGTAACAGAATAAACATGCTTTATTCTTCACTGCCAGGAAATTGGGTAGCTTCCACCTATGCCATCTCACTCTGTGTATACAAGAAACAGTTTAGAGGTCAGAGTACAGAGTCACCCATCATCCAACAACCTTAGAGTAATTTGGTTTAAGGTTCACATGGTTACCCTACCAGCCGTGGGATTCAATCCGGCCACCATCTGGACATGAGCATAGAGTCGTAATCTGCAGAGCCCAGCTATGGCATTGACAAGGCTAAAGGATCTGACAGAGTAAGTAGATTGGTAAATGGTATCTAAATGTACGAGTGCAAATACAAATGCTTCTTGTGTGATATGAGTCAACCACAGTGTGTAACTGAGAAGACACATCATCGCCATTCTGATTTCAGTATGTTTGCATGTGTACTTGTGTGCACATGTGTGACACACAAACCGGCACTTAGTATTTGACGTAGCCACCGCCCTCCGCGTACGTGCTGGCGTTCTGGACAGGAGTGGTCACACAATCACTGCTGCCACGTCATCTTGCTGCTATGTATGTGTCAGCCTCATTGACAGGACGTTTCGGGTACGTCCGGGGCCCAAAGTACCTGGGGGGCCCAAGGAGCCCAGGGTATCCAGGATGGAGAGCAGATATGTGGGGAAGGAATCCAGTACAGCCTGCAGGCTGAGGGCCTGGCATTAAAGAACAGCAGTAGGACAGCAGTTCCTTTATGGCAAGTAAGCTCACTGAGATAAGGAGAGAGACGCTGAGAGGAAGAAATAAAAAGAAAGGCAACTATAGAAGAGGGAAAGAATAGGACTGGAGGTGGGAGGGGTTTATGTCCGCATTTTCAATAAGCAGGACGGAATCAGATAAGGTGACGGGTCCATATGTATAAAAACCAGTGGCTCATTTCTGAGGTTTGGGACCCCCCCCGAATGCAAGCTCATTTTTATCTTCCGTCAAATAATGAAAGAGTAAGCTTGTGACCGCATTCCCATTGATGTTTGAATACACAACCGGCAGATTCCGAATGCTGTCTCGGATCAAAGGAAGCGGCCCTCACTCCAATGAAATTGCAGTGCAGACGGAGTAGGGGGTTCTGAGCTCATTTACTAAGACTGTGAGGCAAACGAGTCGTTAAAGCACGGCCCACGAGTAAGGCATTAAACAGAAAATGCCTCTGATTCTCCCGGATTAGCATAAGAACCTTTCTTGCAAGGGCAGCTAATAATATTCATTTAAAATGAATAAATGGAAAATGAATTCTGCCTGGGAAAAAAAAGAAGATTGCACATATTTATTTAAGGCTGTTGAAATTAGAGAACATGATGCTGGAAAGTGCTAGAGGAGCCGTGGACTCCCAATTCTCCTTCCTTTGAAGTGCTTGAGATTGGAAAATTAAACTCTTAACAAACACTTACAGGCCTAAAGTCAGACCTCAGACATACAGGTGACCATGCAGAGTAGCTCAGGCCATGCAGACCACCAGTCAGACCACCAGTCACAGTAATGGCATTTATGATCGGAAAAAGCACTGAAATGATATGATTTACCTTCAATGTGATTATGCTTGAATGACAATGACTCTACTGACATTCATTCATAAAAAAAAGTCTGGATGATGAATTGTTTTGGGTGGTTTACAACAAATGGCCAACAATAATGCCGAAAAGAAGACCCCTGTGAACAGAACAAAGACAAATGCGGGCATATTTGAATTAATTAAAAATTAATATAAAAAATGTGTAAAAGACCTCACTAATGAAAGTCTCAGAAAGACAAAATGAGCGAGGGAGAAAACTAACTTAATGCACGCTTCTTTTTGAGACATTTTTCCCCTCGCTGTTTTGCCTGGAGGCTGAAGACCACCAGAGTGGTGTAGAACGTTTGGGCAAAGAAATCCAACCTAATTACAGTAAAGAACATATGCACATTTGTTTTTATGAATCAGTCACTGATCTGACTCAAACGACATAACTCAACTCCAGTGTTAAAAAAAATGTGTTAATTGGCTTAGTACATTCGACTTGTGTCAGTTTTTGCCTGCTGGAGTTTTCTCTGACTAAAGGTTTCTGCCGGAGTAAAGGAAGACCTTGACAGCTTTAGATTAAGTGGAGAAACTCCAGCGGTTTCTATAGTTACTGTAGAGTTCAAAGGAGACCATCTTTCTAGGCATAACAAGAAAAAAAGACAGAATCACAGTGGGTGAGGGCAAGGATGACCCCTGGGTCAGAAATCAGACTTGCCCCCTTTCCCCAGCCCTCATTTCTTGCCCCCTAACCCTCAGAGGGAGACCTCTGTCCCAGATGTCTGACTAACCAGGACCTGGGCTCCCCAGTTTTGCTTGCATGCAGACACACCACCAATCTTCATTTCCATAGAACATTAACCCACTTTCTTTGAACTGACACCAAAGTCGGAGTCCAGTATCTCTCAGCTGCATCTTCTTTTTTTTTTTTGTTTAAAGCTGCAGTGTCGACATTTCAGGCCTTATTCATTTTGAAACGTCGGACTTTTGATTTTGCGTTTCTTTAATCTCCAAAAACTCATCTTATTGTCTTACAGACAGAGACGGTCTGGGCTATTTGGATCCTATTGTCTTCTGCCCCTGTTTTTTGGCCTGCTTAAGACCCTATGAGGTATGGGGGGAGGGGACAGCTGGCAGACAATAGCAAGGACATCACATCCTACCAGTTGAGTCGCTTTGCTTACCAATGTTAATATGCAATATTCATATATGCATAAACTTGCATGGATATCTTTAGAACACAAGCTAAGCTTGCCACAACATAAAACGTTGCTACAGGTCATGTAGTATTTATAGTTATCAATGGAGGCAGCTGGTTCAAGTCCCTATCATCATTGTTACAGCAAAATGCCCAGCACCATGGACTGAATATTACTTTGGCTAAATGTACCAGCTAAGCGAGTTATAAAGAATGTGAACCAAACAGACTTGTTTCTCCAAATGATAACATTCACACTAGTCTCTCGCTGTTCACGATTAAATTATCTTCAGATTCTGAAAATATCTAAGGTGCCATCTGGTAAAGAAATGGGCTGGACTGTGGACACTCTTGAATTTTCTGTGTGGAGGAGTGAGGAGCATATTGTGCTTCCTACAGTCGTCTAAAAGGCTAAAGGGTAAAAGAATGAAAGGTGTAAAGTGGATAAAAAAATAGTATGTGTTTGCTTCCATCTAAAGCTCCTTCAAACTGTCAGCACTGGTGGATGGATTCACTCCACAGCAACACTGCAAATAGTTTTTTTTGTGCTTACTTTACCATCCAGCGATACCTGAAGCTGAAAAAAAAAATACCACAGTTCTAAGGGCGCATCTCTATAGCGCATCTGGTGGAGCGAGTGTCAGCCTCGTCTGCTTCCTCCACCCCATTCTCTTCCCCCCTTCCTTTCTTTCACTCAATCGAGCAGCCTCTCTCACTCGCTCTCGGTATGCCCCCCACACCCGCCCCCCGTTTTTGCCCCCGCTACTAGCTTGTATCGTCGAATCGAAGCATCAAACAAAAGTAACCCTCACATCATATCAGATATAGAAGACATGCCCCGGCCCTTCTAACAGCCTGGCAAAGGCACTCGTTTCAAGTCCTCACAAGACGTCTGACTATCATTGAAGTTCAAATGGATAGCTCTTGGGCAGAACCCTCACGGGGGGGAGGCCTCTCACCTCTTTGCTCCCACACATCCAAGCGGCGAAGCGCTAGGTGAGAGTGCGGCTTTTTTTTGGGCGAGGCGCGGTCTCTCCCCCGCTTTCCTCTGAACTCGCCAAAAGTAAAGGAAAAGGCAATTCGTCGCTCAAACAAAAACCAGTGGGCTCCGTGGGGGCAACGCACAAACAGGAAACAAATCTAAACAAGGTCATTTTTGCTATATAGATCCTATAATCATAACCTTAAATTGTAATCTGACTCAGAGCTACGTACGTGACAGTTGTGGGTAGATATGATAGGTTCGTAAAACTAAGCACGAGTGTGTTAAGCAGTATTACAATGTGCCCAAGTTATTTAAAGAGGCAGTTTGTGTTCCAGTCGGTTTCTGAAATATTTCCTTTTAAAAAATCTTACATATAGATTCATCTTTGCAAGGTCAGTGTTTATGTTTGAGAAAAGTACTGACGAGTGTGAACCGGGTTCTTATGTCTGTGAGAAGGTTACTGACGAGTGTGAATCGGGTTCTTATGTCTGTGAAGGTTACTGACGAGTGTGAATCGGGTTCTTATGTC
>JAACJT020000075.1:6224659-6243427 GCA_009936485.2 Gymnarchus niloticus
ACTGACGAGTGTGAATCGGGTTCTTATGTCTGTGAGAAAGTTACTGACGAGTGTGAATCGGGTTCTTATGTCTGTGAGAAGGTTACTGATGAGTGTGAATCGGGTTCTTACGTCTGAGAAAGTTACTGACGAGTGTGAATGGGGTGCAATCGTGACACTACTTCATGTTTTAGAGAGTAAAAGAGTGTTTAAAACTTCAGTGTGAAGTCCACCTACACCAGTATTAGCTAGCTCATAAAGAGGTATGGGGAAATCATTAGCAGGTATTAAAGTGAATTTAAATTAGAGCACACTATTCTCTGAATAAATATTGCTCTCTCACCAGCTTTTTTCACTTTTTTCTCTCCCCCCAAAGAAAAAAAAAAAACCCTGCCCTCCCTCTTGGCTCAGCAAAGCCTAATTTTCCTGTTTTCACTGGGAAGATTTCACGGTTCACAAGATCAAAAGCTCCCGTAAGCTCTCGGTTTGTTTACACCAGCCTACACCCAAGCGAAAGCTGTGCTGCTCATTTTCCTATTTGGTTTTTTTGGATTTCAGACACCCCCCCTCCCTGATGACCTCCCCCCTCCAGCTTATTCTTTAAGGACATTACAGTGCCTTGTGCAATAAGACAAACCCAAATGACTGTTCTTGGGGAAAAAAAAGCTGTGAATCTGATTGGCAGTTATTTTTAAAGTCTGAAACCTGATGAATAAAAAATATTGGGCAATCGGGAACACACATTTATTCAAAATTTTGCAACAAATTCATATTTTGAACAAAAAGTATATTATATAGTATTAAGATTGTGTATAGTAACAGGATTAATAGCACATAGGATAAATTGGTTCATTTCTGAATATGTTTCTACATGGGATTTAAGAAGTTTATATCTTTTCCAGTTGAGACTATAAGTGAAAATAAAGATCCTATGATGAAAAATAATACTTTCAGTTGCACTCTTCTAGCACTGCATGACAAAAACCCAATAACGGCAAGAGTAACGTTTCTTTGTAACTGATTTTAATTTTCAGATTACAGAAAATAAATGAACACCTGTGGCACATATTCCAAGGTGAAGTCAAAATGAAATCCGAAGCTGTACAATACCTGCTTCAGTTACTTTTCAGAAGAGTGCAGACCATTAGTGGGGTTTTACTATCATCTCAATTTGAAAAGCTGATATAAAAGGGTAATTACAAACGTTGCTTTAGAGTCTGATGTAATTATACATTTAACAGGTTTTAAAGAGCTGTTAGCCTCTAATGCCTTTTGTATAAAGGAATTTGCTAATTGTATCGGTACTGATGTAATATGCATGTTAACATGCTCATGTAGATTAGTAAATTCTGGTTAGACTAAGCACAAAGTAGAAATTTAATATAGCATTAAAGAGCAATCTGGGTTTATCTACTCCCAATCTAAGTGACTGCAGATTTTGGTTAGATGTTATACTGCACAAAAACATTAGAAACGGAAAAACAGCATGTTTACTCAAAGAGTCTAAGTTGTCTTGGTAACCAGTAGGTGGTTTGAATAAATAGCAGTTTAATTACAGTGCAGTCATTATCACTCTTATGCAGATTAAACATCCAGGCATCCATCTTTCTGTTTAGTACCAAGTTTGTGAGGATGTGGGGGGGCCTGGGGCTTCCATGCAACATAGGGCACAAGGCAGGGGACACCCTGGATGCGGTGTCAGTCGACTGCAAGGTACATCAATACACCCACTGACTACAGCTGATTTATCAACACCAGTAAGCCTAACTGCTAACTGTAGAAGGAAACGTGCCGACAGCGGGAAAACACCCAAACTTGCCTCACGCAGAAAAAAGTTGGGATTGAGTCCCCACCCCTAAAGGTATAAGGGGCCACTGCTACCCTCTAAGCCCCCTCTGGAGTACACACTCCAAGTTATAACATTTTTTGCTAAGGAGATTTGGTGTAAAGATACTCATAGTATTTAGGTGACAGCAATGCAACTTATACTTAGAGATTTGAATGCCTGCCCATTACACGTATTTCTCAGAGTAATCTCAACTGTTCACCCAGAACTCCATTTCTATGGCTTCAAATTAAAGACAACAGGAGCGGACATCAAGGTTCAAGGATTTTTATTGACACATGTACATAGTACAATGAAATCTTTACTTGCATGCTTCTTGCGGAGCGTAGTGAGCGATAAGCACGGGACACATCTAGTGCCCTTCAAAAGAAACTGACGTGTGTAGACACATGGCACTTTGTAACACCTGTAAAAACCCCTACTATGCTCCTCAGTACAGGGGTCTGATGTGTGGGAAATGTCAGTCTTATTACTAGCCTTTTTTTCTTAGAAGCTAAAGGCACTCAGTCCAAGTGTATTATGTTATTAAGTTCTTATGTGAACACACTGGCACCCCAGTGCCTGTTATTAAGTACACCCCCCCAAAGGAAAAGTCACACAGAAAAGATTATTACAGGTCAGAGGCGTGCACAGGAGAATGGAATGTACCCCGTAGCAGTCATTCCTGCTGGCCCATCTCCGCGGAGGTGAAGGCCGAGTATTCTGTTTGGTGTTGGTTTTCATGTGGCTTTATAATTGCAAGCCTGGTGCTTAATGCGGCACCACGACGCCCAGGGCGGGCACCGTTCACTGTGCAGCCGCTGCAGCGGGAGAGAGCCGGCAGCGCAGCCCCGCCTGCCGAGCCGGGATTCCTGCCTCTTTGAGTCAATAAACCTTTTTTATTCTAATATATATTTTTCATAAACGAGTTTGCTGAGCGCGGTCTTACTCGAAACACCACGGTCCAAAATGAGATTTTCTCTCCTCCTTATGGGGTTCGAAGGACCTGTTTTAAAAAAATATAATCGCTGATCGGTAGGATGGCAGGATGGTGCTTAGTGAACCGTTATGAAGATGCTTTGCTTCTGCATGCTGGCTGGAGCCAACACAACAGCCTCGTCTCGGCCCCCTAAACGAGAACCATATGCTTGTTTTCTCTGCCTTCTCCTCCTCCTCCTTTTCCATGGGAAACATGTAAATACAAAGATCCAGAAACATATGTGGCCAGCCGTAAAGCGGCAAACGTGCCCCCCTCCACACACGCAACCCTCCTCTCCCGCCCTCTGCTGCCTGTGAAAGTGCTCGCCGGAGAAACGCCCGCAAGCGCAGAACAAGAAGGTATGAACGGGCGAGGAAAATAGTGATCTGGAAAATCACAGTATTGGGCAACGGGCTTAATTGCTTTTGTGTGGAAACAAGCGGAGAAGACTGGCGACAGTGAGACAGGACAGACTGCAGGCTACAATTCCAGGAAGATTTCTTCACAATGGGTGCTCTATGGCGCGAAAGAGCCATGCCACGGCTAAGTAGTGTGTAGGATGCGAAACACAATCATGGTAGACAATGCCCTTCAGTCTCCTGTGATCGGCTCCGCACGGCTGCGGTTGCCTCCATTTCACAAGCATTCCAGCAGATGCTGACCTCCACTTGCCAGTGGCCTCAATGTCCTTGCGTACCCTCTTCAGGACGCTGACAGTCACTGTTGCCACCCCCAAGTGCTACCCCGTAATTCAGGCCTCCTTACCACAGTAGTACTTTTGACATTAATTTACACGGATGTAAAGTGAAGTGGTTTGCAGTTGGCCTGTTGCATTGCTTAATCTCTCACAAGTATGATATGCTTAGCATAAAGTGTTTTTTCCCCCACCCCAATGTTGTGCTTTCAGTGTAAGAGGCCTTCAAGTGAGAAAGTCTCAGAACGTAAACTATCATCCATGCAATCTGCGTGGGCCCAGCAAATAACAGATGGAGTGGAAACACATTAATCTCTGCCCCGTTTCATCTGTTCTCTAAGACCGCGTTGTTGGCGTGGAAATGCATTCACATCACTCACATGGACTTGCCCCTGAATGATTTATTTGGTATTTGCTAGTACATTCTCAATGACACATGTTCTGATTGGACCTGCAATGTATTACTGATTCTTAGTGGTAAAACAATTCACTGTAAAACTGTGGGGAGCTGGCAGCCATCTTGAACATGTGACAGAGGCAGAGGCTTCCTGCAAGGACTGCTGGGATTACAAATGAATCAGCACAGAGACGTCCTTTTAGTTACCCTTCAATGGCATTCTGACCTGCTTAGTATTATGTCCACAACACTAGAGGAGACAGTGTCTTATAGTTCATATAAGAGACTGTTTCACCCCAACTCACTTTCTGTGTCTCTTTGTACCAAAGACATCACAAATGTCTGACTTTTTAATCTAAAAGATCTGAGTAAAGGCTGCGGTTTTGTTTTGCTCAACCTACAACTGCACAGATTCAAAGGCCCAAATGACCGGGATGCTGTTCTTCATCCCATACAAAAAACTGCCAGTAAAAAATGTCAACCCAAAGTCCCATGATCCCGTCAATCCACCACGGTCAAGAATGGGCAGGAGAGCTGAGCAGAGAGCGACGAGTTTAAAGGTCATGTTTACGTCTGTGCTGGAACGAGCATGTATCTGCAGCAGAAGATACTGCCTTTTCATGTGGACTGTTGGAGTGGTCTGTCTGGTTCAGCTTGAGAAAGAACAAGAAAAGCAGGTCATGTGACTGGTCATATGGCGTCGGGTCCTTTATTCCGGCGGCGCCTGGAAGCGTTCCAAACCGGGGCGGTCTGACCGCAGCCCCAAAAGCTGTCTGGGGAATCAGCTTTGTGGAGCTGAGGTATGCAGGATGCTATATCAGCTTTTTTTCGGTGGAAACCATGTGGTTGCCTGCGTCATGATGTGAGCCTGCACTTGTCCAACCCACCGAGGTGGGTCTGAGTCCTTATGCAGGGGAGATGGGTCTTTACCCCAACAGCATTCGGAATTGGTGCCCGGGGCTCGGCGCCTTGCCTCCTCATATGTATGTGCCATACCACGCCATCTGGGTGCGGAGACAGGCTCCATCGCCATCCCCGCCACTCTTGCGTCACCACTACACATCGCGCCTTCAGAAAAGAGCGGACTCGAGTGGGGATTTCGGCTTCACTTGGTTTCTCATTCTGCCTGAGCGCTTAAGCGCTCATTGAACCGTTTCAGCACCGCAATTAATGCCAGCAGAAGGAGAGCTCGTAACCCCACACAGAGAAAAGTCTGCAGAACACAAGCTGAAAACCCCAGAATTATAAGCTTGAGTGAGTTATCTGGAATAGTCACAGAATCCCATCTTGTGTGTAGAAATATCAATTTCAATATAAATACGCAATACGTTGCCCTTACCTGTGGTGACTGGTAACGTTCACATGGTAGATGCAGTTTTTTTTTCTTGGGAAAGAGAAAAACTGGGAGATATTACAGTCTGAGCATATTTCCGATTGGCTTTCCATACAAATATTATGGGCACAAATATTATTCAATATGAAGGTTATTCATGACAAAGTCTCACACAGCAAGTCATCTGTTAAGAAAGTGAAGGGCTGAGCGCTGTACAGCTGTACAGGGACGCAAATATAGGTCCGCAGAACTGCTGGGAACCTACTCAGCTTTTTGGTGTTCTCAAAATGGCCTTTGGGACATGTACATAACCTTTTATGACAAATGTTTGAAAATGATCTTTTTCTTATTTTTCATCCATCAATCCATGGTCAGGGTTGTGTGTGTGTGTGTGTGTGTGTGGGGGGGGGCTGGAAGCAGCAAATACATCACAGGCAGCATAGAAAACAATGCTTGGGTACACCCTAAATGCACCCATTGACTATAGGCAGTTTAGAGATGCCTGTTAACCTGTCTCTGGACTGCAGGAGGAAACCGGAGTACTTGAAGGAGTCCGACAAGATACGGAGGGAACATGCAAACTAAACAAACACACACATCATCGATGGGAGTAGAACCCACAGCCCCAGAGGTGTGAGGCAATCCACTGAGCCACCCCTCCCCCCCGACACTGGCATGACCTTTAATTATCTATAGACAGTACTGACACTCTGGAAAGAGATCGGCAGTGTTGGAGGAGGTGCATGTTGTAAGCTTGTTTTGAGTTTTCTTTTCCAACTTTCAACACTCAAAAGCCGAAAACTGACAAAGTGGCAGCAAGTACTGGTGGGTGGAGGGGGAACACAAGATTTGGCTTTCTAGGGGGCCTAATGCAGGAACACGTGGCTCTTTGATGATTCCACAGCAATGTGGGAAAGCAGAGGTCCACGCTAAATGCATAGTCAACATACCATCTCGCTTACAACACAGCTTTTGAAATCCTGTGGTGTTTACTGTAAGTAAGACATACTGGATACATGGGTAACTGTCCCCTGTTATATTCAGGCCCAGAGCAAGACTTTCTTCACACTGTTTACTGTGGTTATGGTACAAGCCCCATTTAAAGCACCAAAAGGGGGGGGGGGGGATAACATTACTGTATGGCGCAACTGGGGGGTTCTATAAATCAATTTTTACAAAGTTGCTTCTTCTTCAGTCTGGGTGGTAAGTGGGAGTTTCCAGGGGAGGGGACATTGTGGTGACCGTGAAGAGCATGCCTTAGCGTGGGGGAGATATGCCCAGAGTCCCCAGCGTCGGGCAGGGATTCAACCGCGTTTATAAATATGGCCACATGCACACATGCAACATTTTTAAGGCAATAAAAAATGTGCTCGGCTGTTAGGTAGCACAGTTGCTTCACACTTCCAGGATTATGGGTTTGAATCCCACTTCTGCTCTGTGTAGGTGGTGATTGAATGTTCCCCTGGTGTTGTTTGGGGGTTCTGTGGGTTCTCACTGAAGTCCAAAAACAGGCAATTAATTAACATCTCTAAAATGCCCATTGTATGAGTGCCCTGTGATGGACTGCCATTCCCCCCAGGTTATCTCCTTGCCTTGTCCGCTAGACTTCCTGTGTTAGGGTTCTAAATCCCCGGGAAACTGAGCTGAAAAAATGGAAGTTTGGGTGTTCCATTTTCCCATATAGTATTGTTGTTGCCAGAAACTGGAAAAACCTGAAAAAACTTGCAGAGAAACAACTGAGGCTGAGTGTACAGAACCATTCAAGGTGTCGCATCTTTCCACCCGTCCCATGTCGTGTGGTTCTGGCCTGGCTTCCCTTCTCCAGCGCAGATAGCCATGCACTCCTGCACACCCCCAGCTGACTCAACGCTAAGCCCCTCTGATCACCCCTCCCCCGCAGTCATAGGTTACAACCAAAACAGAAGGCAGGAAACATCCCCTCGCAGCGCCGCGGCGGGCTACGGCGACTTTGGACGCATTTCAGAGGCGCTCTGCCGTTGAAACCCTCGGCTGGAGATGGTGCCGTGCGAAAACTGAGCTCCCTCCATAAAGAAAATGAAACATAACACCAGACTAAGGTGGAAACCGGAGGCCAGCATCAAGCAAAGGCAAAATGCATCCTAATGCAGTGTGCTGTCTGTACACATCCAGGAGACAGGTTTACCGTATCTGGCCTTTCACCCTTCTATCTCCAGACTAACGTAAATACCTTTCGATTCAGCCTTTTTTTTTGGCTAACTTCGTAAGAGCAGCCTGAAGGGATCAAAGAAATTGATTAATGATGGGGACTCAGTTTATGACATTTCCACTTCTTGTTGGCTAAAGTTTTTATTTCACATTTCCTTTAATATCATGCCTGCTTTGACCTGTTTGCAAACAATGACAATGTATGTTCACTTATCTGTGCTTATTCGTCAGTTTGCTGGTGGAAGTTTTGTCACTGTTGGCAGAAATGAGGCTTCGGACCCCACGGTGGGTGGGATCATCACACATATGGTGTCAATCACTGACTTGTTTAACCCGCACCCAGCTGGTTAGCAAAATGGTAATGACGTGTGTAGCTGCACCAAAACGGTTCCCTTTGGGTTCTGGAAGGGTGAGACTGACAATACACATGTTTTGAATCCTTATTGAGTTCACTGCATGGACACTGAAATAGGAAGTAATGCTATAACAAATGTCACAGAGCGTAGAGCTCAGTCATACAAGTGTAAAGTGTGGAAATGTACTTTAAGCATTATGAAAGTCAATTCAAACAGAAATGATATGCAGTGCTGAGCGCCTGGGGTGTGGCAGACATAGCAGATTCTGGGCTTGTGGAGTGCAATGCAGGACCAGCATCCGTTTCGTTTCGAGTTCATCCCCCTTGGTCGCACCTTCTACCATAGGCACACAAGTGGGAGAACAGTCTGGAACATACACGGAAGGTTTGGCTCCCGTTCCCAAATTCCCAAGTAGTCGGGTCCAAGGAGACGGGGGACCCGTTTGCATCCAGTTTTGGCCTGCGAGAACGTCACTAGTAGCAACTGTTTTCCGTAAACAAAAGCTGGAAGGACGAGTGGCACGCCACCAGCAGCCAGGCCTGTGCTAAACCCTAAACTTTGCATGAAAACTCTGAGTTCCCTTTGAACTAATTCTCATTCGCCCCTCCTCCCCTCCCTGGCAGAGGATCCCAATGTTTATGCATTCGCTGCGATCGCTGGCGGGATTCTAAGAGAGGGTTTAATTTTTTTCTTTCTCTCTCTCTTTTTTCATGCAATCTCTTGCCTTCAGAAACCATTAATGCCCATTCAACATCAACATCAAGGCATAGCTTTGATGTGTATTCTGGCAACAGCCTCTCCCTCCCTCTGCCTCTCTTTCTCCTCTTGCACCCCCTCTTCCTTCCATCGCTTCTCCTTCTTTTGCTCTATGGGTAACACACAATCATATAAGTAAAGCCATTGTCAAAAAATGATTTTACCTGGCAATTAAATACATTGGGGGGTGGGGGGAGGGGGAGATTCGTGTATGAAAAGGCAATATAAAAGCCTGCTTCAGGTCTACAAAGGGCCGGCACAATAGACCTGGCCTGCCACATGAGTTAATGGAGCCTGGGGAGGGAGCCAGGCCAGCTTTAACAGTCTCTCTCAGGCATGTTTACAAGGGCCAGAGCCATGCTAAATGCCAACTACTACCACAAACAGAGAAATGAATGGAACAGCTAGTGTCCTGTTTAGTGAAGGGAGACAAGACTGTGGCTGCCAAGGAAATCAATATTGCTCCATGTCTCTCGCTTGATTCGTTCTCTCAAGGAGGAGGGAACATGAGGCAACTGTCTATTGGCTTTTACCTCCCATCCTTTACACTCGAGGCACCTTGAATTGCTGACACTCAAAGGCCCCAGATTTTATGGAAGAGGCTGCGTAGGGTGGGGCCTGACAGAAATCTGGTCGATAAATGGCATATTTAATGTTTTCTACTGCATCATTCAGCTGTATCAAAGATCCTGAAGGTACTTCAGAAAAGAGCGACAGAGGCTGAGAGCTGAAGTGGAGTGAGGGGCAAGCGGTCAGCATGGCTTGTTTTTGGACCAAAGGCACCATCTGGTGCATCCATGTTCCTCACAATTCCACACAGCTCCAGCAATTACTTTCGTTGAGCAGAGGTTTGCCAGTAAATGGCTCCGTTACGCCAAACCGAGCTCCCGGCTCGCCCTCAAACACAGCAGGGCTCTGGTGACTAAATTAATGCTGCATTTATTAATTTGCAGCGAAAAGCAAATTAAAGCCAGATAATTGAAACAAATATGCCTGAGATTTCTTATCGGGGTCCAGGGGTGCTTCATTATTGTCTGAGGAAGGCAGGTTTTCCCATAATTGGCCAATTAGGCGAGTGAGGCGGGCCTGGGGATACAGGGCCCCCCCCTCGCCTTAAGTCTCCACCCCGATTTTGCTTAGTCGAGCAGCAGAGGCAGTGCCTCGCCCAGATGTAATAAATCAGCAGAGAACCAGAGGGACAGGATTGACAGCTGTTACTCATACTGAAAAGGCATAGTCCAGATGCCAAATGAGATGACAATCAGAATAAGATTCCGTGGACTTCCTGTTACTGCTCTCAGCTATGGCAGTACACAGGGGATCCCCCGAAATAGCAAACTGCTGTCTGGATCAAGTACAAATACACCTCAGAAAACGTCGGTGCTTAGCCCCCCACCAATGATCAGTAACCAGATGCCCTTACCCAGGATGTCCCACAATTCATGGGGCTTTAATCACAATATTATATAGATAAACATGAAAAATGCTAAGGCAAAAGATAGACCTCCAAAGCTCTTATGGGGCCCAAGAGACACCTGCAAAGCTGTCAGGGAACCCAGGAGAGACCTCCAAAGCTCTCAGGGTTCCCAGGACAAAGCACCAAAGCTCTTATGGGGCCCAGGAGAGACATCCAAAGCTGTCAGGGAGCCCAGCATAGACCTCTAATGCTCTCAGGGAGCCCAGGCCTGGCTCTTCACTGCAAAGATGAGTGGTTCACCTTGCTGCCAACTACTGTCATATTTTCTTGTACTACAATCTTCTTGCAGGTCCACCGAACTCACAGACATGTTGACCTGGGTGAACCTTCGAGAATCCCCAAGGGTCAAACCTCAACTCCATCAAGGGTAGGTTAAGCCACTGTATTGCAAGGACACCCAGAAGCAGTGGGTGCAGGCAATCAATAAGCCAAAAAAAAATAAAAAAATCACCCAATCCCATAATGCAACAGTAATCCCGGGTCCACTTCCTGCTTCCAAAATTCATGCCAGCGGTTGCCAGGACATTTAATTTGACACCAGAAAGGCACTGAGGGACACAGGACTTTCATTTGAAAAATATAAAATTTTAATAAAGGCTACATCTCTGAATAATTACAATAATTATAGTACCAAGTAATCTTTAAATGAAACTCTTTTATATAATGCATAATTTACAGTTTAGATAGAAGAAAATGTCATGGTTGAGGAAAAAAAAAAAAGATTACAAGATATTAAAAGCATAAAAATATCTTTTCAACATAAAACCCTTCGAAAAACTGAGGGAATATCTGACCCTGAATCAGGGCAACACATGGTATAGAGTCCATGTAGGCACAGGTACTGTACTAAAAAAACACTAGCAATAGTGTATTATCTAATAGTTTATAATGCATAATTACAATATATACAGGTGCTCTGTGTTTAGATAATACAACATACAAATTCATTCATTAAACTGTAGAGTGACTCAAACATTTAGCACGTAATGTCGATTGACAAATTAAACCTCTTGTTTCAACAAAAACTGACACTAGCAAGCGTTTCGGTTTTGCTATAGATGCACTTGGTCTCTATACATAGTCTGATGTGCTCCAAGTCTTATAATATCCTAATGATTCCAAGCCCTCCTTCACCATTTTCTTACCCCTGGTCCACCAGGAAAAGGCACCTGGCACTTCCAAAGGTAGAGCCTCAGCCGGAGACTCAAATCATCTGACAAACACACAAATCAGCAGCGGTTACCAAGACCGATTTTGGTCTGGAGCCAGGGAAACTTGCTTATGATTCACCTTCTTAGTTTGTCAGTGGGTGTAGGGTATGAATTTCCAGCTGTTAAAAAAGAAAGAAAAAAAAAAACCACCCTTTTTTTTTTATCCCAGTCATCAAAAGCAGCTTGTCCATCTTCTGGACATGGGGCGGGAGGGTAATGACAGTTCAATAAATATTTATAAAACTTTAATTATGACGAAAGCATCATTATATAATACAATATATGGAGACGTATGAACTCCAAGAACAAAATAAAAATCACAAGGAAAGCAGATGCACAACGTTGGGTTCCGCACCAGGCCATTAGGGAGCCATGCCTTGGTTCACTGCAGTCAATTGGTCAAGACAGACTTGTACATCTTCAGACAGTGGTTATGTTTCTGGTGTTTCCTTGTGAAGTGGTCCCCAGGCCCCCCCAAAACTTTGTTCATAATCCGATTCCCTCGTGTTGCTAAGGCTGGTTGGTTTTAAAATTATCTGCTGGGTTCTCCTTGCTCTCCCGTACTTCATTGGCTCGAGTTCCTTCAATAGCGTCGCGTGCCTGCTGTCCATCAGATATATTAAAAATCTGTTTAGCTTAAAGAAAAAAATAAGTGGCACCTTTTGGGGAAAGGGGCGTGGGAAGCTCAGTTCTCCCCTTGTAACATTTCCTGTCGAGTCCCTTGTCTGATTCCTACCGGTCGTTCTCACTCCACTCTCTCCACTTTGCCCAAGATCTTGCCCTCGTACATGGGCAGGACAGTGCCATCGTCCCACACTTCCTCGAATACTGCTCCGCACTCAAACTCGTCACTGGCCTTCTTGAAGTAGTACCTGGGAAAGCACACAGAGGAGGAGAGAGCTCCACGTTAAAAATAAATGCCGGCAACATTATCCAAAAACACTTCAGTTCCTCTCCCTCTCGACGGCAGACTTCACTTTGAGACGTCAGTTTTATCGAAATGCTAAGTCTGGACCGTGTCTCCTGAAGCACGAGGCCCAGTGAAGTCAACCCACTTCACCACTCTTTTCCAACTAGTGCAATTAAGGATCGTTCAAAAAGAAGAGTAAGTTGATGACACGGTGCAGTAAATGTGGACCTTCAAAGAAAAGGTGGAAACTTTTACATGGGGCTTTTGTTTAGAAAACAGCAGTAGCCTTCAACATAGACTATGGTCAGCTGTTAGTCTGTTTCCATCCATGTTCAAAAAAAAAAAAAAAAATCCATTCAAATAAGAGTAAAAAAGACTTCTATCAATTCATGTTTCATCATCTATCTGCAACCCTGCCACTTCCAACATGTCGCAGATTCCTTTCTGTCCAAAAAGGACTCGTTCAATTAAACACCCGTCCTCAACCCTCTGCTTCTCGGCTCACATCTCGCTTCTAATGGTGCCTGCTGTCAGATGAAGGGGATCCTCTCACAAAGGGTGGAATCTCAGGTGCCTGCAGGTCTGCCTGTCACCGAACACACACCGGTTGTTTTCTCTCCATAACTCTTCGATCACCGGCAGAGAACAGAGAGGGAAGCAGGAGAAGAGGCATTTTCCATAGCCCCCCCCCCCGTCTCTGACAGTTTGGAAACAGGCCCGGGGAGAGGGGCAGGCGGCAGGCTCAGGGAAGGCAGTAATTTAGGCAGAGAGGGTCTTTTGGAGGTCGTGAGGTCGCATAACTGGGACCAGGGAAAAAAGGGGTTCATTTTCGTCCTTGACTCTGCTGGGTTGCTAATGAATCTCCTTTCCTTGGTTTAAAAGGAGGAGATCAGCAGGGGAGTTTTAATGATTAGCTTTGTAATGGAAAATGCCTCATTTTACCGACGTGCGGTGTGCACTGGAATTCCTATAGCCGTGTTTTACGGCTAAAATTTGACTGAGTCACAACGCACGCAAAACACCGTTTTGTTCATTTTAATTAAAACGCAACTGAAATACCTGGCGGGACCTAGATGGGGCAGGGAGTGTCTTACGGCCTCAGATCAAGCTTTGGAGGTGCGAAATGAAAAACAAATCCAATTCGCCCTGAGACCTATGGCTGTACATTCCACAGCGCAGGACAAACCAATAAAACTACAGGCTTTGTATCAGTTTTTTTTTTTCCTCCACCCCCCCCATGAAATGCTGCTCTGAAACAATACTTAGCTCTACCGCAAAGCGAGCCAAGTGGAACTTTGTAAATAAAACCAAATAAAACCAAATAAAATATAACCTGCATTTCACATAATTATAACCTTATTCTCAGGAAAAAGCTACATCCTCCCCCACAAAAGCTTCAAACAAGAAATACAACTCTTGTATGATTGAGAAAAAAAAAGTGGTGGTGGTGGGGGCGGGGGTCCTTTCCATTCAAACATGTTTTATGTGGCAAGACATTCTCTTCGCAACATCTGGCACCAATAACATCTGGCAGCCTTGGCGGTACTGTTCTTTGTTGAATTTCTGCCATGTTGAAATTAACCAACTCCACACATTTTCTGCTATTAAAACCATCAGCTCAATATCCATTTTCCCTTTTTTTAAGCAACATATGTGACTGAGGCATGACTGTGATCCACATGTTGGAGAGGAGTGTTTTTTTTTTTTTTTTTTAAAAATGACGTTTGCAGCTGCAGTCAAACTACCAGCCCACAATCCGTGAACTCATGGGAATATCAACACAGGACTTGAAGCATTTAGGAAATGCAAACAGTCCAGCGTGTAGTTAGCTAATATCACTGAAGTGGGTAAATTGGGGGGCGAGGTGGGGGTGAAGGGACTCTTTCCTGTGCTCATCATGTAAAGGAAATGAAGACACCTCACTTCCTGTTCTCGCAAGACAAGGCTTAACAGCTTTGAAGTGTGCCCTCTAGTGTTAAACTAGTGAAACTCTCCCCACAAGGTGCTGCTGAAGATAATTATTGGGTGGGGTGGCTCACTGTATGTATGGAAATCTATAAAACACGCATCTCCAGACGAGCGTTGACGTGCGCGGGACGATCCCTGATACAATCATGGAATGCGAGGGTCCGCCAATCATGGGAGGCTTTCTGCGTGAAATGAAAGCACTGTGCTTCAAAGCAATGCTTATTAAGTGTGTCTTACGATGGAAATCAATACCAGATGTCACTAAATCACTCGTTAAAACCCCCCTTCCTTTCTGTACAGTGAAAATAGCACCCCGCCCACCCCCGCTGACTTGTTCCTCTTACTACCACACACACACACAGCCAGAGTTATTGAAAGCAAGCTTGGCATTTGTTTATTTTGAATTCAGCTAAAATGTAAAATGAATAGGGAAAATTAAAAAAAGCTAACTTTCTGCTTGTCAAAACCAAAAACATCAAGAACAAGGAGCATCTAGAAATGTGTACACACACACACGTCTCCTGCTCTATACCAAAAAAAAAAAAAAAAAAACCTTTGACAATGTACAAATAATGCATAAGTAGTAGTAGCAAATATGAATTCCCAGAAAAGGCTGAACAGGGCCAGTCTAAAAAGCCACCAAAGTCAGGCCAGTCAAGCCGGGGCGTGTTTACCTGTAATTTCCTTTCTTGCGGAGTTGCTCCTTGAAGTGGCCCAGCGTCAAACTGTGTGTCTTCATCATCCTTCGATAGGGGATCTCCTCTCCGCAGAAGAAGTACGTCACTACCAGCTCGGCGCCCAGTGCATTGTGGGAACCAGCCTGCTTCTTTGGCTCTTTCATTCTGCAGGAATGAGAGGAGGGAAGGTTTACGTTAATTTTGGGTATGATGGTTCATCCGAAAGCGACTCGCAGATAAGGCTGTTGTTAACGCAGCAGCTTCCATGGTATCCTATGCCAAGTGCCTTCGAAAGGTAAAAAGGAAGAGGAAAATCAAAGGGGGGGGGGAATGCGTAAACATTCTGAGTTCTGGTGGATATGGACCGGGCCTCCGTGTCAACACAAGGGTGATCAGTTCTGCAGAAGCTGTGCCGAGTGACTGATGTTGAGAGCTGCACGAGCCTCCATGAGTGCACAAACTGGTCCCAACTGCCACGAGTGAGGGTGGTGGGGGGGGGACTAAAGGGGTTCCCAGCATCGTGTGCTCTCAGTCCTTGTCTCTGCAGAAGGTGGGACTCGAGCGACATGTGTCACGGGGTGGCCGAAGGGCAGACCCAAGGTAATTTAGTCGTCTTCATTCACTTCCAAGGCTTTGTAACGCGACTTCAGAAAGCGCCCGCTAGCCCGAGACAGCTGGCGGACTGAAGGTCAGCCAATTAAAAATAAAAAGGCTGGCAGTCAGGTGGCCGCGGCCCGGCTTCAAACGCGGCCCCACTGAAGACCAAGAGGAAGGACAGAGGGATTGAAGGGAGGGGAGAAGGGAAAAAAAGAGCTAAGGTTGTTGAGGTTGTTAAGTCATGGTCGGAAAGACTGTGTGTGTGTGTGTGTGTGTGTGTGTGTGTGTGTGTGCCTGCATCTTCCTTTATTCCCATGTCAAATCTTAAATAATTCAACAATTTTTTATACCCCCCCCCCCCCCAAAAGAAGAGAACACGGTGAACCATAATCTTTCCTTACGGCTTTTTTGTAAGGAGAAACACAGACATAGAAGGTAGGTAAAAACGTACTCATCCGTCTGAAGCCCAGCACTGGATAAGGGGCCACTCGCGCTCTGCAAGGTCAAAGGCAGGCCTCGGTCTCTTTGAAGGCTTGATGTCGAATGTCTGACAGGAACAAACCAAGACATGGAGTTTCATGATCAATTCCTGCAGTCTACCATGCCTCTCCAAACTTAAGCTGAACCTCGAAAATTCATATTTAGTTTCCAGCATTGCAACACACACATGGACCAAACCCATTTCAACAAGCATTATTTCCCCCCTCTGGATGAGGTTAATCGGCATGACAAACCACCAATTGTTCTGCCACAGTACTATTAGTAAGCCTATAAGTTCAAGAAAATGTCTGATGACATCAACGGCGAAAAGGTAGGGGTGCTTGGTGGAGAGGTTACCTCTGCTTGGGTGGTTTGGAGACCTCCTCCAAGCGTCGGCAGGCCTCTTCCAGCTGAGCTAGCGTGTTCGGAGGGGGCAGCGGTGGCATGGCAGGGTCCTGGACGAACGGATGGGTGGGGTGGTGTGCACGCAGGTGACTGCTGCCCCCCCCCAATCCCCAAACGTGTGCCCGGCCTGGGAGTGTCTTGGAGGAATCCACCCCATATGTCTTCTTCAGGCCTGGGGTACTGTGGAAATGGGGATGTCATCCACCATCAATGTCACATATTTACACATGAGCTAGAAGACCATTTAACCAACAGGAAAAACGGGAAAAAAAAAAAAAAAGGCTCTATTTTGTGCTCCTCAACGTACATTTTTTTTTTAATAAAAATTATTCTGTTCAAAAGGAGGTATATAACCGATAAGTTAAAACTAAGAACAGCCATACTGGAAAAGGCACCAACGGCAGTTTTCCTTTCCATCCCACAGTGCCATGTCACCTGTCCCGGGCTCACTCACCCGTGAGCCTTGTGCTGCTTGACCTGTCGCTCGCTCTCGAGGATCCACTGCCATACATTCTGGGTGCGGTCAGTACCGTCGGACGGTAGCTGCGGAGGGGCGCTGCCGCTGTCACCGTTGGCTAGTGCTGCCCCCTCGCTGGACTTGCCCGGCCGCTTGGACAAAGGGCAGGAACGTCTGAAGGGCAAAAACACGCCGGGGCAAGTTAGTGGCGCCACCCTGTGGCTAACAATGGCGGAACCCCAAAGTCCGTTCTTACTTCAGATGTAAAGAAACAACTAAACAGGAAAATGAGAGCAGTGAAAAGGGGGAAAGTGAATCAAGGGAATAAAACGTTCTTCAGAAAGTGAATTTAGGCCCTAATGGGGGAGATGTCCCCTCAGAGATTAATTACACATGTGTAGGGGATCCGGAGGAGCTCACCCCAGACTGAACTCAGCAGGGCTGCCGCACTGGTCTTTGCCATGACTGCGGCACTTGTGGTATGCGGAGTAGTCGCCAACGGCCGGGCACAGGCCTTGCACGCGTTGGGCAGCCTCTGCCTCGATCTGCTCCTTCGTCTTGGGGCCGGCATGGTGATGGATGTAGTGGTGGTGGACGTGCCTGGCGGGCTGTCGACCCAGAAAGGCCTTGGCCGGCCCACAGGCCGGGGCCCCAGTACCGAGTGCAGATCCTGGGGGCGGCAGCTTGGGGGTGGTTGTTCCATGACGCAGCTCCGGTGAGCGGGAGCGTGGTGAGTGGCGAGCCAAGCCTGGTGACTGGCAGCCAGGGGTCTTTAGGACCCGGGAGAGGTGTTCGTCCAGGATGGCCTGAGGGTCCTCCTCACAAGACCCTGACGGTAGCAGGCCCAGGGGGTGGCTGGGGTGGTGTGGGGCGTTGCTCGGCACCTCACTCTCATCCTTCTCCTCCTCCTGTACTCAGAAAACATGGCCACACTGTCAGCGACATTCACTGCATTTAACAGCCAGAGCAGAAACTTCCGGAAATCTGATCAGTGTACTTTTATAAAGGAGACTAGCGCCTCCAGCACATGAGCAGGTGTTGAAAAGGAACGAAAAAGACCAAAACTAGCTCATCCTAAAGGAATTCCATTCAGATGCACACAGTTCATACAGGGTCAGTAAGCACAGGCACCTAACCAAGTGGTATGACTTTTGCAAGACGTAAAGTAGGGAAAAAAAAAAAAAAAAAAAAACACTCAAAGCCAAACAGTCCTCGCAGTGGAGCTAATTCAGCTCATGGCACGACAGAATGTGCCCAAAGGGGCGGAACCCGTGATGTCACAGCATCACCCTGAGCGACGGCCTCTCACCTCCTGGATCTGCTGCAGCCTCTCCTCCAGCGAGCTGATAGTCTCCCGCTCCCGCTTTAGCCTCTCCAGCCGGGCGATGAGCTCGGCGGCAAAGGCGGCAGGCTCCACGGGGGTCATCTCCTTAGGAAGGCGGCGAGTCCTCTGCGGGGCGAGAGCCAAGAATGTGCATTGAGCGCAAGGGCCAAGGTCCATGGTTCGAGAGGAGTGCCGACACCACTCGGAAGCAAGTGTTCTGCCGCGGTGGCCTCGCGACTCCAAGCCTGGCGCCAACCCTCCCCGCCCCCCCCCCGAACCGGCCGTGCCCAGCCGCCGCTGGCACTGCTAGCCGTCGGCATGAGCAGTTGGTGTCACTCCGAGGAGCCCCTGCTTGCTCCCTCTGTAGTACAACCAAGCCATCAGCGGCGGCTCTGAAGTCAGACAGCTTCAAAGGCCCCTTGTCAAACATCAAACACACACCAGGGTGGGGGGGACAGAAGCTTTAAATCTGGGAATAAAAGCCAGATATCGACAGGGAAAAAAGGGGGGGAATTAAAAGAAAAAATAAGATGGAGAGATGAGCGCGTGGGGGGAGTGGGAAGCAGAGAGATAGAAGAGTCAAATGGTTTGAGATCAGAAGAAAAGGTAAATTATTTCCCGAAAGCACACTGGGCACCTCTGAGGTACAGTAGGACATTACGTACCTACACCCTGCACGCGGCCCCGCCCCGGCCACCCCCGCGCCCGCGCCGGCGGTGGGCGGCGCCTTGCCCTCCTTGTCGGTGTTTGCTTGTG
>JAACJT020000075.1:6243527-6288938 GCA_009936485.2 Gymnarchus niloticus
CCCGCCACCGGTGGGGTGATTGGGCTTGCACCCCCCCCCCCCCCCCCCCCCCGATCGCTCCCCGCTCCTCTCATCTCTTTGTAGAGGCGATGAAGACGGAGAAGAAAGGAGCGAAGCTGCTGCCAAGTCCCGCTGCAGCGTGCAGCCTCCCGCTGCCTGGAGCCGGTGCATCATGGGAGATGGAGCCATCTCCGAATCAGGGGGGAGACATTAAAAACTCAGGAAGAAAGCACACTGGAGGGAGAGAGGAAACCCACACCCCCCCTACCCCAAAAGAAAAAGGTACGCACATTTGAAACATAGGGGGCCACACAGCCCAATATCTTCTCTGTTTGTCGTGTCGATACCATACTGACCCTTAGACCCCCATATTGTTTAAAACCCATCTCCCAAACCAGGGGATGGGATTTTTCATCCTACTCCGCGAACCCGGAGTGGCCAAGCGCCCCTCGGGCCCAGGCTCACATGGGGGTAGGGGTCTGGGCTTGCATCCGGGGGGGGGGGGAGGGTGTGGGTTTGGGGGGGGGGGGGGTCACACTGTGGGAAGTTGTCACTCCTACACAAGCTGGCTCTATTCATGGCCTGATCAAAGCAGCATCCAGAAGAGTTTGGCTGATCTGGGAGGCCCAGCACTGAACAGACTCATTTTCTCCAGGAGCCTCCCCCCGTTTCCGCATTCAGCCCGCCGCCGCTCCTTACTATTTCCGAGCTGCCGTTAGCATCACCCTTGCCGCTGCCACTGAGGAGGAGCGGCATGAAAACAAAGTTTAGTTTAGATTTTTTATAGCCCTGTGGGAGCTGGGGGGGGGGGGCGCGAAAAATGGGCTGGAAAGGGGAATGATAATTCTGCCTTTCATTTGCGGAATTTTATATGAAAAATGGGGGGGGGTGACAGCAAATGAGGGAAATTAACAACTGGCATCATGTCACAACAAAGGCTCAGGATGTTCAGGAAGCGCAGGCAGCTGAGGTGAGACTTACCGGGAAGTGAGGTAGGGGGACTTGACCGTTCAGCCGTACGCTCCGCTGCATCTCCCGCTGAAGCTGCTTCTTGATGCCCAGCTTGTAAGGAGGGATCCCATCTCTGTTACAGGAAATGAACAGAACGATCGGGTTAAGATGTACGCTGGCCACCGGCGAGTATCGGTATCCAGCTGGCAGGGAGAGCATCCCAACCGCTGTCATCAGCACGACGAGGCTGGGGAGACGTGGACAACAGGTTGGCGTGACGTTGGCGCTGTGGGGGGAGTGACATGCCAATGGAGGGTTAAGACAGCTCCACTTCGATGACCGTTTAGAAACGGCCTCCTTTTAACCGGTTCCCAGAATGTGTCGGGGGTCTGTGTTGGGACATTTCCACCGTTAGGCGCAAGCCCAGAACCCCTTCACTGACGAGGTGAATGATGCGTGCCACGGCAGCCCACCAACACCACGGACGCCTCAGCAGAGCCGGGGGGGTTAAACAGTTAAGGGATACAACCTGACACCAAAACAAACCTGCTAAGAGAGACACTTCAGGAAAAACAGACTCAAGTGTCCCTCAATTAGACACACACACACACAGCCAAACATGACGGCCAACAAAAAACGATCATACTTTAAGCCATGGGAGGAACAGGACTCCAACTAATTTTAAATACTTACATGGAGCCCTGCTCTATTTGGTTCAGGAAGCCAGAGTCTTTTCCTCTTTCGTTACTAGCGACGATGGCAGTAAACAATAATTGCTTATTATTTCAGTTACCAGCAATGCAGAGGCTACACTTGAGCAAGCTGCCATTTAAGCTGGGCCAATTATCTCAGCCCCCTTTTTAGAGGGGAAGCGTGTGACCTAGCCCAAATGTGGTTTCTCTCTGCTGCTTTGAAATCTCGCACCCGTGCCGTATACGCGTGCCCTGCCATCTTCATTTGGCAACGGCTACGCAGCGGCTCTCTGATCTCAGCAACATCAAAAGGCTGGTTTGTAAGATAAGGTAATGTTTGAAGTTGGCGCTGGACCGTTCCCCTGCGCCCAAGTAAATCCATAAATAAGATATAAGCCAAAAAAAAAAAAAACCCTACCCCTCCTAAGCTTTATCTAGAAACAGGATTCAAATTTGCACCCTGCCTTTTAACTGCAACAAAAAGACATACTAATCAAATTGTCCTCCCAACAAAAGGAAAAACATCCCCCCCCCCCAGTGGTGAAAATGGGGACAGCAGAGGCGACCTCGCTGGAGTTGAAGCCCCTCAAAGTCCCCCCACCCTCACTAACTCAGCGGGGTGCGGTCGATGGGACGAGCACATCTCAATCTGAGATTAGCGCCGTGCACATCAGCCAGGAAACTGGCAAAGCTCTCTAGGGCCTTACAGAAAGTACTTATCGGTGAGTTGGTGGGGAGGAACGGTGGAGACACGAACCAAGAGTTAGGCTAGAGAGATGACAACTACATTTTTCCGCCAGACCAGAACAGCGAGAAGCAGATAGGATAATTACCACAATTAACATTTCATCTTAAAGCCCTCAGTTGCTAACTGTTTACTTTAAGCAAGTTACCACCCACCCCCCTTGTCGATCTCAGGTCTCTGCCCTTGGCAGAATATTAATCCCACCTCCCCCAGCAGTTTAATCAGGCCACCCTCTCCATGAGCTCTGCTCGGCCTGTGATGGCCACCCCTTTATGGTGGCAACAGAAACAGCCCCCCCCCTTCATGGAGCCTGCTTTACGGGGATCTCCTATTCACTTGTGCAAGTCATTTTCAAAGCAGCCAGCCACCCTCTTATCCCCCTAAGCTCCCCTCGTCTAACAATAGGCTGAAAGCGATTCAGTTAAGCCTTTCATCCTCCATGCACTTTATTTCTCACTCCCAGCACTCAGTATGCACTGCTACAATTGGCACTGGTGTTTTTTTTTTTTTTTTTTTTTTTTTTAGAAAGGGGGTGGGGTTTGCATTGGCCAGGGCCTTAGGGTGCTCCAATCCCAGGTGACTTGTCCTGAGGTCCAGAAGCGAGTGGCTCAGTGACACATGAGCTCACCACACTGGACCGGATAGGCGGAGATCAAACTGCCATGTGACTAAGACTTCTTTCATTCGCTGCCAGCGTTTCTCAATGAGACTGTCTTAAGGCCCGAGTGGTGATTTCCCAGTACTCCTCCATGGAAAACAATTCAGTCATAAAAACAGGTATGGGGGGGTAATGTTTATATTCTTTAGAGAGGGGCAACACCACCCATATGACATTCTTCTGTTACACTTTGCAAATGACTTCAAAAGACTCCATCTAATGGATTTCCCAGAGTTTTCCCTAAAAGGACACTGAACTTGCAAACAAGAAAATCCATCACAAATGAAAAGCACCAACAGTCACATAGCTAGTGAGGCAGTAACATATGTTCCCAGAGTCACCCCACCCCCACCTAGAGGGTCCACCAAACACCCAAGTTCCCACCCAAAGTAAACATTGCTAACATTATCAACAAGTCAACGACTTGGACGAAGAAATAACTTATTCTCACCAGGCCAGTGCAAAAGCAAAATAATGAGCCTCATGTAAAATAAGTTAACATCAAATCAAGAGTTCAGAGTCACATCAAAGCTGGTGTACTAAAAAATAGCCACGTGGGTTTGAATGCGCTGAAGACTGCGTTGGAAACGAGTGCAGCATGTCATCCAGGCGGACTGAGGAAGAGCTAAAGCCCAAATATACTCCCAAGGAGAACAAACAACCTTTCTGTACGAGGCTTAGAACACAAGCGCCATCGCTAAGCCCAGGGAAGCACGGACCCGACCTCCAAAGCAGCCTGCGAGGAGCACGCTAATGGGCCAACTCCAAAACAAACGAGCCTTCTCCCAACGCCAAGTGCCATCGCACATCAGCCCGCCTCGCAGCCTTCTCACACGCCTAAATATAACATCTGAGAGGCTGCACGCCGCCGGGGGTCGCGTCTATCTCTCATTACCCGCTTCAAACAATGAATCATGAAACGCCACCCAAAAGGGACTAGGAATAAAATGTTTTGGGGGGGGGGGACAGTGGGGAGGGAAGGCTTTCAACATCTGCTCCTACGAGACCACGGATATATGTTGACCTTTACCCACCATCTAAAGCGGGTGCCAAATGAGGCGACTTCTCTCACATTCCAATCACCGTTTTTTTTTTTTTTTTTCCTCCCCTGGCAAAACAAAACTGGCACAGGACTAAAGGGTTATGAAGAAGTGGGGACGAAGATTTTTTTTTTTGTTATTGTTTAATGAATGCTGGAAACCAGGTGGCAAATTAGGAAGAATAATTACCCCCCCCCCCAGCCAGTCTGAAGATACCGCATGTCGTGTGATCGGATGGCTCGGAGCGGCCAGGGCAATGGCACACTTACACGCTACTGTCCGTCATGGACATGGAGTCGTCCGTCATGGCGTCACTGGAGATCTCGCTGTCGTTGGCGCTGGTGGCGGGGGCGAAGACGTACCCCGAATTGACATGATAGGGGTTTGCCGGGTCTCCACGTTTGTGTGATCTTTAAAAAGATGGGGGGTAGGAGGGCATTACTTTCATGCATATGTATAAATACACACACATCTCCATTCTAAATAACTTAGGAGAAACTCTGAAGAACATACACGTAGAGGCCTTTAATCTCCCCAAACAAGAGCCTTTGTTTTCAGCTTGCGAGGGTCTACAGATTTTAATAATTAGAACCGCTTCCACAAGGCTTCAGGGCCTGAGGAATGTGACAACACGCTCTGTGGGGGTTTCCCCCACCCCTCTCCCTTTCATGTTCCCCTGGCACAGGCAGAGGTGGGCCACAGTTAAATGAGCAGCACAGCTGTGTGAAAGGACAGTGGCTATCTCTGACTTTGTTTGTGCAAGGCCCCAGGTCCAGCACTTTTCCACCTTCTGAAGCCTTCGTTGTCTTCCCCCACCTCCTTCCGCTATCCCCCCACTTTTACCGCTTCACCCTTCATGTCTGAGCCCCTCCTCCTCTTCTTCCACCCATCATACACTCCAGAAACCTTCCCTCCTCCCATCAAACTCTCTCTTTCTGCTCTCCTGCTGTGATGCATTGCTATTTCACTAGTGGGGGGGGCGGGTGAAAACTTGAGCTTAAAGCTTGGGCAAGGAGTGAACCAGAGAGCGAGGGGGGGTTAGGAAGAGCGAGAGAGAGAGAGAGAGGGGGGAAGAAAACAGAGAAAGGGGGAAGAAGGGCCTCCTCTTTATGAGAATGCCTACTGCCCGGAGAGCTGTGAGGAGAGACACAGCATGACTAAAGCCTTAGGCCCCAGCTCAAACCTGACCTTTGGAGGTTCTTGCAAAGAGTCAGGTATTTAGCACAGCTGGGCTCACATTCTTCCCTTCTTTCTTTCATGATCACACCCCCCCCCCCCTTCCTGTCTTTCCCTTCTCTGCAAAGCATACTTAGTCTCTGTCAGAGGGATTTTTTTCAATAAGGGGAGATAAAAGCAGTAGGCGAATGGGGGGGGGGGGTATAAAAATCGTAAGTAAGGGAGAGGTGGTGGAACAGCCATGTTGGTGGTGGCCCTTTTGGAATGGGTGGATTCTAATGGGGGTGGGGGGTGGGGGTGTGGAGGGGAATCTGAGCAGTGGTGAAATTAGTTCCACATGCTTCAGATGGAAATTTAGTGACAGAGTTGGTGTGGAGCACAGAGAATGGGGGGGGGACAATTTCACTCCAGAAAACACTGATCACACGAAGTGACTGAAAGAATGCCATGTCAACAACATTACCCCCCACCCCCCTAAGAATGACTATATCACGAGAACTGGTAACTAACACCCAACGACCCTGAAATGTTCTATGCCTTTGAGGGACTCATTTCCTGCAAGTAGCTGAAGCCAGAGGCCCACTTGCCACACGGGGTTAATGTCCTGGGATGTGTGAGGAGTAAAGGAATATGCACGTTTTGTTTCCTTCAGCTATTATTCCCCATCTCACTGCCAAGATATTTCATTCATGCACCCAAAAGCAGCTTGAATCAATGATTTCAGGTCAGTAGCAATATATTGCATAGAAGCTAATATTTAGCCCCTGGTTAGCATATCCCTAATATTCCTAGGAGGAAAAAGAAAGCTCACTTCTCAGTAATTGTACCCAGATGTGGTTTTAATGAATGGCAAAACCTAGGAGCACTGACTCTGTAACCCCTCTGACAAACAGCCATGCATGAACTCAACTGTAGATTAAGTACGCCGTGCAGAAAAAGCGGCTCGTAGTGGTCAGCAAGACAACATCTGAGAACATATCTTAAGAAACGGGCACTAATGCTTTCCAGAAGCATCTCGCTATGAGAACAGTTGGCACTCTGTCAGTGTGTGTGTGTGTGTGTGTAGGGGGGGGTAGAAAACAAGGTTATTTTCTCCCTGAGCTTGTTTTATCCACAACATATCAAGCCTATGCGCAATACACACATCTTGGCCTTATTTACAATTCCGAGGAAAGGAGGAGCGTCTGACTTAGAACTCTGGAACGGGATCACACATTTCGATACAGGTCAAGCCAGACTCGGTCTCTGAACTCGCAATGCGAGATGAGCCCGCATGCAAGACGATCTGTGGAACAATTTCAAAGCACAGGAAACTCGCACGAGCCAGCAGAGGGCTGTGTGCTAGACACCATTTACTTAAAAGGAAGACCATTTCCATTGATGTTTTTCGCCCCTGCCAACTAATGCGGGAAGGTGAGAACACAACGTGAACAAACCCCAAATTTTTTTCCCTCCTCTTTCCATTTACCAGACATACCAGCACGAGTTCCCAAGACGAAATATTCAGCTAAAACTTTATCTAGACAAGATCATCATTTCAATGCCAGAGATCGATTACGACAGTAAATTCTTTAACTTTAAATGAAGCTCATCATCTGCAAGTGTTCTCTGTGACTTACAGAAACCGTCAGTACATATTTAGCTACAATAAACATAAATGCCATTAGATAAAAATCAAATTGTCAGTTCGGAATACAGCAGCAAGCAATAGTGATTTAGTCATTTTTGCGAACAGTATAAACTACCATCCAGTACATCCATTACAAATTTTAAAATAAGTTATCTTCATCAGTCTTACCTATAGCCATTCTCCAGGACCTCTGCTGTCCTCATGGACATGGTTGCCCGCAACGCTTTTGTTGATAGTCCCACAACAGAAGCCAAAGCTTTGGCTTTCAAGTCGTTACAACTCCACTCCTCTTCCTCGTTCAAAGTGGGCAGATAGCCACACATCAACTTGAGGCTCCCCAGACCATTGTGATTAACATAAGCGGGATTTTCACACCCGGTGCTCACAAATTCGAGGTATATGTCAGATGTTAGGAACATCTGGTAGGCATTTTCCTCCATCGTTGATTGAATCTCAGTCTGTGCTTGGTCAAACATGGCAGAGTCTATCTGTTGCTTCTTAATACTATCCTTAATGTAGGTTTTAGTAGCAGGTTTCAGCTGTTTGGCAACAATGCTGTTGTTCTCAATGTACCGTTTGTAAATAGCTTTGGCAACTCGATGTGTTTTGGTATCCTTGAGGTCCATTTGCCTGAAACCATTGCAGGCGAACCAGAAGTCCAAAGTATCTACACATTTCTCCCGCTCCAAGAAGGTCCTGAAGAGATGAGCACCGTCCTGGTCCCCTAGAAGAGAATGCAGAGACTTGGTCCACCGGGCAAGTGGAGAATCCGGAGATGCACTTCCTTCGGGTTCTCCAAGTCCATCCTCGTTCCTCCGCGGCGTGGAACCGAGAGGAGCGGCAACCGATTTAGCCTTATTCTGGGGTCTCATCATGGCAGATTTGTTGATACTGTGGCATGGTGTCTCTCCCTCTTCCCCCGGGACCGGAGGACGAGGGGCATCTTCTCTGAAGCTAGTGCCGATGTGGTCCGTAAGCGCCCTGCTCATGGCTCTAGCTCCTGTTTCCTTGTGTGCTGTGAGCCTCTTCTGAGCTTGACTGTAATCTCCTCACTCTCTTAAATCAGCAGGGGACCTTCTCAGCCCCTTCTTCTCTCTGAAACAGAAAGTATTGATCTAATCAAAAACAGAACCGCCTCACTTCAAAGAGAGATATGAAGTACACAGTCTCTTGGACCCTCACACATTTACAAAAAGGAAGAAAAGAAGAGGAAAAAACTCAAACTAGGTTTATCTAGCAAGCCGAATTTCACCAACTCCAAGACTACAGGCAGCTGTAATCGTACTACTGTGTCTCTGCTGTGAGAAATCGCACACAAATTGTATAAAAGTCGTCACCGTACGAAAATACTGTAAAGGATTTCGTACGGATACACTGAAACAGGCATCCAATTAAGGCAGGGCAACAGCTACGGATAATTAGTCATTAACCCGACACACAGTCCACAAACTACCGTGACCGTGCTTTAGTGTTCAATTATTTGCAAGAAGTAGCAAATACACATTCCAAGATAAGGACGAAAAGACAACTCGGCAAACCTTTAGTATGCATGTAAAGGAGAGAAAGACGGCTATGGCTACAGTAACGCCTTGAAGAACGCTGCTAGCCCTCACACACACAAAAAAGAACCACTTCGGCTTGGCATCCTGTACAAATAATCATTAAAACAAAACGTAGCCAAAGAACACACAGGTCTAGTGGCGTTAACCAAAGCCACGGACGCCAGCACGAGGGTAGCATAAAATGACAAGGAAGCGCGGAGCGACAGAGCACAGCGACAAATGACGGCTGACACGAACCTAATATAAAACTAGTTTAACAGCTATCGGGACTCTACCAGGAAAGAAAACGTGATGCAAACTCCTGAAAAAAGCCGATAAAATATCATGCGACCCATTAGATAACACCACAGACGTAGATATGTTCCCTCCTCGGAGTGGAGCGCAAAACGAGATTTCATTGCGATTACCTGTTCACTTATACGAACAGACATGGAGCGAAGATTAGTACATTCAAGTAAATCGAGATGATTATCCACGCTGTTTCGTCGCCGTAGCGATCCCGGCTTCCCGGCTATTCCTACGGTGGGTAAAAACTACAGATCACATACCACTGTGCAGCCAGATCGGGGTAAACTGATGGAAAAACAATTTTTAAAAAAAAACACAAAAAAACCTCAGGTTTTACTTTCCGTTTTTTTTTTTTTTTTCTCCGGAGAAATATCAGAAATCCACCAAAAACAATCCCCGGTGAAAGCAAGGATAATCCGACAAAAGGCAGGAATGCGAGAGGCGACTGGACGTGTTCATCAAGCCCATGTGAGTCCTTAGTGCGACGAGGATGTAGCGATGTACCCCCGTCCCATTGAAGAAGTGACCCCGAATCACGGAGGCAGCTCTTTTTTTTTTTTACATCACAGGGGGTGTCAGAGTCTTGAGGAGGGGGGAGCTACAGCCCATCGCATACAATCCCACTTCTCTAAAGTCGCCCTCCCCCTTAGAGATGATCAAGCCTACGGATGGAGCATGTCCCCAAAGCCGACAATTCATTTCGCCTTTCTAATCTCCTGCTATGGAAGAGACACTCAGTGAGCAGAGTCGGACGCCCCGAGGTGGCTGAAGGAGCGGATCAGAGCAGGCGACAGAGGGGCCATCGGCGGGATCAGACGTAACAAACTTACCATCGATCCATGAGTCTGCGCCTTCACACATGCAAAAAAAAATAAAATAAAGTAACTCACAGCTTCCACCAATCCACACTCCTCATGCGTGCCTTTTAGAAGCGTATTTTTTAACAGAAGGGGAATTCAAACGCAACTTTTTCTCCAACCCCCCCCCACCCAAAAAAAAAAAAAAAAAAAAAAAAAAAAAAAAAAAAAAAAAAAAGAAAACCAAGCGCCACTCCCCCCCCCCATGACTCCCTTTAACAAGCGTATTTTTAAAAAAAAGGGAAATCAAAAACAACCTTTTCCCCCCCCCCCCCCCCCCCAAAAAAAAAAAAAAAAAAAAAAAAAAAAAAAAAAGAGAGAGAGAGGAACCCGTTCGGCTTCCCTCTCCAGGTAGAGATCTCCTCCAGGCTATTCCAATACGAACTGGGCTCAGGGTTTAACTGCCGACATCAAAGGAAGAACCCGACCGCCTCGTCTCGGAAGGTACATAGTAAACAATAGCTGCAGTTCACCCTTTAAAGACAGCCGTAAACCGATTAGTTTGCTTAAACCGGACACTGAATAAGCCAGTAATGTATATCAACCGCGGGATAATGACAGCAAGCGAAAGTAGTAAGAAAACGACCCCGAAGATTTTTTAGCTTCAATTTTTAGAACAACAAAGTTGTTACTAAGTTGCCAGGACCTTATCAAAGACTAGCGATCTCGAGCCAACTCCCCGAGGCTTTGGAACGTCAGAAGTAAGTGATCTGCCGCCCCAATGGCATTATCCCTGCGATCCTTCTGTTGCTACATAAACTTTAACGACGTACGCCTGCCTTCTTGCATATTTCTGCAGTTTAACTCTCTCAATTCGGGAGCGCACAGGGAAACCTGTCGTGAAATTCCACAGTTTTTTTTTTTTTTAAATTGACTTAATAGCACCCACTGTCACAAATATACCTTTAGAGATACGAAAAGCCCTAAACGTTCCCGAAAACGCACACCTGCTGCTTTTTTTAATTTTTATTTTTTAAATAATAAAGTCACAAGAGTAGTAAAAAGAAAACGACCAACATTCTAAGTTCAGGCTGCCTCCAGAAGTCAAAAGGCGGTACACGCGGCGGCCTGACGTGTGAATTACACAATTCAACGTACATCAGAAAGAACACTTAACTACCATAAAGCAAATTAATTAAAAGTGGCTCACTTGAGAGGACAGAAAGCCGCTTCCTGTATTTTTAAACTCGGGATGGTTCTCCTAGCGTCATTGCCGGGATCTTTAAGGCAAGATGAGACACTGATCTTACCCCGCACTACTTCAAAGACTATATTGTTCCTTTGATGTTGAACATCAACTTTAAAGACTGAGATATAGTTAAATAAATGAATAAAAACGGGTAATAACGCGAATCAAATCTGGCAATATGTGTACTGGACAATGGACTTGTAAAGTAAGGTGGCAATAAAGAATTTACAGCCTCCTTAAGAAAACAGTCAAGAATACTCATTTGTTACATAGTGACACTAAAAATAATTAATGGAAAGAATATGGTGTTCGTGTAATGTGGCGTGCAAAAATTTAAATATTTATAAAGAATTTTAACATAATTACTTCTTAAGTAGTTAACTACCACGCCACCACACAGTTCAGGCCTTGATACTACCACCAGCTGGTCGATTTTTCGCTTTTTTCCTAAATGGGGCTGACACATTGATGTTTCCACCGTTCATATGTATGTAGGAATGGCATTTGCATGGTGACATTCTCCAAATTCTACTATTTATTTACTTGTTGGCTTGGGACTAAGACAAATCATTTGAGAATGTTTGAAAAGAAATGTCTTAAATCATAAGTTATACTATCTTTGAAAAACTGCTAAAATGGAACTTTCCTCTGAAGTATCTCCACAAGGGGTAAAATCAGCAAAACTGAATGGGAAGGCTGTTACACGTTACTTTAAAATATGTGATCTAAGACATCCAGGATAATATTCTGTCAGACAGCCATAACGAAATAGGTTGCAAACAATCACCAGGACCACAAGAGACAGGAAGTTATAAGTCTACTATCAGATGCTGGAGTCACCTTACTGCCACGTGGCCCACACACTTATCCAATCATTTATTTATTAATTTTTTTTCTTTCATTGATATATTTCACCTGTATAAAATTTTTAATCACTCATGTTGTAATAAGACTTCTATGCAGTCACAGTTTACATGCTTCAGTACAACTCTATCAGGAAAGAAATGTTTATAAACATATGTAAAGTGTACAAATACTTTTAAGTGAACCTATTTACAACACATTTATACTACAAATGCAGACTGCTGTTAGGCAATGTGTGTGACACGACTATATCCAGTGATCAGATTTAAAGTGCCTTGGACATCCGTCAAGGAAAAGTCAACATTTGAGAATGAAATGTTACCGATGTTGGGAAGTCAGATTGCCCTTGCATCATACCACCCCATGGTAGTCTGGAGTTTGCCTAGTCGTTTTAATTCTGCAAAAAAATTATGCCTCAGTCTCTTTCTTGTACCCAGTATAACAATACTTCAGACCTAGCACTACCCAGACAGAATGCTATTTATAAAATGAACGCTCAAGACAAGGCAGACTAATTAAAGAGCTTGACTTGACACCAAGTGGCTGTGGGTTCAAGTCCTAGATTTGAATTGAAAAAATATTCATTTGTGTCAAGTGCAAAAAGCTAAATCATAACACTAAGCTGGTTCTGCTGGGTGAATCACATGCATGGAAGATGCGGTGAAATAATTTACAGTATAGCTACACTCATGTAACAGAACAGTTTAAATGTTTAAAATAAAGGCCGTGACGCCATTGTACATGAGTAGAATGACAGACGACATAAGGTTCTGTATGACCACAGTATTTATTTTCATGGTATTCCTGCAGTGACAGTCTCGGGGGAACAAGTACCCACTAGGTAACATCACTTACGCATGTGTGTTATTTTTTGCTCAAAATCCATGGCTTGGTCCATTCTTCCAGCCTAAAGATATTACCTGTGGCATCGGAACGAGGAATTGACCAGATGGTGTGCGATCTGAGCAAAACCATGGACATGACAGACCTCCTTGGGCTGAATCTGGCATCAGCTAGCGAACGGAACTTACGGAAGAAACAAATAATGCTCGTCTTTGCAGAGCAGATATATGTGACCTACACATCATTACTACTTTTCCCCTGACAAAGCCTTTGTAGCCAATCCTTGGTAGAGAGAAATATTTTATGTTCCAGGCAAAGGAGGAAGGAAAAAAGAGAAACTGTCGCCTGAAAGCTCGCTCCCATCACTGTGAAAGTCCTTGAACTAAAAAGACGATAGAGTTACTCTATAATGCATGGCACCGTTTGCAACTTTCGTTCAGTGTAAAATATACTGTGATGCAATTATTTGCAAACACATGATGGTGATATTTTGGAAAACTCTTAAGGATGTTTGCTACCCTCCTGTGACTCCCCCTACCTGTGACTGCGTCAAAAAGTGGATCTAACCGGGATAATGAGCTGGTTAAGTATGAGGTAAGTTCCTTGGCGTGATGCCTTTAGAGGTAAATCATTTTCAGGATGTGTTACTTCTTAGGCGAGGAAATGAGACTAAAACTTTAAGAAAACTATGTAACTGGGATTTCTCTTTCTGCCGTTGACTGCGACTCATTCTTTTCAAATGCTCCCCTAATTTCTGCCGAAGTATGTTTTCATTATGGTTTTCATGCAAATCCCACAATCCAGTCTCTGCAGCATTCCATAAAGTCATTCTGTTAGTATGGATTGATGACTTTGTCTGGGATTGAGAAGCAGATTTCCAAAAACCCATTTCCAAATTTAATGTTATGTGTTTATTTGAGGAGCGTGACATTGATGTGTGGATATGTGAGAACTGCTTAGATGAGCATGCAAATGATGAAAGTTACCCAAAATGTAAAAGTTCTTTTGAATTAGCGTGTCAGTTACCGCCTGGTTCTGTCCTGTATGGAAACAGCTTGGATAAACTGAATTGACAACTCTTAAGTAGTATGGATAAACTCAAGACATTTAGATGATCTTCTTATGTTTATTTTATTGAAGTTTAAAATAGTCTACAATCCATGTGTAATTTCTTATTTTATTCATTGAGACAAATGCAGTAGTGCTGCTGCTTTATAAATTTAAACCTAAATTTATCACTGTTTAAGTATTTTGGGCTAATTGCTCTATTACCTTTTACATCAGTAATCAAGTTTAGTTGCCTGTTTAAATATGCATTCTTAATTATGCTACTTGATGAATGACTGATTTTACAGAGGATCCTGATTAGCCACCTTTATTTTAGTGATGGGACAAATGAGGCTTTAAAACCCATGGTGAGTGGGAATATCCTGATTTTACTAATTAATGCTAGTGAAAGTTCCAGATATTCCCACCCACCACAGGTTTTTAAGGCTCATGCAGTGCCAGCACTGATTGGTTAGTTTAGGATATTGCCACCCACCACAGGCTTTGAAGCCTCATTTAGCGCCAGCATCAGTTGGTCACTTCAGAATACTCTGACCCACCACAGGTTTTGAAGCCTCATTTAGCACCAGCATCAAATGGTTAATTCAGAATACTCCAACCCACTTCGGGTTTTGAAGCCTCATTGAGCACCAGCATTGATTGGGTAATTCAGGATATTCCCACCCACCCCAGGTTTTGAAACCTCATTCAGCACCAACATTGATTGGTTAATTCAGAATACTCTGACTGATCATCTGTACATCTTTTAGCATCTGTGGACTAATATAACTCAAGTGTTGAAACACTGATGGATAGAAAATACCAAATATATCAGTCACATAAGAGGATAATTTTGCCAGAACCAGGGTACTTGACTTATTAAATGAGAAAAAATTCAATAAGACAATGTATTTTACTTAGAAAACGTGATAAATTATCATGTCAGGCAAATCTTACTGCTTTTGCTGACCTGTATAAACTGCAGAGTTTGGAGTAGATGTCCTACTTTTTTAAGAAGGACTCCAAAGTTACTTATATACTTAAACCAGTCTCAGATAAGTTTGTGTAAATCCCTTGATGCTGCCTCTCACAGCCTGTCAGGACCACACAATCAATAAGTTATCATGGCAGAAGACTAATGACTGACTTTTTCAGCGTGTCGTTTATCTGAAGGAAAGAAACAAAATGAAAACCCAAGCCATGTATTGGAATGCTATAGTTACATTTGTGTGGGGAGTCTGCCGTGAAATATCCCAGTGGACCAATTGATGTTAACCTTTTTTTTTTTTTTCTTTCACATCCCTTGTGTGCGTCATTGCTGTTTTGCAGGAAAATTGCCTTCTTTGAGAGGAACAGTTCCAGACGATTGGAGCAAGGCCTGGCTAGTTGTTGGGCCACAATAATAAAAAAAAAAAAAACAGCTAAGTAGCAGGTTAATGAGGGCAGTGTGAGCATGGGGGGGTGCTGAAGGATAAAAGCACATGTCACATGCCAGCTAAACGGTGCCATTTCCGTACGTGTATAAACCTGTGCCGTCTTTTTGAATGTAATAAGCTTAGGACACATGATTATGAGTGAGGACGTAATATGTCATTTACAAGCACCTAATGGAGTATTCGGTCGGCGTAATTCAAACCAAATCGAAACTGCATGTAAATCCAAAATCAGTGAGAATAGAGAGTGGAATAAAGATTTAATCTAGCGAGTCTCAGCTCAAACAAATGTAATATTGTGTTTTTGGAGTGCCGGGCGGGGATAGCGAGTGCTCGTGCGTCAGCGTTGCCATAAACAGCAATAAAATGAATCTGAAAAGTGTGTCCGCAGCCTTTGAACCAGCCCTGTGATCAGTTACTGCTCTCAATTATTGCATTGTCCACTTCCCCTTTCAGCCTGGCGTTAAACTCTTAGCCATTTGCTTTGAAGTGATTATCCCTTCATCTCAAGCCAGACTGAAGAATTTTTGAAGGACAATAGAAAACTAAGGGGGGAGGCTTATGACAATTATGGGGGGGGGGGGGGTTGTAGAGAGGAGCCTGAATGTCCATTTCTTACAGGCACAAGTGGGTGGGGGAGGGGGTTAGGGCTGGACCTGAGGTTCGACCAACAGCAGTAATATCTTTCGTTTTTCTTTTTTTAAACATATATTTTGCTTTAAGAAAATAATCGCTTATGCTGCTGAAATAAATGGGGCAGCTAGGAGACAATTCTGTAAAAGTAAATGTGGCGGGGGGAGTGAGAGAAGAAGGCACAGACATGACAGCAGGGAGGGTGGTGCTGCTGCTGGGGGGGGCGCAGAGGGTGAGAAGAGAAGGAGTGCATTTGTCAGCAGAATCAGATGGCATGCAGGCAGCAGGCGAAGATACAATTAAAGTGTGGAGTTAAGACGGGCTTTGAAGTTGGACATGGTACATAACACCCTTAAAGTTAGAAAAGGCTACCATTCATCAGCCTGTTATGGGCTGTTAAGAGGATCTAGTTAAAAGGGCCAATTTGAAAAAAATAAACTTTAATTTTAACTTGAAATGGTGTCTAAATAAGTATGGAAGTGAGTGACGAGAAAAGCATCACTACTGAAACATATTCTGATTAAAGTGATTTTTGCTGGGGTGGCATTGCGTGTGGGGGTCAAGGGGTGTCAACACAAAAGATTATTTATTGCTTTCTCTCTCTCTCTCAGTCTCTGGTGTGTGTGTCCGTGTTTTTTTGTTTTAATCCTGTTTTGCGGTGACTTTAAAGTTTAACAATATACAGAAACAATGTCTAATGTGGATGCTAATCCCTTTGGTCACAAACCCTTTACATCTGTGCTAACGAAGCCTTATAATGTGGATTTCATTTATTCCCCATTTTGGCCTCTGTTTTCTTTATTTATTTAGTTGGTGCAGTTTAAAAACACATGTGAAAAGCTTTACTTTTCAATATTTATTAATGCCCTGAGAAGGGTCCCCGGATTATTCCTCTGCATTCAATAAAAAGGACCCGGAACTTCGGAGTACAGTAATTAGACCCGACTGCAGTGAAGACTGTGGCCATCTGGGGTCTGTGTTCTCACAGTCGAACCAAGAATCCTGCATTTTTGAACAGTAAGCAAACAAAAAGACAATTCGTACCCGACAAGCCAACTTTAAAAAATGCTTAAAGGTTTCTTCTTCTTCCTTCGCGGCGTTTGCTTTGTCTACCGTGTCCTCAAGGTGATCGTACTGATATGGTATTTTCTGTATGATCTATATAATATGTAGGGTTTTGGTGAATTAGCAATAAACGCATGACTATCACAATTTCCCTTAAAATGCCAGTCGTTCTGCAGCTGTGGAAATGTTACAGAGCACTCTTGCCCTAGGCTGTTGCCAGACCGGCCGATATATACGCCTCTCAGTGCCAGAATTACAGGTCACGATCAACAGTGTAGAATGTGTCATACCCATGGTTGTGCTTTTGGTGCAAATCTTTGGAGTTTCATGGAGGGAAGGCAAGGTCAATGAGTCACTGTCAGACACAAATGTTAGCTCTTATTTTTTTCTTCACTGGGAACATTAATTTGAACTCAAACATAACTGGGCATGAAGGGCGATGTCTGTAATCTCAGCTCATGAAAGATATTGCTCTACTCAGCAGCTCTGCACTTGGTGTGGATTGGCTCAACTTCCATGTGGGGACGAACAGCAGGCGGATACCAGACACGTCTCGCTGGTCCTCGGAAGTGACACAGCAGCCGTACCTCCGCGGGCCACGTGACGTAGAATGAGGGTGGTCGCAATGGCGAGGGAGACAATGCTGATGGTGCAGCCTTACCAAGCAGAAAACCAGGCATGGCCAGCAAGGTACGAAGTCCCCTCGTCCCCGAAAGCGGCCCTGGAACATTTTTCGTGCTGCAACAAGACAGAATACATTGAACCAATAAAAATAAAACACAAAATGATATGCTACAAAATCTCCACTCTAGTATCGACCAAAGTCTACAAGAAGCTCCTGTACTAAAGCTCCAGTGAAGCAACATTGAGGTGGTGACGTGCAGACGTGAAATGCTACCTCCTTCATATTTTCTACATTTTCAGGAATCATACCCTCATACACAAATATAACAGCTGACTGAAATCACAATCAACAAACATAGTATTTAAATACCAGTGTTCACACAACAATTTTTGTACTGCTTCTAAATAAACAATATTTATCAATTCAATTTCTTTGAAAACATTTTTTGCTGTTGTTTTTAGAACAGAAATATTGCAGCTGCTGTTATTACTATTAATAATAATGATAATTACAGAGGTGCCACATTAATTCCTTCACCAGTGCTGCTGTAACCGCATGCATGCATGGTGATAATCTCTGGCTGGCTTATAAAAAAATCCTCCTATCTTCAGTCACCTGCTTATTTTCATCCGTATGGATCCTGAAATATCACTAAAGAATGCTTATTCTGCTGACGCATCTTTGACAAGTTTATTTTTTTCTTTTTCTGAGCGATGCGGGTCTACTTTATTCATGGGAGATTTCGCAAAGCAGAGACGGGTGCCTCTTAATGTTTCCACTCGTATCTCCCACATCCCCCAAAATACGACTGTTTCCTGGCAGCATAATTGGTGCATCCATGTCTGTGATGATCTTCATTTTGTGCCATGACAGTATTAAGGAAAATGCCCAATTCTGATATACGTGAGAATATATATAAACCGGAATTATGAGGTTTTTGTGTTAGAGCCGACGCAGCAATTGAATGTTAGCTGTGACCCCCCTTGTCCGGCCAGCTAGTTATTTATTTCTGCAGCGAGTTCCTTCACTAAGCGAGGCCTGTCGGAGATGAGACAGCCGAGGTGTGGGACGGGGGGCTGGTGTTGAGTTTATCTCGCCACTCCTCAGCTGTGGAAGCAATGCCGGGGATGAACTTCAAAACGCTCCGCACAGAGAGAGTGAGAAACCAGCAACAACAAAGCCAGCCGCTGCCATGTGTGGATCTCTGAGCTCGCAGCAAAGTAAGGGAAAACATTCAAAAACATTCCCAGGGAAAAAGAAAAAAAAAAAACGTACAAAGGTAGGGGAAGAAATATTCATCCAAAGAAACCATGATCTCCCCCAAAACTAAAGTTGAAAAAGAAGGTTTTGACCTTCCAAATGAGCTTTTGTGGCCAAATTTTACCCTAGATTTCTGGAATGCAACAAAAACAGGGCACCTGGATTTGCTATTACTCATCAAAATCTACCATCAAATACAATAAACGAATGAACAATAGACAAATTGCTGTCAAACAGACTGATGTCTTGGCCCTTATTAATTTCAGTTCACAAACCCTCCATCTGTGAATTGGTAAGTGAACATAAGCCCTTCTGTACATCATATTAGCCATTTAGGGAACAGCCTCATTAATAACAGATGCATACATCTATGCAGGATGGAAAAGGATGGCATGGAGTCAATGGTCAGATGGCAGCAGTGTTGAAATGTGTGACAATATGGATGAAGGATTGAGTTTCCCAAGCATTTTTCCTCTCAGAGATGCAGAAATGCCTCTGATTAACCACCACACCCTCGAGATGATCTGTTGTGGCTTTTCATTGTTTTAATAATAGTTATAATAATTTTATGATCCTGTTTTTCTAGATAATATTGTAGGTATTTTGTGTTTATTGTGAATGTAGTGTAGTTGTTGTTTTGGTGTTTGTTTAGTCTTGTTATTGCTAGATGCCCGTCTTGTGTCCGCACCAACATCCAAGCCAAATGCCTTGTACATGCATATGTGTTTGGATATGATCAATAACCAGTTCATTATTTAAGTAACAGAGCCTAGCACACTATTAAGACACTTTGTTAAAACCACGGACATTAGATTGAAACTCCTTTCAACAAAAAATAATTTCAGCCTAGTATATAATTTCATCAATGAAATGTCTACAGACCTTTAAATTTGACATGCCCATTATTATTGTGCAAATATGTTTTACTTGCTGATACTTATAGATGGCAATGTTCACTAATAAGACTGAATTAATAAATTCAGATTTGTGGTTGTTCAGTTATTTTTCTGGAAGGTCTGCTTTTTTCCTAAATAGGATGAAAAAAGATGGCAGAGAAAACTGAAAAAAAAAAATCGTGCCATATGGCACCATGACACGTAGGGGTGAGTCAACACAAAAAGAGGCTCCGCCCCCTGCCTCTTATGGGTTTGTTTTAAAATGCAAATGAGTCACCTGATCACTGATTATCCCTATGGCCCACATGAAAGGAGAGGAACAACAGTCGCTAATTTCCTCCTTTGACCTTTTAAACTCCTGCTTGAATTTCACACAAACATTGATGTCTGGGCTCGGCAGCTTGTGGCCTCCAGAAGAATTCTGGTAATGGAGGGCCCATTTTTCTGGCACCAAACGTGGACCAGCCAGATAATGTTTTTATGGCCACTGTCTCCACGGTAACCAAAATCTTGGTCCAATGTCTTAATCATGTCAATGGCCAATTATCGCTGTCTTGTAAAGGAAGCAAAAGAGGACTGTAATAACCAGATATTACTGTTTATACCAAAGATGGCCCTAAATGCTATAGCATGCAAATAATCAAGCAAATTTTTTAAAACCCTTATGTATATTTTATAGTTCTAATTAATGCTTACTCAATATTTGGTTGATTTGGTTTTGTTTACTTCGGTTCAGTATGGGCTTCTTGAAACACAGACTGTGAGTTTTGAAACTGCACTATCATGATAGCCATTGCTTGACATTGTTTGGTTTGCACTCTTATGAGCAAGACTATAGGTCACTGTTTAAAAGTGGATTAGTGAAACATGCTGGCTGCCGCAGCCTTGATAACACATATCAAGCACCCTTCCTTCCAATGGAGGACTGAGCTTACGAATGATAAGAGTCGCCAAGCCCCCAAAGCTGACAGCTATCATTCATCCCCCCGTTCACTTATGGGCTGCACGATAGCCTTAGCTTATTCTATAGAGTCTCAAAATAGGTGATAGCAAGTATTGATGGTAAATCATTTACAGATGCTTGGGCTAAAACGAATCAATTGAGATTTTTCAGCCATGTCACTCAGCCTTGAAGAATCAACCAGGCAGCGTCCATCCAGAGGACCGAAAGACAACCATGGTTACCTGGTTTGAAAAAATTCATTTTGAGGGAATTTTGATTTTTAAATGAAATGTCAACAGTGTCTGCCTTTAACTATGGTCAAAGCCAGAAATGAGTCATAAATCTGTTGAGTTTAAATAGTTGTCTGTGCGGCATTATTCTCTGCATTGTTGAGTTCTGTATTTTCAGTACCCTGTACATGAAGCGAAGCTGCAGGAAGTTACTGCAGTCACTGACTACATGCTTGTGAAGAAGTGCTCAGGAATGAAACAGCACATTTTTAACATGCAGAAGGTGCTTTCGTTAAATTGCTTTGCGTGATGTTTTGGTTAGTGAGCCTAAAAATCATTCACTTCCATGTAATACTGTGGCTCTCTGATTGGCTGTAGAAGACTACACTGTGGCCTCCTTTTATTGCCACCAACCTCTTAGTTAATGTCTGGTTGAGCTGTTCCTTTGTTGCAGTGAGTAGCAATGTTGCCTCAAATGCTCAGGCCTGGGGGTTTGAATCCTGCCTCTGCTCAATGTATGTGGAGATTACAGGTTTTTCCCATGTTTCGTGCTTTTCCTCTGGGCACTCTGGTTTCCTCCTGCAGTCCAAAGCCATGCAATAAGGCTAATTGGTGTATATAAAATGGCCTCAGTGAGTGTGTGAATGCTTGTGCCCTGTGATGACCTAGCGTCCCATCCAGGGTGTACCCCAGCCTGGTGCCCTGTGATGACCTAGCGTCCCATCCAGGGTGTACCCCAGCCTGGTGCCCTGTGATGACCTAGCGTCCCATCCAGGGTGTACCCCAGCCTGGTGCCAGGTGTTGCTTTGGATTATCTCCAGGCCCCTCCGTGATCCTGACCAGGATTAGCGGTTAGAAGATGGATGGATCTATGGATGGTTGTATGGATGGGGTGTTATGAAATATTATGGAATCATAATTTAGATTGTACTCTTGCTCAGTTATATGCTAGACCTTCTTACAATGAGTATTAGAAGTAACTTGCCTGTCCGTCTCTCTATCTTCTGAAGCAACATAGGCAGGGAGTGGACCACCCTGTGCGCGATGTGTAAATAAAGATCTAATATGTTACATTAACATGAACTGGTTCATTTATAGACCTCCAACAATAGTGAAAAATGTCCATCCAATTTAATTAGAATTAATCAGCCATTTTGTTATTAAATTATTCAAGGTCTTTGAGTAAACAAGTAATCTACTTAATTAAATAACTGAAATGTCAAGATAAATCATGGCAAGAAATTAATTGGTGGCAACCAAGCCTAATGAATTAACAGTTCAGTTGGGACATAGATCATCAAGCACAATTATCATCCACATTTACTATTCTTTAATATTAGCATGTTTACTTACCAATTGTTTAATTGTTTGGCTGGGTGGCTGATTATGGCATAGATATTTTGGTTAAATCGTGGTAAGGCTTCTTTTGCAAGTGCATATTCACGTATTTCTCTAGACTTTCGTGAGCCATTAAAAGCCACTGAGGGAAAATTTCATGTATATTTTCTCCATTGACCTTGCTTGCAGGGTGCTCTTTCAAACAGCTCCAGAGTAACGGGGACAAGTGGACTAAAAGGACATAGCTATGTAGACCTTTGAAATTGTGGACTCCGTGCTCCTTTGAATACTTGCTGCAGTGTTTCGTGGGCTATTGCAGACCTCTAGTTAATGCGGCATGGGAATATTCAGGGCCCTGTGCCCCGTTAAGGCTCTCAACATATGGATAACAGTAGAGATTGTCATCATCTTGATTGGTGACCGAAAAAAAAACTATTAATGGTCTTTCTAAACAATGTGTCCCATCTCTTTGCTTGGAATATTTAGGCTGTGTAATGTAGATGCCGACCTGTCTGTGCTCAGTGCAGGGATACCTCGTTAGCGCCAATAAACAGTGCCCAAGTCGGCTGGCTGGGAGCCACAGTCCGAATTCCACAAAGAACCTGAACAGCCCTACCCAGCTCTGTTAGACAAGGCTCAGACAGGGGCTGATCGGGCTGATAAATGCTGGGTTTAGTGGAAAGGTATTTTTATTAACTGTGCCAGACATGGATATGTATGAATACATAACATTTTCCATTCGAGAAACAGTCAAATATTCACTGACTAGCATACTGACGTCTGTAACACTAGCAACTTAACAGGATTTGACTTAATCATCAAATTTAACCGATTCTTAATGCATGTCTCTGGTCTTGCATGTATGTGTAGTGACAACAAATCTTTAATTTTATCCACCTCAGACTTTGTTGATTAAATATGAAAAACTCAATTTAATCTATATGCTTTGACACAAGCATGAACTCAGGCATGCAATAGAAAAGCAATTTATTCCAAACGATGCACGTATGCGTATACACATACAAATGACTGGACAATCATACGTGCAGGGGAAGACTCGACATGAATATGGCAAAGAGGACGCAAAGGAAAATGAAGCGTGGACTAAGACACTGAGATGTTGTGAATGGTGCTGGGAATGAGCTTCCAAAGATACAAGCAGTGAGGGCGTTTATAGCGCCCTCTGTCCTCACATGTGCCCCGCCAGGTCACCCCCTCCCTCCCATGTGCCATCTGGACCAGGTCTGCCCAGGTAACCTGAGGGAGAAAAGCACAGTAGAACCATTGATACAAGGGTTAGACACCATGTGCTTGCTAACGGGTCAGACCTAGTCACCCTTACAGAGGAGCAATATTGTCACCTGGCCTCAGCACAGCCCGTTGCGGCAAAGGCCTCAATCACCTGCGTAGGCCTTGTCTCGAAACAGGAGATTTTCCACAATGCTTAGTCCTATTCTGGGTTGTGGGCACTTCAAATTCTGATACATTAATCAAACACCCCCAAACCCCAGCTGAAGGATGAATGAAATAAGGCACTGGGCACAGATGATTATTGATACAGAATTTTGATTTGAAGGATAAAAAGGTCCTGCTGTTGTACCCTTGTGTTAGGTACTTAAACCGAGTCTCATCCGGCCTCCGATTGCTGGGCCAGGTGGCGGGGCTTGAATTGAGTTGCTGCAGTAAGATAATCAGCTGTATAAATGGGTAAAACTGTATGCTGCTTTTGATAAACGCTACGGCGGAGAAAAGAATAGATAATGAAATTATAATAATTACTGTGTGGTGGAAGGCTGCACTCCAGGGCCTGCAGAGTTTCGCAGCTGAATGAGTTCATCCTGACCGCTCATCGCTGCCTCCACTGCCGGCCCATTCAGTGAGCAAGTAGGCCGTTATTTAAATGTCCAAGTCAAAATGAATATCGGTTAAGCAGAGGGGGACGTGAATGTCACTTCTGACTAATGTTCAGTCTTTTTAACGAAAGAGAGCAAATTTTTACACCTGGTGAGCTGTTGATCATTTATTTAAATCAGCGGCTGCACAGTGGCATGAGTCTTGGTATGAGTGACACTTCGGCATGGAAATGACAGGCAGGCTGCAAGCTTGTCATCTGCCCGAGTTTGTTTATCAGCACTATTGATAAACGGTGAAACTACCTCCCTAATTGTGCTAAGAAACATGCGGTACCATCAGGAAGTTTGACTCCTTCCATCCGCACCGTAAATTACGATCCTGTTTGCCTCTGGCATTCACACAGCGGCAAAACTTCCCCCGGCTCTGAGGACCACAGAATCCGTCTCCTCTATAAGAAAAGGCACTAAATCCATGCGTTCAAATAAATGTTTGGCTGAGACACGTTCATGGTACCATCCCTGGGCTCTACTTAAACGCAAGTAATTTGTTCAGTATTTTGTATATGAATTTGCATTCGACTGTACTGTAGCAACTGACTCTGTGCATTTTGACCTTTCCCTGTGCCCTTACTGCAATTGTATCCACTCTCCCCCGGAGCACTTAAAATTAAATAAATAAATGCAAAGGAATGTAAATGTAAATATCATAGTTCAGCATTTGAATATCACTCTCATGGTTGCTGAAAGTTGTCAATGAATGCAGGCAACCCTCAAAGCGGGCCACACGGGGGGGGGGGGCAATGCGTCTATAATGCTGTCAGTTTTGATTATGTGTCAGTTATGTAAGTGCCCCAAAAACCCCTGAGACTTTGAAAAAGATGTGTTGCATATGAGACTTGTTTCTCTGCAGAGAACTGATGTCCCCGTCGGGGGACGACTGGGCGAACAGATAGAGTTGCGTCGGCCCTTTAAGAGGGGAGCTTAAAAGGCGAGAAAACAAACCCAGGCACTTGCAACGCTTGCTGTCTTCCACAAGGTGTTGGTTTCTGCAAGTCATCCCATCGTCCCCTTTCCCTCCGCAAACATCAGGCCCTCGATCTCATTCCACGCTCGTCACATAAAGCTTCTCTGTGTGCCCCTAGCCTCCCCCGTTGGTAAACCCAGGGGTCCGCACAGAGGTGAATGTATACTCACCTCCCACTCCAGGTGAGTTCACGAATCCGCCTGTGCCACAGCTGCACCTTCCTGGCCGAGCCTGACCTGCAGCCAACAGACACACTGCATTATACATGGCTGGAAATGGAGGGGGTGGTTGGAGGGCACGGGGGTGTTGATGTATGTTACATCTCTGAATCACAAGCTAATGCTGCGTTGCTGCTCCTGTGACCAGGCAGCGTGGAAGTAAAACCGCTGTGTCAATTTGTTTACATAAATACTAGATCACTGCAGTAAAAGGCCGTCTTAGCTGGGAGCTCAGGTTCCGCTGGTATAAGGAGAAGAGAGACCTCGCAAGCAGCCAGTCAACATCCTTTAGCCAGAATCTAACACAGTGCAGACGCTCTCCCTCGCACCGTTCTCAAGATCTCTGCCCTCAGGGTTTCCTGTGTACAGCGGTAAGACGGGCGACACATGCCTGACACGGGATGCTGCCGTCTGTACAACATTTATTTCTCTTTTCCGTTTCGGTACCAAGTGTTCCAGAAACAACAAAAAATAAAAACAGGAGCCAAACTTGAAATACAAAAACAGCTACTTATTGAAATGTTTCTTCGTACCGGACAAATTCTGTTTCTGCTTGATATGCAGAGATAGAATTGGAGGAATGACGTGAAATAGCATCAAAATTTAGCAATATGACAACATTTTTAAATATAAAACATGTGCTGTGAACAGCACCTCCTTATTACGTTTACCAGTCCACATCATTAGATGGTACTCTACTTGTTAAAGTTGGAAAATATGTAAATAGTATTTGATACAGGCGTCAATATGACTAAGCTGTAAAGTGTAATAAAACACTAGCCAGAAGTATTGTTTCAGAAATGTAGGGTGATTGATAAAGGATAATTTGATTCTCAAATTTTTAATGGTAACACTGCCGTGGTCTTGTCTCGTCTCCTCCGTGAAAAGCCACGGCCTCCAGCAATGTCCGTCACCCCTCACCACAGTGGTTACTGTGTTCCACCTCGAGGACGAGGGACCACGCCCCCCCCCAACACCCCCGCCCTCTCCCACCTGAGAGCTGAAAAGGTACCCCTCCTGGGTGGCTCTCTTTTAATGGCACCCTTTGTTCCCTTGGCTTCCCCGGCCTTCCTGTCCTGCATTGTTTTCCGCGCGGCACACGTGAAACGCTATCTCCATCTATGAGAGCGTGCTCCGCTTTGGTCCCTCCGCCCGGCTGCTGGGAATAGCAGTGCCTGAGAGCGCCGAGGGAGAACGGCGGTGATGTCATGCCAGCTTGTGCTCAGGTGTGCTGCCTGGGATGACTTCAGCAGTTGCTTGCGCCGTCTCCACGGCAATCAGGAGCCGCGATGTTTTCGTCAATGGGTCAGATCAAAGTCAGAGTCGCACACTGAGGTGAAAGCCCAGCACCGAGGGGGGCCGCTGATTTCCTGGAGGAGACCTCATGCACTGTAAAGAATTAAGACTATTTATATTTATCTATTCCAAATCCAGATTTTTGTGATGTACACTCTTGGGTAAAAAAAAAAACAAACAAAAAAAAAACGGGCTAAACCCAAAGTTGCAAAATATTAAGCTTTTAATGGTCTTAACAGCAAATGATAGGTGAGATAAGTCCTGACTTCTGAGACCTGTGGCACCATCTGCTAACCTCTGCAGTGAAGTGTTGGGGTAAAAAGCTGGAAACATGGAAATTCACTTACATAGTGAAACAACTATGTAACTAACACAAACTAACCAGGAAATGTTCTTCAACTACTCATTAAGTGCTTGAAGCCATCAACATTGCGTGGAACAACATTGACTCTTCTTTCTGTAAAAAGCTGTTCGCAAGTTTACCCTCAAGACTTAAGCATTTATGGGAATCAAATGGAAAAGCTATGCCATACTAAGTTACTTTATCTATTTGTTTAACTCATGCTAATTTCCTGACCAATTATTTGCTGTTGAGATAATTAAAAGCTTAATGTTTTGCAATTTTGAGTTTGGCCCATTTTTTTTTCCCCAGGAGTGTATGCATCACAAAAATATATATAATATATGACATGGATGAAGAGAGGAGCTTCTGCTTGTTATTAATAATCTACAGATCAGCTAATCTGAAATGTATTTGAGGGAATCTACTTGCACCAGTCTGTCTTCCAAATGTGTATCTAGCACAGGGACACCCCGGACGGGGTGCAGGTCAGAAATCTCACCGCCAATATATAAAATAGTTAAAATTATTGTTTCAGAATGTAAGCATTTAGTTCCAATTCTATGTTACAAATGAATAAACATCTCCATCACTGAGCCTGAGGGCCCCCGGGGGCTGAGTCTGAGGGCCGCTGAAGCCTGCTTAGATGTGGTTATTGGAACTCAAGGAACTTGAAGGCCCCACAGATAAATGGAATCTGTCATTCAGATTCGTCAATAGAGTTTGTACTGCTTCTATTGCCTGGACATCAAAACAGTCTTATTGATTACACTGATAAATTAGCAAGTGTTCTTGTTACAGTTTTTTCTGAAAATTCAAAGATAGCTTGACTTCACAGCTTTGATTTCACAAGGACTCTCAGTGAATCTTGCTTTAGGTTTAAAAAGCAAACAAACAAATAAGGGAACGGTGTATGTGTTATGAATTAGTCATTGTGAACTTCATTGCATGGCAGTAAACATAATTCTGGACAGCCTTGGGATTTATTTGCTTTATAAGGGTTTTGGCATTATAAAAATGTACCGTTTTATCGTAATAAGCACCTCACACCTTCATCGAAAGCACATTACGTGTGTGTGCTGAAGCCTCTATGAAAATCTTTGGTGTACTCTGTAAGTCTGTAGACAATGGCATAAGAAATTAATTGAAACTGCTGATGCAAAACTCAGTAGTGTGAAAATATTTCACCAAAAAGAACAGAGAAATACTTCCTCAGTTTTGGCAGGTGTTATTATGATGCTTATTGCAGTTCTCAAAATGCTCTGATTCAGGCGACAAGCGAAACAATCTTTTGTGCTCCTTTTCTTGTTTTTTTTAGCTTGCGTGCAACCTGCCAAAGGTGTCCCCAACACTGACACTGGCTTAGTTGCATGCACAAGTTTTAACTTGTGATGGTGATTGGTTGCATGCATTGACCAGACAAGTCCTCCATTTCTGAATTTTGAACAGAATATTAAAAAACAGCACAGTTCCATCTAGCCTCCTCAGCCAAATGTTCATAGGTTGTAGCACCCAGACATTTGAGCTGCATTGACTGGACCGAATGCTGAGATGTTAAATTTGTTATCTGCTTGCACAGTAAGCAGGTTATTTTTGTAAGTCATGTGATGATTGATTATTGTTTATGCAAAATCTATGCACTCACAACAGAACAGCAGATGAAGGTAATGGCCCAGATAATCCCAAGGTTCACTGGTGCGTAACTGGGACGATGTGTAGTCTAGTATAGTATCCATAATAGATAACTAATGTACATTAACCCAGATGACCAAAAATCATTGTATCTCGCTTTAAACATTCCAAACAAGATGCAGTATGCTAAAGTGCAATACAAACATGGGAGGTGGTATGGGGAACATAAAATACACATTTAATTCCCAAAAGCGGGGAGCATGTTTGCTAATTACTTCTCTCCAAAGTCTTGCCTGTCTTAGAAGCTTCTTCCTTCCCACAATATTCTTAAAGGAGAGAGAGAGAGAGAGAGAGAGAGAGAGAGAGATGGACTGATCTTTCTAAAATAATTTGCTGTTGTGGATTTAGCTGATTGTTCTTCGTTTGTGTAATTAATCTTTCTGTGCACAATGGAAGGGTTGGGAAGTACTTCAAAGGTGGAGTGTAAACGATCCTGAACCACGTGAAGGAAATGCCCTGTTTTACCCAGTTTAAGTGTGTCGTAGACTTGGGCTTTTACACTTTGCCAGTTATTCCTCTTCAGCACCTAAACTGTCAGACCTGTTAGGTTCTTTTTCTTTTTTATGGATGAAATGAATTTCTCAGGTTTTGTTTATTACAATTCAGCTACTGGGAAGTGAGGAAAATGACCACAGCTAGTCTGTGGTAACTGACGCTTAAAGGCAGCCATGTTTCTTTTCATCCTCTTCCTTCTCAGCACTGATGCCTGTAATTTTGACTCATTACCAGATGCCAGTTTGCCCGAATTCACTTCACAGTCATATAGCTGAGGTGACTAAGCAGAAAGACAGACACGAACAGCACATACATGCTAATGTTTAGCCTTGTGTTATATTAAGCTCCTTTGGATGATAAAAACATTACCGATATCAGTCTGGCACATTAGACATTCTGCAAATGTTTGCTTTACAAACATAACCCAGGAGAAGAAACCACATATGAATGGTAACGCAGAAGCCATTAGAGAGATAAGCACCGGAGCACAGCTCTGTACCTGTGTCGGCACTTTAATTACGTCGACTCCATCAGCTCATTAGATAAGGCAACAGATCAAAAAAAAAAAAAACCCTACTTATTCAACAAGTCCTCTGCAGCTGCAGTGAAAATATCTGCAGGTGGGATGGCTACTCACAGCTTTTTTATCGTCTGAGGCATGCGACTCTGCCTCCCTTTGTAGTGTCCCTTTGGTATTTCTCGTTGAGACTGGCACCAATCCTGTGCCTGCAAAAAAAAAATAAATTAATTAAAAAATGAGCGATGGTCATGTAGAGGCCTTGGGGTTGTGGGGGATCCCTCAACAGCTCTAATAATTATTCAGACAAGCTAGCATGTGACTTTGTGTCATGCACCTGTTCTACCGTCCAGATCCCATTGGTTCTGTATGCCGGTTGGACAGAACACCACCTGGTTAGTCACGTGACCCGCAGTCCCCTACCCTATGATTTTCCCGCCCTCCCTGCAGGTGTGACTGACCAATCCTGCAGCATTGTGTCCAACCGTTCGTGCTGCGGAGGCTCCAAGGGGGACGTGAGGTTCACGATTCGAGCACAAGGCACACCAACATTCACAATTTCGGACGTCTCTGAATGACATCCTGCCGGGAAACATGGGTCTCCGGTTCGAATGCTCGGCCGCTCCTATCTCCTCTTCCTTCTCATCTGCACGCGTCACTCAGAAGAAAGCTCACATTGCCTGGGTGAGCTTCAGAGCGATGGAAGCGAGTGCCTCCAGAACAGAGACAGTTGGTGTACTTGGTGATAACAGGAGGATTCTGGGAAAGGGGAGGACACCAGACTGGGTAGCCCTGCCGCTGTTCTTTAATACACAACGGACTTAAAGGCTTCTTTTATAATGGTGTGTGTCTATTTATGATGGATCTCACTTCATCTTTTCCCTCCCTTCTAAAAGTTTTCGCTTCTGATAAACCACTCTCTGTATCGGCAACTTAGCAAAAGCTTTTTTCTCTTAAAATGACAGCATGTCATCTATATATAGCCTTTAAATTGTGCTCCGATTTAACTTTCCCTCGCATAGTGTGTCACACGTTGATGCTCTTGACAGCTGCCAGTTGAAAGGAACAGGGGCCTGGATGCTCTAAGGATTGAAATTAACTTTGTCACACCATCGAGGGCTTGATGTATGCTAATAAAGAAACCAGGAGAACACACGCACCCTTGAAAATTTGAAAGCGACAGAGCCCTGTCAGATGCGACTCCCAATACATCAAAATAAAACCTGCACTGCTCGCAAAGTTTCCGTCTCTGCATCTCAAGTCGCAGGCAGTAAATTCGCTGAGAAGTGGTTTGAATTCTGAAGCGTCACAGGCTCCTGGTGGGGGGTAGGGGGTAGGGGGCGGGTGGAGTGCACTGGTTCTCCAAGTGATACTAAAGTAATTGTAATTCTCACACCAGAGTGCTGTTCCGAAGGCCAGTGATGTGATGGCAAAGTTCTCACTGGATTCTGAAGTCTTTTCATGCATGTGAAGGACAGTTTGTGTGGGTCAATGAGCTTCAGTGCTCTTGAATCTTATCTGAGGCCGTCCTACATTAAAAAGACAGTTGGGTAACAGCAATGATATAGTCGACTGAGATTCTCCTCTAGTCAACGGGGGCTTGAGATTTCAGGAAAGTTCTATGTTATCATTTATTGAACAGTCAAGGTTCGATTGTGGACCACCAAACAAACTGCACGTCTGTATGACGTGTCAGAAATAAAAAGTTGCTGGCAGTACATTGCCTTTCATATAAACTCATTTGAATTTCCCAACCCTGTACCCTGTGAGCCATTTTTTCAGGCTTAATTACCCCGTGCCTACAAACACGGACGTCTGCGAAAGGCTCCAAGTTCCTAGATCTCCAAACCAAAGTCATGCCCACCTCCAAAACGCACATCTTGCACACTTCCACCTGAATAACGGAGAATCATGTATAAGACCGACAGCAGGAAATTCTGTATTTAATCACGTGGCACCATGCGGACTAGAGAGTGTTCTCAGTCACGGTTAATTCTTTGGAAATTTTACATCGGTTACAAAATACAAAGGCAGTATCCATCCGTAACTCTGCTTGCCCCTCTGTGAACGGAAGCACCTGGAATTAGTAAACATCTTCTGCTGAACTAATGTGATGAGTGTCATTTGCAGTATTTGGTGTGGTGCCTGTGCTCACTGCCTACATAACAGCCTCCTGGATAAACTGAATGTGACTGATTCCTGATTCATGTCATTCCACCCCCAGAAAAAACCAACAACATGGCCGAGACATTGTTAAAGAAACTGTGGCGTTATTTACAAGTGAGGCTGGTATTCCCTGAAGTAAGGTGTACAAATGGCTACCTGCTACGTACCAAATGTTGTTTTGGAAGACTCACTTATGCCTCAGTGACGAGCTGTTTAGTTTAATGCTTATCAGCATCTCATCTATCGTCTCAGTACCATGCATGTATGTCTATTTGTATTTTCCAGGCTGAAGAATAAGCTGAAAAGGCAACAGCCATTCCAAAGTAAATAGCTGCAACTATAGAGCTGCATGCATCATTTGAGGGGCCCGATTGCATGTTTCCCCTGCCAGCTCTACTAGCTCCTGATAGTTTGAGATTTAGGGGTCTTACTCGAGCCAGTCACATAAAGCGTCCAAGATGATCATTGCAGAAGGCATTGAAGGCCCCTGCCTCGTAATTTGGAAGGGGAGCAACAACTCTCAAAAGTTTTAAAAGCATGAGAGAACTAAGATTTGGTATGAATGTTGTTCAATTAAGATCAAATAGTTTTAGAATCATTTGGCGGCGTTCTTTACTAGGATCTTATGGCAGTGACGATCATTTAGATGTGGCTCAGGAAAACAAATGTCATGCTAGGAGCTTGCTTTTTTGTACGTGTTTGTTCAAATAGCGACCGTGAGAAGGTTGCTCACTCCGAAACCAAGCAGTCTGGTTTGCCCCTGGCACTGACTCCTGAAGCTGGATTTTGAGGAATTCAAAAAATTCTGAGAAAGGCATATCTCTGTGTTACAATCTGGGGAGGGCGAGGGGAAGCTATGTATCAGGTTTAGTCAGAAATATTGTCTTTTTTTTCTCCCTGGAGGGGGTATGGGCTGCTATAAAGAACTTCCTGTACCTGCTCCAATGTCTGTAGCTCGTTCTTCACCAGCATCTTCTTTATGGGGGGGAGCGGGTGGGGGGAGATTGAGCTTGAGGTTATCGAGGGAGGGAAAAAAAAAGGTCACCAGAATAAACGTGATGACAATGACACATAGAGGGAGTCTTTCTTTATCGGGTTCAGCCCTAAAACCTGCTGCTTTGCTCATTTTAAGCATGACATTAGATAAAGGCTTATTGTATTCCATCGTACTAAATGGGGGGCGTGGCACCATGACCTCATACCTCCAAGGTTGGAAGTTCAAATCCCAGCACTGCTGTGTGTGTGTGTGTGTGGCTTGCGTGTTCTCTTTGTGCTGGGTTTCCTCCAGAAATTCTATCTGCTTCCATTTTCCAAATGAAGGTGGTTAGCTGATTGGCATCTGAGAATTGCTCATTGCTTTTCATTGTATGTATGCGTGTACGTGTTTGTGTGTACTATGTGTGTAGTTATGACATTTTGGAGACACAATGTTCCCCGGAGGAATGAAAATCTGCTACTTTTTACCATGTGGGGACATTTGTGGTGTGCCCACAAGGGAAAGCTTAACGTTATTAAAATCCATGAATGCGATCAAATAGCCAAAAGTATTTTGTTGGGTTACTTATGGTTAAGGTTAGTGCTGGGTAAGTATTAGGATTGTCATAGTAAGGATTAGTGTTAGGCCCACAGAAATGAATAGAAGATCTCCACAAGGTTAGAAATATTGAAGTGTGTATGTGCGTGTATGTGTGTGTGTCTGTGTGTGTGTGGAATGGCCTGGCGTCCCATCCAGAGTGTCTCCTACCGCATGCCCTGTGTTTTCTGGGATAGGCTCCCGGTTCATTCTGACGATGTACCAGATAGGCGGTTGTGGAAGATGACGGACGGACACTATGGTGTGATGCAGAAATCCTCATACTTGTACATTATGACAGCTAAAGTCACCATTTCATGGCCATAACTGAGCAAGGAGCGGTCAAGCCTGGTAGACGAGGCTCACTTAATACTTGTCGTCATGTTTTCATTTAGAGGTGGATTGTGGTACAGGGATATGACTATGAAACTTGGCTGAAGGTACGAGGGAGCACCGGTGCAAGGACATTTCCCAGAAAACATCTGTAAACTTCTGCTTTGATTAATCAGAGCAGAAAAAATAAAAAGTACGATCGAATTGCAAGAGGTGCCTGTTATGCACCCCAGATCCTGGTGTGATGAGGGCTTTTTTTTGTTGCCAGTCGCTGTCGGGTTCTTCGCTGCCAAACCGTCACCTGGCAACCTGGGATGTGTGGGCTCAGGCTCACTGTGACCCTGAGCCCTGCACCAATAACAATGGCAGGGAAACGGCAGTATAATTCGGCAAACCTCTCCTTTCCTGCACACCTTTGAAAGCGTTGAAAATGCCAAATGAAAAGTCCTTGTCAGTGTTGGATAACTCTGTGGTCAGGCTTCTTTCACAGCTTTAAATTTTACCATACAGATGAAAATGGAATTGAACGAGACATGTATTTGAAAACTGTCCACCCGGTCTGGATCATGACTGCCCCAGACTCAACAGATTCTTTTTAAAGCCTGTTAGTACAATGTCTATGTTGAGTTTCAAGGAACGTGTTAGACTATAGCAGGTCATATGTGATTAGAAAAGCCTTTTCATTTTAAACAGTCTTTTAGTATGGTTTTAGCCATGGGTATAGCAGCACATATTCTTGTCTGACCTGCTCTGTTGTATTTCCAGAAACACTGGGCTCGAACCATCTGCCTTCCTGTTCTCGCATGGCACGCGGGCGTTGAGGGACGACACCCATTTAGGGGTTTCTGAATGTGGCCTCAGCTTGACCGCCTTGGCCTGCCCAGAGGAGACAGCTAAACTGAGCCAGGGCCTGCCGACCGGACCCGAACACCCGGAGTTACACTTACAGAAAGAGTGCGGGCGCACGCAAACACACGTATACACTGAGCTCTCTGTGTTATAGACAAGGAACCCCAACGCTTTGCGTCACGCCACTCCTTCGCTGTTTAACAATTCGCCTTCTGATCTGATTCTCATTTTCATAATTATGACCCCGCTATTGGAGACGGTGGCCGCATTAGCCGACATTACAATTCTTCTCATTCCGCAGCGCAGAAGGGGGAGAGGGAGGTGGACAGGAATACATTAGGATCCTTAGAGTCTCATTGTCGCTGCTCTCATTGCCAATCCCCTCAGGTCCAGGGGCCTGGGCGTCCGGATGACAGCGGTGGTATTGATGCAGATGAAGAGCATTGCGGAGGTGGGGACACTGGGTGGGAGCCAGTGTTTAAAATGAAGAACGAGGAGCCCCCCCATCTCCCCCACTCTGGCTTGGAGATCATACGTTGGCCCAGCTCTTGCCTTTGAACTGCTGTGCAGCGTCTGATAAGTGGCCATGTGAGGGATTCAGGAACCCAGTGGTGTTTGCCGCATTCCTGCCACGAAACCCAACCCCCTCCGCCCGCCACTTCCCGGCCGGGCCGGCACGCGGTCATGAGGTCGGCCGCTGTGAGGCCAAGAGCCCCTGGAGCCAGGCCCCAGGGCTGGCCCTAAATGCCCCCCCATCTCTGGATCCCAGTCCTTCAGAGTGGGCTCCTGCTGGAAACAGTCATCATTAGCACAGATGGCAGTGTTTACCTCACATAATAATGATCATCCCCAATTTGTTTACCTAATCGTCCCTCGAGAGTATATCATCCAGTCATGTGATATGATCTGAAATGTCAGATGGAGGCCCGCCATTCGTTTTGCTGTTAATGGCAGACGTGACGTTTCATTTCAGGAGTATTGATTACAGCATCGGATGCTGTGAACAACTCAAGTGAGGCAGATGAGGGTCTCCGAAAAGCCCCCTTATTGGGGGGGGGGGGTCACTATGATAACATGGCCCACTAGGACACAAAAACAACACAGTACAACCTTTTATCATTGAGTCTATCTTTTCACAATTTTTTCTTAAATCTTAAGAAGTCGAACTGGCTCATATTAAATTTAAGAGTAATATTAAAAAAATTATATAAAAAAGAGCAGGAAATTATAAAAACAGAACAACTTCTTTTTTTCGAAAATGTGAATCTTTACTTCAAGATTATTTTTCTTACTGAACCATCCCGTGTCACAGATGATGTCCTTAACTGCAGTTTTCACCCAGTTGCACGGTGCAGCCAGACTTCCAATACCACCTGAACAGGATGTTGCCCGACAGCAGTATGAATTCTGCTAAACTACTTTGCTACGTGCAGGACCTGTAGGAAAGACACAGGTGTGTCCTGATACAGTCCGACCAGTAGTCAGTTGCCTATTATTTGCACACCCTGGGTGCCTAGCTTGACCTACATTCTCTTCTAGTTGCTGCCATCCTCTTCCTGACTCTGATTTATTTTTCACGGCTAACCTCAGAGCAGTGGCCGGATGGTGAGGTCAAACAGTCAGGCACACATAAAAAGGTGAGGGGGGGCTTTTATTGTTTTCCTGGGTGGTCTCTTTGTGAAGCAAGGCAAGAAATTTAAACCCCTGAGTAAGGAAAAGCGAGTTTGGTTGCTATTTAAAATAGTAGGCCTTGTTTTTTTAGCTCTGGTCCTCTCTTGCTGTGGAATGTCTAAATGCAATGTGTCAGATTAAAGAGACCCCCCCCCAAATGACAACAATTCAGTAGCATGACTGCTTGTAACTACATAAATCGGCAGCATACTTCCCCAAAGGTCTATCCAAACATGTCCGTGTATCTGGCTAGGATGATGTCTCTCGCGTTAAATTACTGAGGTGCCCCTCACATTGTAGGGGAACTGGTCAGGCGTGGAAACGACAGAGGTGGCGATGATGAAAAAGAAATTTGAAATAGAGAGATAAAAGAGGTAATCTGCCCATTTTGAATCCAACCCTCCGAAGCTTTCCATTTCTGCAAAAATCCCTGTTCTCGGTTTTTTTTTTTTTGTGGTTGCTTGCAACAACAATGTATATTCTGGGAATTCGCCCTTTGATGTTCACATTCAGTAACAGACTTAAAGCGGAGGAGAAAAGACATGGAGATAGAGACGGGGGAGAGAGATTTTGTGCCTTCCTTCCTTTGCTCCCTGGCAAGGCATCTGACGTCTCGATGCAAAGACGAAATTCGGTTTCGCCTGTTAAAGCATCCGTCAAACCGCGCGCGGTTTTCATTCTCGGTGGTGGCTGTGCTGTTGTGAAGGCCGCTTACATGGTTTTCAAACAATAACAGTTCAATACATCCCCCTGCTTCCTCTGCCAAGACCTGCACACGCCAGCGCCTCCTTTATAAATCCCTGAACCGACTACAAACACAAAGCATTTACTGGGGAGAAGGGGGCCCTATCCGGCAGAAGGTGGTAATTAAAGTGGATCTAACGCCGTTTCATATCAGTTGAAATGAGAAACGCACAATTCTTCTCTGCACTTCCTAATTTGAACACCCTTTGGTTGGTACGGATTGCCATTTAAAGTCGAAACAATGTCACCACAAAAACTGGGACAGTAACCACCATGGTACTTTTAAAACACGTTTTCGAGTTGGTTACCAGGACAGACCTCCCGGAAGCCTAGAAATCACAAACCTCCAGGTCTGCTGAATTGTGGCAAGGTATATATATCTCTTGAAAATATATTGTTGGTCCTACGATTTAAAACAAAATTTTCGTCCCGCTGATGCCTTGGATGACCAGCTCCACCTTGGCCTGTGTGAGGGTGTCTCGCGTAATCATATAACACGCTGCGATGTCGCCTAAGAAACCTAGAATGTTTCCAAGGCAACGCGATTCTTCGCAGAGGATCACCTATCCAGGTATAGCAGAGCGGTACTTTGATGGCGATATTAGCTGAGTCTCATCGTTGCTGGCAAGGAAGACGGCGAGGAAGGACTCCTGTTAGCTGCCGCGGCACGGTACCGCTGGCTCGATGCGATGATGCAGGACGACACGTGACTCGTGGGGTGCAGGCCTGTGCCGGAAAAGTTCTCTGACAGAATAATTTGTCCCGCTACAGCAGCGCCCACAGGCACCTTCTCATGCTGTCACGCTACATCTCCCTCGATTCGCAACAGCGCTAATTACACAAAATTAAGATGCGCCGTTCCCTGGCCCCCTTGCTGTCTTCTAAGTCAAGCTGCCCCATAGGGGAAGCACTTAATCTTATCCAGGCCTAATACTCGACTAATCTGGAAGAGAGAACATGTCAAAAGTGATTCAGAAGAATACACGCGGCGTCTAATTCCGTTGTCTTTGCACTGGCACTGACTTTTCAAATGGTAATAGTCTTTCCCGTGTGTATCGACCCACCGCAGCTGGGAAAAGATCAAGACTCTGCTTTATGATAACAGTCAGACGCTCGGAGAGGTGCTGAGATGCGAATCATGCTGGTGGCCTTTCACCCCAAAAGGACTGGGTGGTGCAGCTGACACCAGTAGACAGGAACTGCGGGTGACCAAAGGTCTGATGGGGCGCTGGATCCTCGAGTTGGGCCCTCGCTCAGAAACAGTGAGAGCCCCGTCTCTCTCCTGGAGCGAGCATCTGAAAATCAAGGCTTCAGAGTCATTAAAGTAGACTGGACTCCAGTGCTAACACTTCTATAATGCAGCCAGCCATTCATACCTGCTTCTGGATCCATCCTTCAGCATTGTGCTTTTGGAATGCGAAACATGACCAGAAAAAAACCAAACCTGATCCTTTGCAAATAGTCCTTCCTACAGGCAATTATCTCTTTAACTGCCATCGCTATCTGCTGCCTCCAATAAAATAAGAGTTTTGCAAAGGCCTGCCCATCACCCCACTCATAAGCACACGGTCATCTGCTCACAAACACGCATGCACGCTACACGCTGTCACTAAAGGCACAAGAAAAGAAAGCTCACACGTACACGTGTGTTCAAGGGCAGTGGGGAGGGGGTATGAATGAAGGCGGGGTGTTTCCAGTGATATGTTAGAAGAAGGGCTTTAAAATCAGCCAGTGTGGACAAACAAGTATGGGAGCACCCTGGTCAGCGAGTGGTACTCAGTCATATATGCAGGAAGGGCGATGTCAGCACGAAGACATCAATGACCGGTGACGACGCAGGCTGAACACGACACCGAAAGACAGCAGCTGCTTATGAGCTGTCTGTGAAGTGGCCGCTTAATCCTGTAGCGGAATCTGACTTGTGGTCGACAAAGAAGCCCACAGCACTTAAGACAGGCTTGTAAGGAAACCGGGTCGGTTAGCATTGCCGTCATGGTGAACGCCAGGTGTTCGGCAACAAAATCACTGGTTTTTGCAGCAGGGTATATAAATCTGAATAAGAGTACAAAGGCAATTGAAGCAGAATGTTTCATTTATGAAATTCATTTAATTTATTAAGGAAAAGCGATCTATTTAGGGCCTGTACATAAACACAATTCCTCTGTTTGGGGGTAAGACCTACACAAACATAGGGAACGCACATTTATAGTAGAGTCCATTTCTTATAATTCTTTTATAATTTGGGTTTTCTCATTTCACAGATTGCTAAAATTCAACTAGTTTACTATTACCTAACCAGCAGCTCAAAGACATACTGTTGCAAACCCTCAGATGATATTTATGTAAAAAAGCAAAACTGAAATATTTCAAACTTTTAACAGAAATACCATATTTGTGAGATGTTCACAAAAAAAACTTGCAAAATGTATTAAATATTGCTAAATATCGTGGAAAATATTTGCCCAAAAGTCACGTCAAGCCAGGAAAGATTATAGCCGTAAACCTTGCACTAGAAGTGCCTGCCTAAATACGAACTGTCCGTTTTAGCCACATTCAGCCATGGAGCCTTGGGGAACACTTAGCTGCGAGGGAAGCTAAGCACCTCAGAGTCAATTTTTAATACGCATTCCATTTTCAGGGAGCCGTGTTGCACATTTGAGACTATCGTGAATCTTTGATGGACCCCGTAGCTTGGAATGAATGGATTCATTAGCGTGTCATGCCGCCATTGTTTTCGACTTGCCAAACAGGAAGCTCTGCGACCTGTTTGGCAGTGAGGGGCAGATGGAGCGTGGATGTCGTCAGACACTTAACTGACACTGAGAGGAGCTCCCCGCATGTAAATGACATTGGCCTGGATGAAAGGGCCAGGAAAAAAAAAAAAAAAAAAAAAATCACTTTATCGACACACAAACAGCTCCAGCATTGTGGACTGGCTTCAGACGCCTGTTTGTTTTCGTAGAGTCATCCTGCTAATTGACAGCCACAACAAGGAGGATGTTTGGCCCCCGTTCACCAGCCTGCCTCCCCAGTTACTGTAATCACTACGGCAATTTGTGTTACAAAGCATCAAATGCGGTAATGTCTATAGGAATTTGAATTGGGCCTTTGATCTCCAAAATTTAAGCAACGCATGACGCGATATGCAAAAAACCATGAAGGTTACACCCCCAGCCAAAGCAACCTTTACCACGAGATTCAGATTTTTGTACAAAAAAAAGCAAGATAGACAAAGAGAGAGAGCTTGAAAATTCAGCTGTGATCTCAGCCAATATCAGTACAGTCTTATGGAGCCCAGTTATGATGTTCTTTACTGTTACGAAGATCAAAGAAGGCAACAAGCAAATAAGCTGTGCTCAGCATCACATCAGAGGAGGGAAGAAGGCACTTGGGTTCGAAACTGCTGTCGAAACATGGACCATTAGGAGTCTTGGATAAATAACATTGCAGACAGTATCACAGAAGGAAGCCAAGGATGACCTGGTGCACATTCCAAACAGCAGAACAACAGGGAATTTCCTAGCATAGCATAGGGGAGATTGTTTTTATATTTCATCAGCGATTTAATTTCTTTCTTCACCCTTCCTCAGGTGTAAACAGCATAGGAAACAAAGAATGGAAAGGGTTCTGTCCTTACAGCCCAAAACAATCCAGCTACTTCATCCACCTCATCAGTCCTTTCTTGATACAGCTGGACTTTCAGTGAGCGATTAGTTAGGTCTGACTAACTTGGCATTTCACTTCCAGAGCTCATTGAGACAAAGGCACCAGGTGAATGGCCCTCGGTGCCTTTTTCTCTCAAATCTGTATGCACACGCAATCACAAATATGTGCACGCACACGCACAATAGAACTAAGTGAGCGAGAGAAAGAGAGAGAGAGACAGACAGACAGACCAAAGTTTTCAACATGTAGCAACTAAGTATGAGCAAAGGTGATTGTAGCTGGAATATGATATATTGACTAGGGCCTGTTGTAGTATTCTACCGAGGTGTGGTGGAACACCATTATTAATCCGTGACTATGTCAACATGTATCTCCTTGGAATGCAAGTGGTGCAATGCTTGCAATTCTAGTTGATGTGTCCGCAGAGAATTGTGTAATTAAGTTCCCCAGCCGCTGTCCTCGAGCGGCAGAGACAATAATGAGTGATGGGGCACCTCTTCAGCAGGGAGGTTTTGGAAAAAGAAAGGTTCCATCTCATGCAGCCACTTGTCCAATATTCATTGCAATCCCATCTCACATAGTCACATAAACAGGCACACGCACACACGCAATTGTGCTGTGTGGCGTTCACCGTCAGAGTGAGTGTGTGTGTGTGTCTTTGTGGGCAAGGTGGGACAGTGTCTCGTTAATGCAGGTATCTCACACATGTCGTGCTGGGTGATCACCGCCGCAGCTGATACCGCACATATCTTCGGCTTTCCCGATGGACCTCGGCTCACTCGCATCTCCTCCTCCGCTCCCATGCTGTAGATCATCTGCACATAGGAGACACATGTGCATAGCATCAAGGGCACCGACCAGGGATGTGAAGCTTATTATCACATCAATGGCCACGCTACAATGTGCACGGAATCCCTAGTGCATTTTTGTTGCCGAAACGTCACTTGGAAACGAGCACCCAGGATGGGAGGCGTAGTTGAAATCCACGCAGTGCATTACGTCATTGGACAGAGTTCTGGGCAGCTCCTGGGGTTTGTTTTCAGTCATCCTGTTTATGATTTCACTGAATGCTAGAAATTAACTTTGACCTCTGGAGATATAGGACTATATTAGCAGGGAGTAGAGACAGATGGACTCAACAGCATATGGCAGCAAAGTGTTGAAACAGGAGAGGCTGTGATAAAATGTGAAGGTAATTAAATCCATTTATATTCCATTGTTTTACTCTTTACCCCTGTACTTTTTATGATAATTTCACTTTTAACTGAAAGGAAGTAGGTGAGCCTGAGCTGCTCACAAGGCATCTATACCTGGAGCTGGATGAGTCTGGCGAGTGCATCTGGCGGCATAGACCAAGCTGTACCACGCCTCCGAACCTGTAGGGGGCAGCGTACCACACATGTGCTGTGACTCTTGATGAGCCTCAAAATACCTGATACGTTGGATGGACCATTTCATTTCTTTTTCTGCAGCTGCTGCACAGCTTTCGACCTTCACTTGGATACTTCTCTGACCATATTCATCCAAAAGTGTTTACTTTCAGTGTTGTCGGGAGAAGAGTTAATGATTAGCTAAGATCATTGCTCATTGCGCATGTAAACTGTAGTCTAATTCCAAGCCTAGGATCTGATTTTAGTGATAAGACAGCTATTTGACTGGGTGCTACAGGAAAAGGATTCTGATTTTGTCAGAAGAGCATATGTCATCATCTGATGTTGTTTATGTTGCTATAAATTGTATCAAACTCTTCCGCTGTATTCATAAATAGCACACAATTCTTCACTGACAGCTAATGTCTGTTAATGCTGTCAGAAAAAAAAAAAAACCAAATGGCATGGAATTATGGTTGAATCTGAATACTGTGTATAAACTGAGAAATGTATGGTGCTTATCCTTACGTGCTCTTTGGGATTTGTTCTTTAACTCCAACAACACTAACTTGGACTTAGACTCTCAGCAGGAAGGAACAGTAATAGCACCCTGGGGAAAGTACATATCTCAGGTGGACAATCTGTTTATGCCAGACATCACTGGATTGTGTCTTAGAATGTTACCTGGAGATGTTGAGTAACAAGAACACACAAAGGGCTCCTTTAGGGATATGCATATAAGTCTATAAACTGTCTTTTAAGGGGAGACAGTCATTTACACCCAAAACACCCCAAGATGGTTCCGCTTCTTAGCTCTGCGATGCTTCTCTGGGAGGCAGAAAGAGGGAATGGACACTCGGAAGACAAACGACAATGGCTGGCCTTTTAGACTGCATCAGTGAACTTCTGGTACATGTTAAATGAGGAGTGGAGGCAGCCACTTTGAAATTCTCCATGAGTCAAAATTAGCATTGCATTTAAACTGCAGTCGGTTAGACCTGAACAGGGTACTGCTGCCTACCTTGGTATGTTTATTGTGTGTCAACCTTGGCGATACAGCGCTACTAGAATACATTTATTGTGCTGGAGGAGGACATGAGCAGCCGGAGCTACGGCAAAAGAGGAAATGAGGTTGATTTTCCTGAAAGAGCCACATGAAAGGTCAATAAAGGCCCCATTTTTATAGTCACACTGGCATTCTTTCTGATTATTATTTTGCAATATGGATTCGTACGTCTCGTTTTCAACTTTAAGGCACACACACGTTTTTTTGTTTTGTTTTTGTTGTTGTTATAAAAGTATTTCTTCACGTAAAATCTTTTTTTCAAAGATAATTGGTTTGCTTAGATGACTGTGGTTTCACTTAGCTTAGAGGGCCGTTGGAGTGCCAGGCCCACATTGATACATGTTAGGAGTATTGTTTTAATTGTTGGTTTTCAAGGGCTTACATGATGACTTATGCTGAACTCAAACACAGCCCTCTAATTTGTCAGCGTCTTAGCGCTTTGTGACACTTCAGAACGCACTAATGTATGAGTTACAGCACAGATAAATAATAAAAATGTCAGCTTGCCATTAATATGAAAACCTTCAGCTGTACAATTATGATGCTGTGTGGAAAACAATGCAAGTGTGATCATTTCCCAGCATGCACAGCGGTTAATGAATGAACTGAAAATGGGAATTGGCAGATCGAAATGGGGATAGTACATGTTACCCGAAATATTGATTAATGAGAAGGATTTACAAAGAAGTGGTGTGAGGGCGGGTCACAGAGGTTTTGAAACCACACTTCTAATCTGAATTAAAAGAGGAATGCTCATTAAAAGGCACAAAGAGCTGAGTAGCACATCCATACTGTACTTCTGTGTCCCCTCCCTAATAACATATGGCTTGGAATGCTTTTCATTTATTTTTTAAATTGGGCCATTATCTCAGGGTCTGTGCTGTTAGAATATGGGCTGAGTGTTTTTACATTGAGAATGCAATTAGGATTACTGAAAGAAAATAACAGTAATGCAAGGGGGGGGGGGGTGTATAAAGCAAACACCACCCAGATCATTTTTTACTTTGTATTTATTATTACTTTTTTATTATTTTAAAATTTACTACCTCTGGAAATATTTTTGTTAATTGCCTCCTGATGTCTGAAGTCGTAAACCCGGACAATACAAATATTGCATTCCATTAAGAAGCTGCCACAATGTCTTTGAACATCTGTGAATATTTCTATGACAGTTTCACAAATTATAATCTCCTTAGAGCAGACATTAAAGCAGATTTGCTGTTGATATGATTTTGCTCATCCAAATTGGATGCGTCACCAGTTTTGATCATCCCACATTCAACAAGTGATTTTAATCTCGGTCAATTTATGTATGAATTCAGTGGGAGTCAATCAAAATTTCTTGTTATTACAGAATGGTCATCAGCAAAAGTTTGCCACTGCTCTTTTGTTGTTGATCAGCTGATCAGTTGATCAGTTGATCACAAAAGAAGAGAAATCGATGCAATTTGCCACACAGGTCGCCCCAGAGTGGCCGCCCTTGCCATTGAACTAAATACAGCTTTACACATTACAGAGGAAGTAATCAATTCGGTTTCTGTCAGTGTTTCCTAAAGGCAGAGAAGATGTCGCTAAACATTTTAAACCTTTTTGGCTCTTGGAACCGTCTAATAGACTGCAATTATAAAATCTCTGGATGTCAAACTTCCTTTGCACTTTAGCTCTGCTATTAAGAGCAAAACTCACTGAGGGCAATGATATCAGTTTAGGTGCGTCTTTTATTTGGCAGAATTTAGGAAGAAAAGGTTAAACTTTCCAATAGGATAAGTTACAGTCTCACACACATATAGAGGACAAGCCCAAGGAACAGAAACTAACTGATTTATTGGCATTGAGATCTTTGCTTACTTAAATCCATTCAGTTCAAGCAGATTAAATCTAATGTTAAACATATGGCTGAAGCAAATGGGATTCTTCAAAAGCAAAATTTGATCATGAAGGCATGTGGCGTGTGGAAAAATACAATGCTTGCCCCACCTCCACATTTTGGTCGAAATCGACAATGCTGAAATAACCATTAGCGTGGACATGAGAAAAGCCTTGCATTTCTTAACAAGAAATTAACATACTAGAGCTTACGTTTCAATAAAGCCATCAATATTGAGCTAAGAACAGTAGGAAAAATATGGAATTATTGTGGAGTGTAACACAGAGCTATTGGCCCAAAACAAGGCTTAGTCATGTCAAAGTCACCTGATATCATATGATTGTGCGTAAACCAGTGAGATTCTGGTTTTTGCACAAAGTCCCAAGAAACAGCTGTCGTTTATTCCGTATGTGAAATTACATGTAATACAAAATATATCATCAGTACATGGTCAGAATGCCAGAAAGACCCTGGAGTCTGTGCTGGTAAACACACAACAGAAGGGTGGGGACATCCAGGATGGGATGCCAGTCCATCACAGGACACAAGGGTGGAGACATCTGGGATGGGATGCCAGTCCATGACAGGACACAAGGGTGGAGACATCTAGGATGGGATGCCAGTCCATCACAGGACACAAGGGTGGAGACATCTAGGATGGGATGCCAGTCCATCACAGGACACAAGGGTGGAGACATCTAGGATG